>JAEAOA010000401.1:1177500-1777500 GCA_016746295.1 Potamilus streckersoni
GCCTATTACCACAGAATTTGAGTATTTCCACTGCTGCCAGTGTGTGTTATATCTGAATGATCTGTATGTAGACATATTCTCAAGAAGTTCACATGGCCATGAAGATTAATAATTGAAAGAAATATTTTGTTGTTGTTGTTTTTAAAATTGATTTTCCATACATGTACTCATTTAAGTCATTAAATCCCATTCATATTACATCCAATCTGGGGTTTTTTTTGTATTTTTCATTCATAAAACCATGCAAAGCACAGTGTTATGAAATTGTCTGCTTCACAATTTAAACAATATAAACAGAATTGGTGACATGACTAAAGCTATTCAGCAACATATTTTTTATTGAAATTGGGGATAAAGGTGTCATTATTGGGTTTCCATTTATTGGGGATTCTTAAATCTATAATATAAAGCCTAATTAATGATTTCTGTTGGCCTTTAATTTCATTAAAGGTGCTTTCCAGACTTGGGGTATACAATTTAAGTTTATGGGGTTGGGATTAACTACATCTGTGCCATGTAATTTAAGAATATCATAACTCATACTTATTTATTGGATTATACTCTAACTTAAGCTTGAAAATAAATTTATAATTTTGAAAATTTGTATTAAATGTGTTACTTCACATTTCCCAAATATTTTTATCTTTTAATACAATGATACTGCAGATGGTCACACTATTTCACAATTGCCGTGGTAATGGGATATTCTTTTTAGGGCACCTATCTGAGGTCACCTTGGAATGCCTAGTACTTTGATGGATTTGTTGATCAGAGATGAAAATCATTCACTGTAACCAGTGCATAAAATATTGAATTCTGTTGGATTAAAATAAAATTACAAAGTTAGTGTACAGAAACTTTTTGTTGACATGTTTTTTGGTAGTAATGTGGGATAAGGAGGTCCCAGCCTATAGCTAAAATGTTAACAACTAATCTTCCTAGAGAATCTCTATGTATAACTCAAATGACATGCACAAATCCTTATTACTGACAAAAGTGAAAATTACTACATGCATAAATTAACCATAGAATTTAGTGTTATTTAAATATATTACTATATTAAAACATTCGTGGTAATTAAAAAAAATGGAGAATGAATTTTGATTGAATTCCACTATTCCAAAAAACATTTCACATGTATAGAAGTTGAGTCAGACTGCAAACATTATTGCATAGAAGTTGAGTCAGACTGCAAACAACACAGATCCTGATATGCTGTAGCATAAATCAGCAGCTCAGAGTCTTTGTTATTGGTTCTACTGATTACTCCTAACAAACTGCATGGACCCAGATCTCATTCCGGCTGTGTGTTATGGGATGTCACATCTGGGTCTGCAGTTGGACTTAACTTATAAGTAAGTATATATGATGCATTATTAAACTTGACTTGTGTTGTGTCTCAGTCACTAGTTTACATACATCTATATATACCATAATAAGTTGTAAGAACATTGCTGTACTTCGATTCTTTGATATGTAGAGGGCACTTATTCTCACTTTTCAATTTTCATGATCTCTGGCACAATATTACACCAATGAAACACTTGCTGAAATATTGGTGAATGTCTACTCTCAACCCCCCCTCCCTGTATGTAGAATAGAACATTTCATGTTTATCCAAACTAAACAGCAACAATAACTATGTATTTTCTTCACTGAGTTTGCTAGAACACAGTAAATAGGTTTGTATGATCAGCATATTGTGTGAGTTTGACTACAAGTTAGGTCTACACTTTATGTCATTATCCATGGAAGGACCTTTCCTCACATCTGTTTTATCTCATGAGTTTTATCACATGAGTTTTATCACATGAGTTTAATTGCAAATGAGGTCAAAACTTAATGTTGTTATCTTATGAAGGACATTTTTTCACACAGTTGTAAAATAAGTAGAGTTGAAGTGACATTGAGTTGAGTTCTTACAAATAAACCTGCTTAATGAAATTGTCAAGTGACATTGAGTTGAGTTCTTACAAATAACTCTGCTTAATGAAATTGTCAAGTGACATTGAGTTGAGTTCTTACAAATAACCCTGCTTAATGAAATTGTCAAATTGAGTTGAGTTCTTATAAATAACCCTTCTTAATGTAATTGTCAAGTGACATTGAGTTGAGTTCTTACAAAAAACCCTTCTTAATGTAATTGTCAAGTGACAGAGTTGAGTTCTTACAAATAACCCTTCTTAATGTAATTGTCAAGTGACATTGAGTTGAGTTCTTACAAATAACCCTTCTTAATGTAATTGTCAAGTGACATTGAGTTGAGTTCTTACAAATAACCCTTCTTAATGTAATTGTCAAGTGACATTGAGTTGAGTTCTTACAAATAACCCTTCTTAATGTAATTGTCAAGTGACATTGAGTTGAGTTCTTACAAATAACCCTGCTTAATGAAATTGTTGATATCAGGCCCACTTGAGAATCTTTTTTATGTTTCACACTAAAAAAAATTTATTTGATCTAGGTGATGCATCTTAGAAAAAAAATAAAAAAATAAACAGTATCAGCAATTGTTACAGTGAATTTCAATATATATATATATATATATATATATATATATATATATATATATATATATATATATATATATATATAGACACACATGTCTTTCCCTGTGTTATGATCTAAATTTAGTTACTTGCATATAATGATAGTCCAGCTGCAAATATCATGATGGACGCTGGTCAGCCATTCCATAATACGCCAGCAAATCAGGATTTATGTTGTTTGTTCTACTGAGTACTTCAAAGAAGCTGCATAGACCCAGATCTCCTGTTGCATTATGGGATTGCAGATCTGGGTCTGTGCAGTTGGCAGTTGGACTTGACTTATAAGCAACTACATATGGCATTTGGTATTTTAGTCATTTCAGAATGAAGCAGCTTTAGGGTTAGCTGAATTATGCAGGGATCCTAACAAGATAAAACTGGTGAGTAAAGACAAAAGACTGACACATTCATTTGTCCACTTTATTCAGATGTTTTCACCATAATTGCAAATAAACAAACCTACAATTTTAAAGGACATTTTTTCATGCTTAAAATTTACATTATTAATTCATTTCTTTTCACTACTTTATTTTCTGTTCAAAATATTGTTAGTATTTGGAACTATATCAGGTTGAAATGATTATTACAAACAAAAATTACTAAAAATTATAGAGATCTCAATTTGTTTTATATTTATATCAATATTTTATTAATAATTCCCATTAGGTACTCATTTTATTCTTTAACTGCAGATAAAAGTAAAGAAAGGGACACAATCTTTGATATCAGCCTATGACATATTTCTGTATTTTATAACATTATATCAGTATAATAATAAAGAATTATCATCCTTCAAAATGATCTTTGATTACAGGTCTTACAAGTATGCAAATAATTTTCATCTAAAATACAATTACAGCAATTAAAAATAATAAATTCATGCATTTTTATCACAATTATGAATAGATCTAGTACTACAGAATATACTCATGATATTTTTACTCAATTTATTCATTCTCACAATTCCTGATTTATTTATTTTTTTAGTTTTAATTTATTTATGTATAGATTGTGGAGCTAGGTGGAATATTTACCCTCATTGCCTTGGCCAGACAAGCTGCTGATCAGGAAGCCATAGTTGTCAGTATTTTATCCGAAAGGCATATGACCTATTTCAATATTCAGCAAACATTTCAAGTCTTTTACACAGCTGATGTGTTCCCACATTCATGAAACATTTCAACTTTCTTACACACACAGCTGACCTGTCCCAACTTTCATGAAACATTTCAACTTTCTTACATACACAGCTGACCTGTCCCCTCTTTCATGAAACATTTCAAATTTCTAACACACACAGCTGAATATTGTGATGTTCTATAGGATCTGTGTAATTTCAAATTTAAGATCTGTAACTAAATGATATTCTTTCAAAAATAACTGGCTTGTTTATTGGAACAATATTATTCTCAGTGTTGAGATAATTAGAATGCAAAATTTGAACAGAATTTGTAATTCAAAGTTGGGTACTTTTATGAAAGCAGGACCATCTTGGACATTAATCTGGTATTTGTTAAAGGGAAATATAATGATACAAAATTTTACATTCAGATACATTTGGATGACCCAGCTTTCATTTGACATAATCTTGGTTGTTATCATCACAACAGTCTTCAGACTTCAGTTTATGATTTTAAAAGACCAAGTGCTTTATATATGAAAACATTCCACAGAAAAATATCAGACAGGTTCCTTGACTCAATAAAATTTCAAAGTACAGATTTAAAAATTTAAAACATAATCCTTAAAGTGTACAGCAACATCATCATATAGGTGCCATTATCAATTAGTAGTTTTACCAAAGTCAGTTCATTCTTGATCATTGACTGATATGCACCTTAAGTGTTAGCTTACAACTTTAAGGTAAAAATTATCTGTCACTACCAGATTTTAGTGTTGGTTGGATAATAAACAGGGTCAAGCATTGGTCAAGTTCACAAAGACTTAAAAACATTTTCTTTATATATTCGGCTGAAACAAAATCTTCCATGATTCAGATGAAAAAGTTTGTCACTTCAGACAAAAATATACATGAAAAAAATCAGTTTAACAATACCACTTTGCCTTAACTTAATGATACTAGAAAATACCATACCTGTTTTTCTTAACTTAATGATACTAGAAGATACCAAACCTGTTTTTTAATGAAACAGTAATTGATGAAAATTTGAGTCTAAATGAAGTTACCGTTAAGCATCTATTTTATTAATTACATTTTTGATAGATTTAATGTTTTTAGGAGTTCAGTTAAACCCTTAAACCATTAAAACCAAATACATTTTTTAGGGAAAACATTTTCAACAAAATAAACCTGCACCTTCTCAAATTGAATCAAATCCTCATGAATCTGTTACAAAAGTATTACATTTATAATAGACAAGGAATTTTAAATTTAAAAATGCCTGGATAGAGATGTTGATCCTTTCCAGATATAAATTATATTCTCACTTATAACACCTACATTTTCACTTTTCCTAATATTTCAATATCTCACCTTTGTGTGGGTTTGAGTCTTTGGGGTTGGCCAGTGTGGGTATGTGAGAAAGTTTACCAGTAGCTTCTTGTGGGTCGCTGGTATTTTCTGGGGTTTTCCCAGCTTCATCCTCCACCATTTATACTGGCCACCATGTATAACCTATCTTTTGCTGAAAAATTGTGTTAACCCTATAACAACATCAATATCTTTCCTAGGTTTGACAAGATGTATGCATTTTTAGCCATAGTAAAATCATATTTATTTATTCCAAGGACTATTTTAAGTTTTTAGATTTATCCATTTTCATGCAAAAAAGTTCATATTGGGAGGGATTTTGGAAAATATCTGGCAGAGTAAGGCTGACAATAGGTTGGTGGAATCACACTGCCAGATTTATTAACCTTCTGGATAGGATTCCAGAGATCTGAATGGTTTTTATGTTGTGCTTCAGATAAAGCAAGCTTCAGTATTTTCAAAAAATTGAATGATATTAGATCTCTCTTTCTCAAAATGACTTATACAGATACATTTATTTTGCAATAATTGACTACATGGACCTGATTTCTTGCAGTGGAAGAGGTGGTAGGAATCATAATATAGCTAACAATGTTTATCTGTCGGTTTGCAGTACAGATCAAGTAATACATTATTATTCTTCCAAAATACCATGGTATCAAGGAACCTGATCAGCTGTATGTTTTTGTGATAGTTGTTGTGATATTGCTAGAATCAGTTTAATGTTGACTCTGTTCTTATCCAGATTTTAAAGATATCATCTATATACCTTGGATAAATAAAAGGGATTTAGGGTTCTGGGTCCCACAGCGTTAGGGTTCTGGGTCCCACAGCTTTAGTGTTCTGGGTCCCACAGCTTTAGGGTTCTGGGTCCCACAGCTTTAGGGTTCTGGGTCCCACAGCTTTAGTGTTCTGGGTCCCACAGCTTTAGGGTTCTGGGTCCCACAGCTTTAGTGTTCTGGGTCCCACATCTTTAGTGTTCTGGGTCCCACAGCTTTAGTGTTCTGGGTCCCACAGCTTTAGGGTTCTGGGTCCCACAGCTTCCATTCTATAGATCTCTGATAATGATATTGAAAAAAGATGCCTTTGGCTTCCATGGTAGTGCCACCAAATTGTAGAAAATTGGATTCATTAGAAATAAAGTTATTGAAAGGTAATACCAATTGTAGAGCTAAAATGCTTTGATATGAGAGATAACTACTGTTGTTAATCCTTCATGGTTAGGTATCTTAGTGTATAGTGAAGTGATATCCATTGTGACCAGAAAGAATTCAGCTGGTAAGATTTTACAAATGGCTTTGGTACATTTATCTACTTTTGGAAGGAGGTAAAATCAGGCTTACATGTTTTGCAGCTAATAAGATTTAAATTATAAGATTTTAAAAAATGTAATCATCCAGTCCTCCTCCTTCATGAATTTGATGTAAAAGGTTTTTGTATATATTTTGATATATCTCAGTAAGATCATTCCTACCTTTGATTTAATTAATTAATTATTCTTCTTGTTTACCTGGCTTAATGCTTTCTTATAATCATTGGTTTTCATGATTTAAGCACATTTTAATAACAATATTTTTTATATTTATATACTTTGAGGAGGTCCTTTTTTTTCTATTGAGGTAAAAGCAATATTTTTTTTTCTTGTTTGAATTTTAATGAGCAATTCAACAAGACTTTAATATATTCATCATTATTTGGTGGTATCCATGTACATTTTTGTCTGAAATGACAAAATTGATATTTGACAAACCTTTCAGAGGCCCTGAGTGATCGAGTGGTCTAAAGTGCTCCCTGTTACGGATCACAGCCATCTCACCTCTGTCTGCATGGGTTCTAGTCTAAGATTCATCGAATGTGGATATGTGAGAAAGCTTGCCAAGAGCTTCTCGTAGGTTGGTGGTTCTTTCCGTGGATTTCCTGGTTTCTTCTTCCACCATTAATACTGGCCACCATGTATAGCCTATCATGTGCTGAAAGATGGCGTTAAACCCCAAAACAACAACAATAACAACAAACTTTTCATCAGAATCGTGAAAGATATGTTTCAGCCGAATATGTAAAGAAAAGGTTTCTATGTCCCTTAGACCTTGACCAATGTTGATATCTTACTGGATGTACTAAAGGTTAAGCCCTTATTCAAGACAGAGGTTTGAAAATTATCTAAAGGAAAACTAGAAAGATTTAAAAGAAAGTCAGAAACAAAAGAATGAATCTATTTGTTGAAATAATTGTTAAACTTTGCTAAATTTACAAACAATGTAAAGAATCTATGAATTCCCTCCAGGGTATTGATCCCAGATCAACAATCTGCAGTGATTAACCCATATACTTAGGTTTATTGTATTATATTAAATAAGATTAATTTGCAGAATTTTCTTCAAAACAGGAAGACCATTTCTATTTTTGTGATATTAATAATATTATAAGCATGTCAGATTAGTTTCCAAATGGTGTTATTTTTTCTCAGAGTAAGGTTCTGAATGGCCTGCACATTCTTACAACACATCAGCCTCTTCATCAGCTCATGGCAGACGCAGGAGCTATCAGAGCCATCTGTGAGTGAGTAGAAATGTACCCAAAAATCAGTAACTATATAATAAATTATAAATTTATACATGCAATTTGTTTTCTTGATAATATATATATGGAAAATTTTCTTTATTTCTTTGCCCCTTGAAAGGAATGAAAGTTTGAATCTTTAATAAAGGGGAAAAAAATCAAACTGAAATAATTCAATTTGCAGAATGTCAGCTAGTAAATCAATTGAGTGAAGTTAATAGATTTTTTTATGCCTGCAGTCACATGTTCTTCCTAATGACCTGTATTGAAATTTATATTATTGGCATTCATATTGAATTTCAACTGAATTATAATTGATTAGTTGTGTTTGATTATATCACAAATAAATTCTTTGAATCTCAGAAAAAAAAACATAAATTATATGTCAATAAAAAATGTTTGGTTTCTAAACTTGTGAAAAATAGCAAAGTTTAGTTGAGTTATAAAGGATCAGCTTCTAGCTTGTCTTGTACACAGATACACTTCTAACCATTGAGGCTTAAGATTAATACTGTGAAAACATTCTATTATGGTTAAGTTCATTGCAAATCTTAAACTTTAATGTCAGTAATACATTCTCTGTCACTTGCATTGTTCACCTTTCTTGGCTGGAAAGTACTTTTGTCTATATAATACAGCCTATTAGATGGAAAGTTCTAGGAGTTCAAAACTAGAAAGTTTGCAGACATATTTTTTCCTTAAAAGTAGCAACCCTCTTTCTCATGGATGATATCTTTGTTCAGTTGAATTTGGTCATGCTCTGGGAAACCTGATCACATTTTGTTTGGATAATTTTCTTTGCTTTCTCCAAATCCCACCTAACCTTAGAAAGTCAGAAAAGTCTCTCTCTCTCTCTCTCTCTCTCTCTCTCTCTCTCTCTCTCTCTCTCTCTCTCTCTCTCTCTCTCTCTCTCTCTCTCTCTCTCTCTCTCTCTCTCTCTCTCTCTCTCTCTCTCTCTCTCTCTCTCTCTCTCACTCTCTCTCTCTCTCTCTCTCTCTCTCTCTCTCTCACTCTCTCTCTCTCTCTCTCTCTCTCTCTCTCTCTCTCTCTCTCTCTCTCTCTCTCTCTCTCTCTCACACACACACACACACACACACACATATATATATGTGACAGATCTTTTCCAAACCAGAAGAAAGGGCCATTGTTGCAGGCAGCTGAGAGGGAATGTAAGCCTATGCCTTCCCTACATTCTGTGATAACAAACGTAGTTCAGAGAATGAGAGACATAAACTGCCAGATAGTTCTGATAGCCCCTCTACAATGGAACAAATGCTGGATCAACAATCTGATCTCCCTGGCAACAGATGTACCCATGAAAAGTAACAGCAGCTATCACCCTGCTAAAACAGCCTAGATGACTACTGTTCAGTCTATGTGCAAAGAATCTCCTCCTTCATGCCTGGTTAGAGAAGGGGACCAGATCAGATTCCCCCATCCCTGGTTTCAGAGAAGTGAATTGTCCATCCCATTTATATGACCATGGACTCCATGGCATTGGTCTCATAACAGTGCTAATGTTGTGAGTTACATACTGATATCACTTGATGAAGTGTGAGACTAAGAGGAAGGAGTGGAATTGAACTTTATTCCTCAAATACTCAAGGAGGGTCAAGAAGCATTCTCATCCTCCTGCCAGGTCTGCTGCTTGAGGCATTCCCATTACTCCTTGTGTGGAGCAATGGGACATGCATACTTAAAACCTCAAGTTTATTTCAACAGAGAGACATGGAGTTAGAGCTGAGAGCAGGATGAAGATATTATGTTGGTCCTAACAGAGATGGCACCTCCTTCTCCCATCAGATATCCTACCACCACCTTCCACCATTCAGCTTAGGTAGTGGACGATGAAGAGATCTGGTCTTTCTTTACCACCTAGCACAGATTTTTGTGTCCCAAGTCTCTTGGATTCAAAGGATGAGAAAATTCTCTCCAGTTTAAATAGACTCTGAGACTGTCTCTTGGCCAGATCTCTATGTACATGCACATTCAACTATGGTTATTGATCTCTCTTCAAGGCTTTGAATGGGCCAGTAGTTTGCTAGGCAGCATATGGGGTGGATTGTTCCTCACTAAATGCTGACACCTCAGGTTTCTCTGGGTATATACAGAGTGCACTCCAGCCTGGCCACTTAAATTTCCCTTCTTTGATGTGAGGACATTAAAAAATGGAATTTAAAAGTGGGACCTGGACTAGTCATCCAGTTTAGGTAATAAAAAAACACTGGAATGAAGGCATAGCTGTTTGTCATCATGGCTTCACATGCTGGTCCTTGTTCAGCAACCTTCTTCAGTGTTCTAAGGAAGGAATCTGTGCAACAGCACTTGTTGTTGGTAATTGCCTAATGGCATGCTTTGTTATTGTCCATTCTTGATGTTGGTAATTGCCTAATGGCATGCTTTGTTATTGTCCATTCTGTCATCAGAGATGCTTGAACTCCATGGAGATGTTGCCCTGGACATTTCATAAGTCTTGCAGGATCACAAAAACAAAATTCTTAGGTCTGCTCAATTGAAGGCAAATACCATCTTTAGGACTCATCTCCTCATTGGCTTTTGAGGTCCAAAAGGACCAACAAAACCTTTCCCTTGCATCTTCTGCTCCTGGCCCCTTTAAACCAGGCAGGAAGCATGTCTATCCTGATCACCACTCTGGGCCTTTAGCAAAGTTCTTTTAAAAGATGCAGCCCCAGTCAAGGAAGCAACCTCAATTTTTGTGTCCCTCTTGCCAGTCTAAATGTGTTTGCCTTAGATGCCCAGGAAGGAAGTTTGCAGGCCTCTCTTCCTTTTCTAAGGAAGGGTGGATGGGTTGGTGAGCCTGAGAAATGTGTTCCCTATGCAACAGATTCTTATGGGTAGTTGACCATCCCTCCTTTTAGAGCCTGGTCATGCAAATGACAGTTGATAGGTCCCACTTTGCTTGACAACAGATACCTGAGTACTCAGTTACCAATGCATTGATAATAACCTGGATTTAACTGAAATTTTATTCTTGCAGAGTATGTGTTGTCCTATAAGCATGGCATACTAAAAAAATTGATATATCTGGGAGTAATGTTGGAAACTAGAGATGTCTGCAGTACACAAAAATAATTTCAATTTAAATAATTTTGTTTTCATGGCCCTATTCCCATTCATAAAAATATATTCAGTGTTTATCTAATTCTTGATGGTATTCATTACACACTTCTTGTATCTACAGTTCTTTGGAGTTTAGTCATTTGAAAACATTATGGGTAAATGTAATACTACCCACCACAGAGTGAAGTGTCTATCAATGTTTTTTTACCTTGGGCATTTATAAGCAAGCATACTACTATATAATTTCTTCTATTTTTGTGCAAGTCTCAGCTGCCTGTATTTGTATTGATTTTTGTGTTTTGCTGACCTTTGTTTGATGCAATAAGTTTTGCTTTAAGTTCTGTTTTCCATTTCCAAAAGTTAAGTTTATTTCTGAAGTGATATTTCCCATGTTTTCTGCCAGTGCACATTGCACTTAAGCCTTTGTAAGGCAGCTCTCACGTTCTTTACAAGCTGACAATCCTTTTGATCAAGCTGTGAATTTATTACATGTACTTGTTCAGTGCCAAGTAGAATTCTGCCTATCCAGTGAATATTTGTTTTCCCACATGTCTATCCTTTGATTGAATTTTTAAAGTCATAGTATTACAACTTTATGTTCTTAAACTAAGTAATAGAAAAGAGCAAAAACCAATAAGTTTTATAGCATTAAACAAATGATTTTTTTCCCAAAAATACAATGTGAAAATTAAAAAGGAACTTCAGTATTATAAATCAAATCCCAAATAGTCAAAAAAGTTATATAACCAGTCTTAATAAATAAAGTTCTAATTAAATTTAAACCACACTCATATGGAAATATTAACTATATATCATTTGTTTACCAAAATAAAAGTGGCTAGTCAGGTGCAGAATGAACTTGATTCTGGAAAAGGTAAGTCCAAAATGCAATTACCATGTAATGAATTGTAAAAAACACAATGCCAATTAAATGTACATGATAGTAGGACTCCTCTCTATAATAAAGGTATCTTCAATTTTGGGAATATCTTCTGGCAAGAACTCCCTGGGTTTTTTATCCAAAGATTTAACAGAGCAGAATGGTCATGTAAGGTTATTTTACATTTTTTTTTCATCCATTTAAACATTCAAATTCAAAGGTAAATTTCTAATTTTATTAGATGCAATACAAATAATTTGGCAAAGATAAAGTTTCCTTTCAGTATTTTACTCCATTTATATCTTAACTTGACTGAACAAAAAATACATTTTACTCTTAGTGCTAGCCTTATAAACTCCCAATCTTTAATTCAGCTTGCATGAATGCTGGACAAGTTTATTAATTATAAATGGGAGCTTGCATGAATGCTGGACAAGTTTATTAATTATAAATGGGAGCTTGCATGAATGCTGGACAAGTTTATTAATTATAAATGGGAGCTTGCATGAATGCTGGACAAGTTTATTAATTATAAATGGGAGCTTGCATGAATGCTGGACAAGTTTATTAATTATAAATGGGAGCTTGCATGAATGCTGGACAAGTTTATTAATTATAAATGGACTTAGAATTATGCTTTGACAGCTTTCATACTGTTTATTTATTTAGTGCAGAACTTGCTTCAAATATTCCTATGAAATTAATTAAAAATCATATAAAACATAATTTAAATGAATTTAATTAAAAAGCATACAAAACATGATTTAAAAGTGTGCCAGGGTGGACAGAATTTGCATTAATGTTTGGTGTCTTTCAGTATAATGGACAGAGCAGATCCAGGAAAAGCAGATTTGCTACAAGATGGTATTGGATCCCTGATGATCTTCTGTAAATCCTCATCCCTTAGACAACATGGTATTGGTAATAATTTTGTACTGAATAACCTATGTGTTATGTAGGATTGACCCTGTTAATCTCTGTCCCTTAGACAACAAGGTATTGGTAGTAGGTTTGTACTAAATACCCTACGTGTTATGTAGGATTGACACTGTTAATCTCTGTCCCTTAGACAACAAGGTATTGGTAGTAAGTTTGTACTGAATGCTGTATGTGTTATGTAGGATTGACACTGTTAATCTCTGTCCCTTAGACAACAAGGTATTGGTAGTAAGTTTGTACTGAATGCTGTATGTGTTATGTAGGATTGACACTGTTAATCTCTGTCCCTTAGACAACATGGTATTGGTAGTAAGTTTGTACTGAATGCTGTATGTGTTATGTAGGATTGACACTGTTAATCTCTGTCCCTTAGACAACAAGGTATTGGTAGTAGGTTTGTACTAAATACCCTACGTGTTATGTAGGATTGACACTGTTAATCTCTGTCCCTTAGACAACAAGGTATTGGTAGTAAGTTTGTACTGAATGCTGTATGTGTTATGTAGGATTGACACTGTTAATCTCTGTCCCTTAGACAACATGGTATTGGTAGTAATTTTGTACTGAATGCTGTATGTGTTATGTAGGATTGACACTTTTAATCTCTGTCCCTTAGACAACAAGGTATTGGTAGTAAGTTTGTACTGAATGCTGTATGTGTTTTGTAGGATTGACACTGTTAATCTCTGTCCCTTAGACAACAAGGTATTGGTAGTAAGTTTGTACTGAATGCTGTATGTGTTATGTAGGATTGACACTGTTAATCTCTGTCCCTTAGACAACAAGGTATTGGTAGTAAGTTTGTACTGAATGCTGTATGTGTTATGTAGGATTGACACTGTTAATCTCTGTCCCTTAGACAACAAGGTATTGGTAGTAAGTTTGTACTGAATACCCTATGTGTTATGTAGGATTGACCCTGTTAATCTCTGTCCCTTAGACAACAAGGTATTGGTAGTAAGTTTGTACTGAATACTGTATGTGTTATGTAGGATTGACACTGTTAATCTCTGTCCCTTAGACAACAAGGTATTGGTAGTAAGTTTGTACTGAATGCTGTATGTGTTATGTAGGATTGACACTGTTAATCTCTGTCCCTTAGACAACAAGGTATTGGTAGTAAGTTTGTACTGAATACTGTATGTGTTATGTAGGATTGACACTGTTAATCTCTGTCCCTTAGACAACAAGGTATTGGTAGTAAGTTTGTACTGAATACCCTATGTGTTATGTAGGATTGACCCTGTTAATCTCTGTCCCTTAGACAACAAGGTATTGGTAGTAAGTTTGTACTGAATGCTGTATGTGTTATGAGAGATTGACCCTGTTTATGGTGTGACCTGTAAGTTATTTTTATATATTTGTTCTGGAGCTTTTGGTTGTCAGAACATGGGATGTAATATGACATTTCTATCAGAAGCCCAAGGTCCCTGTCTGCTAAGTTTAGTTTTAAAAAAGTAAGAGGTGGGTTTAAAATTGGAAACTAATATACCATATTTTCTAGCTTCTAAGTTGATACTTTTTGACTAGAAAATGTAGTTTTTGTCTTATACTCTGAATTGACTTATATATAGTTTGTGTTATTCACATTGCTTTATTGTATTTCATATAATTTTTCATATGTAAAAAAAAAATATCCAAAAGTATCAAAAATAATGTGTTAAAAAACATTTAATTTTAGGAACTCGATGATGTATGAAAATATTTACAGTAGAATAGCCACAACAAAGACATGTATTCATTCCATCACATTATTCTTCTTGTCCCCCAGTATAAAAAACACGCCCTGATGAGAGACTGTAAATCTCCATCCCTTAGAAAACAGTTTTAAGACAATGAATAAAAAGATAGGGAGTTAAGTACCTAAAATCAGGAGGTTTTTCACATCATTTTTAAGCATTGGATATTGACTAATCTTTCAAGTTCAATATGTGTGAAATTGTCAAAGGATGTGCTCTGTTTCTTCCTGTTCCTTATTTTGTCCCCAGAATGTGACTACTTTGATATTCAGGTCAGCTGTGGCCAAAATGCATAACAACTTAGGGTTAGACTTAAGTAAGCAAGCAAGAAAGCCAGTGTGACTAATTAACAGTTAATCCTTATCATTATAATTAATATGTTACTCATTTAAGTTTCTCTTTGAGAATGGAGGTGTTTCTTTGCCTGTAGAGAAATTTAACAGCATTCACAATGATCATTCTTGGGATTGAAACTAATTTCAAACAATTGTTGTGTTATATTTTTTTATTATAGGTGGAAAAATGCAATAAATTTATTTGAAAATTTTTTTAACTTAACATTCTGTTTACTGTAGAAAAAAAATCTGTGTAATGTGATAAAAATTATTTCATAACAACATTATTCACAGTTAATAAAATGGTTTTTTTTGTGGATTGCAAACAATAAATTTGGCTATGTAGGATCTTTTAGAAGAAATAAAAATTGACAGACCTAATGTGTTAATCAAGAGTTCTTTGCAAAAAATAACGAGATATTATGAGATCAGGAGTAGGCATGCAATAGCCACAAAAATTGGGAGTTTTTTCTCCTGGTGTAAGTTTGGACAGGAATGCCTGTTGAATATCAAAATTCAGCAGACCAGATCATATTATTGAGGCTACCAATAGGGATTTTAAGGCTACCATTAGGGATTATAAGGCTACCAATGGGGATTTTAAGGCTACCAATGGGGATTTTAAAGCTACCAATGGGGATTTTAAGGCCACCAATGGGGATTTTAAAGCTACCAATGGGGATTTTAAGGCTACCAATAGGGTATTTTGAATATGGTACCATGTATTGAAAGGAAATGCCAGGTGGTTACTCATAAATTTATGAACTAGTAATATCTTTTAAACTTGCCAACAGAACTTTTAGGAAGCAAAGATAAAAACGAATGCTGCCTAACTACAGGAAAAGTTCATGCACTTTTTAAAAAAATCTTATTTTTTGGGAATGAAGAAGTCATCATACTTGCAAAGAAAATTAGAGAGCATGATAAATGGTCATTATTGGGATTTAACCTAAATGGAGTCTGTATGGATATAAATAGTGTGAATATTTAAACTTTGAAACTGAAGGAATGTGGTATGTATTTGAATAGTTTACATTTACTATTTAATTTATTACAGTTTTCTTACTTTAACAAAAACTTTAGCTAAGCAGAGGTAGTAAAGCTGAAAGTGCCCTTATATCGGGATATGAAGTGCACAAAGAAAATGGAATACAAACAAAACTGGAAAGAGTGTTTTTGCATCACTTATGCAATTTTCCTAATGCTGGTAATCTGAAATAGCACACAGTGATACCTTTAATATGAAATCAGAGGTTACTATAGTTTCATTCTCCATCCTGAACTGAAAATTTGCAGATAAGACAAAATTCATTTTGTTATGTAGAACCAAAAAAAAAAATCAACAAAGTTAATGTATTGATCTGACCTTATGTTATACTCAGCATTGTTTATGTATGGATGTAGGATGGAAAATTGACAAAATATACAAATTTGACTTATACTCAACATCGACTTCTTGGCTGGCAAATATGGTAACAAACTTAAAAAGTGGTGGATGGTCATGGAAATATTATGCTGATTAATGTTACATACTCTCATATTGTCTAGAACATTGTTATAAGACCTACCTTTCTATCTATCTATCTATCTATCTATCTATCTATCTATCTATCTATCTATCTATCTATCTATCTATCTATCTATGTATGTATCTATGTATCTATGTATCTATCTATCTATCTATCTATCTATCTATCTATCTATCTATCTATCTATCTATGTATCTATGTATCTATGTATCTATCTATCTATCTATCTATCTATCTATCTATCTATCTATGTATCTATCTATCTATCTATCTATCTATCTACTTGCCTACAACTCTACATACCTACCTACCTAACTAATTACATACCTACCTACCTACCTGTTTTTCTCCTTAATGTGTTCTATTTCAGCCATATCAGACCAAGCTCTGCCTGCAATCCTTAAACTGTTCAAAAATCCTAATGAAGCTATAGCCCTGCTGGCCATCAGTACACTTAGTCTGGTAATTGAGAACCCTGGCACTCACAAGGCCATCATGGAGGGAAATGTGAATGTTCTTCCCAAAGTGCTTGCACAGACCACCTCATCTGATGAGCAGGTTAGGAAACAATTTAAACAAAAAAATAAATAATAAAAGAATTGATGGAAATAAATTATTAGTTCTTTACTCAATCAAAATTATGATCAAAAAACTAATAGACTATTGATGGAATAATCATGCAAATACATAACTGATTCATCTGTCTTATGTAAAGACCAATGCAGAAAAAAAATATATCAGATACTGAACTACATGACAATTTACATGCATCTTCATTCACCAAGTCTACATTACATGACAAAATGAATTGACAACTAGGAGACAAATGTGTGTGTTTTAATTCTTTCATAGTAGATTATTTTGCTTATCCTGTCAGTTTTGTTACTTTGCAAATACCATCCATGCCAATGCAGACACATGGAGTACTATGAAAATTTTGTTACTTTGCACAGTCCATGCAAATGTAGACAAAGGGCAAGGGAACAGTGTGATAATAACTGTTACTTTGTAATACATCCATGTTAATACAGACACATGAAATACTGACAATTGTATTATTTTTGCAAATACCATCCATGCCAATATAGACACACGGAATACCATGAAAATGTTGTTGCTTTGCAAATACAGTCCATGCCATTGCAGATACAAGGAGCATTGTGACAATTGTGTTACTTTATAAATATGTCCATGTCAATACAGATACATAGAACACTGACAATTTTGTTACTTTGCAAATATTATCCAGTACAGCTAACCCCTGACCTATGTGATAGCTGCATTCCCAAGAGTGGTAGCATAACTTGAAATCATGTAACTCAAAATTTTGGGTTCACTGCTCTTAATTTTTATTGAAAAATACATAATTCATTTAAATTTAATACTATTCATTTTTAGCTATTTAAGAATCCTATTTTTTGTTTTGTTTTAGACCAATAATTTCATTAGTTTTTTTTGGTCTTCACTAAAAGCTTGAAATTTAAACTAATTCATATGAAATCTTGTTTTTATTAAATCTAAGTCACTTAAGTTAGCAAATAATTGTACTCTGTTTGCTTTTATGCAGTATAATTGGACTATATGTATAACAATGCTGACTATTGGCCAGTATAATTGGACTATATGTATAACAATGCTGACTATGGGCCAGTATAATTGGACTATAGGTATAACAATGCTAAGGGCCAGTATAATTGGACTATATGTATGACAATGCTGACTATGGGCCAGTATAATTGGACTATATGTATAACAATGCTGATTATGGGTCAGTATAATTGGACTATATGTATAACAATGCTGACTATGGGCCAGTATAATTGCACTATATGTATATTAATGCTGACTAAGGGCCAGTACATTATTTACTTCTGCCCAGTACAATGTCATGTACCGCATTTCATATTAAAATCAAAATTCTTGACCATCCTAATTTTATTACTGGGATTCAAATATTTCCCAGGTTGGGTTTCCTGGACTCCAGATTTTGAAATACGAGCAAGAAACTAGTTTAGTGTAACATTATTCATCATTTCAGGTTTATTTAAAGTACATTTGAAAATTTTTACTTCCCACATACATTGCACTTTTCTCAAACTCTATATCATAAATCTATAATGATATGCCCACATTGAAAAGCAAGCCCTCTCCACCCACAACAGCTACTTCTGATCCAGGGGTAAACAATAATGTTATACATGGAAACATTTATAATATTTTGTAATTAATTTAAAAAAAAGCCTACATTTTTTAGAGGCCTAGCAGCATGAAAATATTTTTCATTTACTAAATTGAAAAATACTTACAAATATTGCTTTTAAATTTGACTTTCACACACTCTGTTAAAATCATTTACTGATAAAATTTCATTTGAAAACATGTCACTAGAATTTCAATAATGTGAGTAAAATTATCAGTTGTCATAGTGGTTTAGTGCAGAACAGTGATTTGTCAGAGTGATCTGTACTGCTTTGTTGCTTGCAGGCAGAAGTTTAGAATGATTTCTAATTCTGACAGAAAGTCATTTTTATCAGTTTTAGCAGATACAACATCTAAGCTTTATTCAATCCAAAATTTTCCACAATAACATGTAGAATGTCAGTTTGATAAAATAAAAGGTGGCTAGATTGGACAATTATTTTACATCTTGCTTTCATGGCTCTCTTGCTGTCTTGTTCCAGAAGAGTTGAAATATATATATTTGAAATAAATTAATTCAGGTGTGTGTGGTTTGGTTCAGTTCATAAAAAAATACCACTACAATCAGATATTTTGTCAATTCAAAAAATATAAAATACACATAAGCTAGGACTTCTTTAATGTTGGATTATTATTTAAAATAAATATTCTCAAGTGAAATTAATTCCAAACCCATCACCAACACATGTTTAAGTGCAGATTTGAATACTAACGGCAATAGAAGATTAGACACCATATTCCTGATCATGGTCTGGGAACTTGAAAGGATTTTTATTTAAATAAAAAATTGCATGTTCTCCAAATGTTTTTATGATAAAGATATGTAATTTTAAAGGCACATAATGTGGTCCTAAGGCATGGCCCTTTTGCTGCCAGTATCCAAATGAATAACAAAATGAGGTATATGCACTTGTCAAAGAATTTACTGTAGCATAACAATAACATATCTAAAAATAAGTTTGTAACATACTTTTTAAAATGATATTAGGCTGGCACCCTGGTCCTTTCATTAAAGAAAGAAAGACAGCAGCTTTGGAGAGTCATTTACAGTTATTTAATCATAGAGCATGATGACTGTTACTTTACTGTATGCTTTTATAAATTGTTGTTTTGTACATTTTTGTTACATATTTAGTACTTAATGGTTTGAAGAACTGAATGAGTCAAAACAGTTCATTTGTAATAAATTTTAGTGTATATTTCAATGATAAAAAAGGGAAAACATGAAAAAGTACAGTATACTACCATATACCATATTTACTCACTGACAACTCTGATCTGACTGTATACTGCATATACCTAGATCTGCCATCACACCATGTGCTGGTAGATTTAGGTCTATGCAGTTTGTTAAGACTAATCAGTAGAATAATCAACATAGATCCTGATCTGTTGGTGCATTCTGTGACAGCAAATCAGGGTCTCTATTGTTTGGACCAAACCTATAAGTGATTAAATGGTATTCCAAATATAATAGTATATGTATGGCTCACCATGACAGTGCTAAGACGTACAGTGGTATCCTTGGGTTCATCTATCTGGTACAATTTACATCTAAATCAGTTTGGATGCACTTTGGTGGAACATCCATACTTCACATTTATAGAATACACTTCTATATTTTTACAGGAATCCATGTCTACTGATATTTACTGGTTTGTTGTTCATTTCCTTCTTTTTATTACAGATGCAGGAAGTGTCCCTAAAGGTTCTAGGTCACCTTTCCATGGGGTCAGCCTTTCAGAAACACAGAATTATACAGGTCAGCAGCAGGCAAAACTATTGCATACCCTTTACTGATCTGACTTTTAATGCAGATGTTCTGTCTAATTAAGTATTATATGCCTCATTTGGAACTATTCAGGTATTTCCATGAAGTTTGTATTCCTAGACAAACTGACTCCAACTTTCATAAAATTGGAAATTTGTTTGAGTTTTATAAATCCCAACTTGTTTGACTTTCATTTGTTTGAATTTAGGAATCCCAATTTGTTTTATCTTTTATGAATCCTGATTTGTTTGACTTTTATGAATTCCAATTTGTTTTAACTTTCATGCAGACTGTGAGATTAAAAAAAAATTAGAAAGCATTAAGGACTGAGTATGTAATAAATACAAGATTGCATTTATGCTTTGTTCACGGTCTGAGTCAGGAAAAAGTACTTTGATATGGCATTTGAATATATATCTGGCCTTCACACATCCTATGCCATATCAAACTTGTTTGCCAACTTGAAACAAAACACATGGTATTCTTATTTCATGTTTGGTACTTATTCATTTTTAACCTGCAGTTGGCAATTTAGCATGTATAATCATAAAATGGTGCTCAATATATAAAAATATTAATCTGTTTGTGAACAGAATAAAGAAAAAAGACTCATATCATGAGACTGATGATTAAAAATCTGAATCGTGAAATTGGTATCAGTTTATGAAATCTGTAAATATTTAATATTTAACTATTTTAAAAACATAAGCAATCTTAAATTTTTAAAGAAAATCCTATTTATATTTAGGAGGACTTCTCTGCAGGACAATGCCTCTTGAAAGCCTTACATAGCAAACCAAGTAACATACAGGTCTTGACCAATGCAGCATGTGTTATTGCCAATGTGGCCACCAACCAAGAAGACCAGGTCAGTCAGCACCCTTGCATTGAAATATATAGTATAAAAAGTTACTGTTTTGACAGTCTAGTATGTGGCTCCTATTCCAAAATACCTAGTGCAGTGTGGTGCATTGCAAGATGCTCCTCATCAGAATTTAATGACTGTGAACAGCTTTTCAAGATTGATATAAAAATTTTCTCAAGTATGTTTGAATTTCTTTACACGGTTTACCAGTTTGAAGCACAGCTGTATTATGGTATTAAAGTACTGCATGCACACCCGAATGGTCTGATATGACATATTCTGCATGGTTTAATTTTCTCAACTTCCACAGGAAGTATATTAGATTTATATTTTATTTGTTACCACCAAACTCACACACTAGCACCATATGAACTACATCATTGGTTCACAAGTGCACGAAAAGTTTGTCCGCAGGACATTTTCATTGGTGGTGTATGTCCACTATCAGAGTGAGATATCAAGATGTTCTTTATGTCATTTGTTACATTTTTATTGTTGCACAATAACTGAAGTTCTCCACCATCCAGTTTTAATACTTTGTGGATGGCTTGCACGTAAGGTGATTTTGGAGTCCAAAGATCCAAAACATGGTTCAAAAGGACTGAAGCCCAATGATTTTTAATTGACACCTAACAGCTAACATAAGCAAATGAAAACTTCATCCCAAACCTTTCCTGTGAGAAAGCAATATAACAGAATCATATTCTTCAAAGTTTAATGAACTCTTTCTAAAGCCGCATGACTTCTAAGCTCATAGAAAGAAGATAATCTGTTGGATGCCTAATTCAAGCATAACTTACTGGAAAATGACTTGAAAAGGCCAACAACTGAAAACAAAATTATCAAAGCATTTAACATCATTTTAGTTTTAATATTCCTCAAGGAATTACCTCAGGAAATTTTGTGGATGCACACATTATGGTCAGCAAGTATTCCAGGCTGCTTGACTTAGTCTTTGGTAAGTGAATAACACAGTCTACCATTATTCTGCACATTTTTGGTCTAATGCAGGATTATGTTGCAGATGGCACTTGGGTATCTTCTGATTGTGTTTTTCTACTATCTTAAAAGTGTTACAAGATCTACAATATTTAGAAACATCACTTTTAATATTTTGGCCAATAAAATTGATTTAAGATCTTGTGATAAATCTTGCTGAGTCCTAAATAAACAGCTAAAGGAGATTCATGGATTAGACTAAGAATTTCCTGTTGATATGACTTCAGAACAACAATATGATAGCTCATGGGCCACACATTACCAGCAGGTATCTCAGGTGGACTCCATTTTTTTCATAAGAACCCTTTTTTTCCACATTAACCACATCATAATCAGCACTTTGTTGCACCAACAGTGAAATGGAGACCTTACAAGCTTTACCAATATGTACACTTTGTAATAATAAAGTACAGTGCTTTCTTGGCCATTTCAAATTTTCAGCAATTTTCTCAAAGTGAGGAAAATATTTATTTACTTTTTTTCTTTACATTCAGTGGCATTTCCAATTCTCTCCCTCTCTCTCTCTCTCTCTCTCTCTCTCTCTCTCTCTCTCTCTCTCTCTCTCTCTCTCTCTCTCTCTCTCTCTCTCTCTCTCTCTCTCTCTCTCTCTCTCTCTCTCTCTCTCTCTCTCTCTCTCTCTCTCTCTTTGAATTTGCATTTTCCTCTCCTTTTCCACTTTGAGTCATCATTGACATAATTTATTTCTGAAGCTGAAGTTTGGATAATTCCAGTACGATTTGTTTTTCATAACTAATTCCTTTAATTTCCTATCAAAACTTGAGAGACATACTAATCAAACCCAAAGCAATTTTATCCCAAATTTCTTTTCCTGCCAAATATTGAAGCAAAGTAATTTTTATTTCTTGATTTGTTAAAGTTGCTTTTGCTTCTTAACGATCATTATGCCTGGCAAGTTCAAGCAATTCATCCTTTTCTATAGATTCAAATCCTTCCTGGGAAGGATTTAAAACAGTGTTCACCACTTTAGATGACATCGTGACTGCTTGTTGGTTTCAGTAAAAATTTGCACATATGTGAAATTAAAATCATTACCAGGGACAATATAAATTCCAAAACAATGTTATTTTAAGTTTCAAAAGCAATTTTAATTTCTGTGTAATATTTTAAAGAAATTCAGATGCAAGACAAGCCCCCTAATTTATGTTAAGATGGCCTTAAGCTAAGCAAGAAAAGGAAAGTTAAACCAAAACATTTTTGTAAATCACAACAAGCTTTTTATTTCTCTCGAATACAAAGTTAAAATTTAAAAGGAACATACAGTATAATAAATTAAATCTTAAATAATCCTAAAAGCCCTTTCACAAGTCCAAAAATATATTGTGTTCCAAATTTAATAAATTGTCAAGGTGGGTTTTAGCTTTCCTTTGCCTGCTATGATCAAGAAATGTGTGATAATTATGGGTAATTGTTATGCAAGTTTCAATCAAAAGAGAGGTGATTGCTTATAAATGCATGTTTGTATATTGTTTCAAATAGGGTACATACTCTAATTTGATAGATCTATCTAATCCAACCAAATAATAACTGAGCATCTGAAGATGCTTATAAATAGGGCAGAGAGAAATTCCATAATCAGTGCAGGCACATTTTGCTGGTTAGCCTGCGTGGCTTAGTAGTCAGCATGTTATGCACATTTGTGCTTATTTTTGGGTGTGGCTCGGTGGAATCCATATTAAACTGATATGCTGGAGTGACTCAATGGTTAGTATGGCATGATCATTTTAATGGTCAACTTTAGTGGTTTAGCGGTCAGTAGGCCATTCATATTTTATTGCTTAGCATGGTTGGCTTAGTGATCAGTAAGCCATGCACACTGTACTGTTTGCTGAGGTAGTTTAGTGGTCAACATGCCATGCACACTGTACTGTTTGCTGAGGTAGTTCAGTGGTCAACATGCCATGCACACTGTACTGTTTGCTGAGGTAGTTTAATGGTCAAATGGCATGCACACTACTGTTTGCTGAGGTAGTTCAGTGGTCAACATGCCATGCACACTGTACTGTTTGCTGAGATAGTTCAGTAGTCAACATGCCATGAACACTGTACTGTTTGCTGAGATAGTTCAGTAGTCAACATGCCATGCACACTGTACTGTTTGCTGAGGTAGTTCAGTAATCAACATGCCATGCACACTGTACTGTTTGCTGAGATAGTTCAATGGTCAACATGCCATGCACACTGTACTGTTTGCTGAGATAGTTCAATGGTCAACATGCCATGCACACTGTACTGTTTGCTGAGATAGTTCAATGGTCAACATGCCATGCACACTGTACTGTTTGCTGAGATAGTGGTCATGCCATGCACATTATCCTGATTTGCAGGGGTGGCTCAGTGGTCAGCATGCAATTTAAACTGATCAATTCGTCCAAGTAAGGATTTTTCAAATATTTTTCTTTTCATTTACCATCAAAATAAAAAAAGTCTTCATGGCTACAGATTTTGTACTGGTTTTCTTTGATGGTTCATTGGTTAGTATTCCATGCTCGTTGTTGTATTGGTTAGTAGGGGCAACTAAGTGATCAGCATGCAAGACCCACAATAAGTGGATTATGGGTTTGACAAGACTAGAACAGGTCTGTGTTTATGGTGTGCTTCTGGGCATGGCATTTCACTCCCCATTACTATGGCTTCAAAAAGACTTTCAGGTGTACTGATGCAATTATATCAAACATATAAGAATAATTTATTATTTATATATTGATTCATTCATAAATCGTTTATTCATTCATATGTCCAATTTATACTTATTTATTTATCAGGGTGGTTTGCAGTCCTTTATGGAGTCCATGTGCAATTTACTACAGAATGAAATAACAAATATTGATCTTCTGGCCCATGTAACAAGAGGGATTGCCAACTTCTCCAGCTTCAAACAGAATGCTCACAAACTGGTATATTTTACAACAATACTTAAGGGACAAGTCATGGAAGTCATGTAGGCATTTGTAATGGCTATTTTAGCTATATATATATATATATATATATATATATATATATATATATATATATATATATATATATATATATATATATATATATATATATATATATAAGAATTTAATTACACATTCATTTATATGGCAGTTATTCAGTTTATTGCACTTCTCATGGATCAGAATTCCTTGAAATATCATTATATAAATGCCCAGACTAATATGACAAAATTAATGTTGCATTATGCTAAGAAGTGTGATCCATTGTAAACTCGATTTAGAAGATGCTAGAATATCAAAATGAAAGCAATGCTCCTAGGAAAATATCTGGATGACCTCCACCCCACACCCACCACCCCTTGCAAAGGTAACAGTTCAATCCAACATCTATTTTTCTTCACCCTATTTAGTGCCAGTCTGCCATTAAATAAAAGTCCATAGTGATAAATTATTTTTGTCTAGAAGTTTTGTGATAACTAAGGTGTAGATTACTCAACAACAAGGAATGAACAGACTTCTGTAAAACTTATTCAGTATTTAAAAACAACAATTGATATTTTATTTAAGGTTAGGAAGGCCATCTACATGACTTTGTTAATAATTAAAATGTGAATAATACTTATTATTGTATATTCTGATTTCATCCCATAGATTTAACACAGATATTAACTGAACAATATTTTCTTGTATACATTTCTGTCCAAAAATGTTTTCTATTATAAGATGGCAATATTTTCCTTATGTTTTTTTTTTTTTGGTTTGTGTGTGGACACCACCAGTAATGATAAACTAGCACAATTATAATGTGACCCACCCCAACCTCTATGGTTCTACAGTTGTAGATTAGACTTTTGTTGCGTTTTAGGAAAACCAAAACAGACTTTTTAGTCAAAAATAATAATATATCTTTGACTGGGGTTCCTCTTATATTTTCTTTATATGGAAGTACTTGTTTAGATTCACATTACTAGGTTTCCATTCTTTCCATCTCTAAATTGTATTTCAAAATAGGCTTGTCCTTGGCATTTTACCTTTCTTCACCCATTTGGAAGTTTTTTAAATAATCCTTGATATTAATCTATATATTTTGTTTTTTTTATGAAAGCATAATTTTGTTTCAAAAGGTGTGTGTGTATCTATATATATATATATATATATATATATATATATATATATATATATATATATATATATATATATATTTATATATATATATATATATATATAAAGGATATATGTAAATTAAAAATTTGATGCAAAAGTTTATTCCTTTTCTTGTACTTAACATCAGCCAGGTCAAAGCACACAAGCTGATTCTGACAGACACTCATTGAACAAAACACAAATCAATTCATATAGTTATTCGATGATTGAAATATTGTTTGATTTTCACAATAAGTGCAAGTCAAGACAAATAATTGATCTGGCTATACACTCATTAGGAGAGAGAAAAATTTACATCTGTGTACAATACACAGAACAATTTTATTATTTTGTTGTATTGTTGGTAATATTTTGTGATATTCAGCATTGTTATTTTAAAAATAGGTGACTCGTTATTATCAAATAAAAAATATATACAAGTTTCTCTTCCAAAACATTTTTTTAAATAAAACACATAATCTACTGCATTTCTATTGCAACAGACCTTTATATATTTGTTATATGTCTCAATAGAGATTATGCACAAAACTGTTAAATAAAATAACACATGAGAATAGGTGAATGTTGCTGAGACTTCACGATCCAAAGCAACTTTTTGTTGTTACTTTTTGGTGCTTTCAAGTCATGCATTTTTAGACAACAATTTCACCATTTTGCCAAATAGCATGACCCCTATGAATTGGTTCTCAATTCATTTGCAGAGAGATGAAATCAAGTAAATAAATTTTAGGTGGCAATATTAAAGCAAAATTTGCCAAATATAATGGGATCCTCAAACATATACATGTTAAAAGATGGACAGCAATATCCTAAGTGGCTTTACAGTGATGGACCATGGTTCTGATTTGCAAGTTTTGTATTATTTTTTCAGTTACTGAAATTGAACTTTAATAAATGATTTGCCTTAAAAGTAATTTATAAAAAAACTAATAATAAACTTATCACACGAGTTTCTTACAATTAGAGATCCACAACCTTGTCTGCTTTATTGCTGTTAGTTTCTATAATTCAAAAGATTGTTGGAAGCACTTTCTTTTACAGCTATCTTACCTTCCTTTAATTGTGTGGAAGTGTTTAAAGAGTTCAAGCCCAGGTGTAAAGACTCATGGACTGAGGACGGTCCTAAACCTCCTGAAACACCTCCCATCCCAGACAACTGACCAGCTCATAAGGTACCATCTTATTAAAAATATATATATATATTTTGTTAAACTTCATAAATGTCTGAAAAGGGGTTGATATTGATAAACAAATAGACTTCTTTGATTATCTGCAGATGATGGTATAAATGATGTTATGAAACCTTTAATTATTTGGCTGAAAAACTTTGATAGGTATCTTTTCTAACTTTAGTGAAGTTTATAGCACATTTTAAATCTATAAGATTATGAAGTCCAAGGTCTGTTCTTCAGCTGATAAGGTAAATTGTTGTTTACCTATATGATAAGCAAGTTTCATAGGTAAGAGACTGTTTACTTTGAAATCTTGCAAGCTTTGATAAGACCCAGTGCTTGTTCAAACTGTTGCCTGTTGCAAGCATTGCACAGTGGCACAAACAAGGATAAGTGTTCTTTATGGTGGTGGTGGTGTTGTATATTATATGAAGAAAAACATTGTTAATCTTAATTGTATCTTCATCACTTAGTTGTAAAAATTGTTTCTGCTTGATAGCCTTTTAATAAATTTGTGAATGTGGGGGATAATATAAAGAAAACCTATATCAAATTCCATTTTCACCATTTTCCATGAAAATTTGGCCAAGTTACACTACCTGATTGGAAGTTTAGCCATTTTCCATGGAACTTTGACCAAGTTACTGCCCATAATTGTCTTGGAAGTTTGGTCTTTTCCATGGAACATTGACCAAGTTACTGCCCATAATTGTGTTGGAAGTTTGGTCTTTTCCATGGAACTTTGACCAAGTTACTGCCCATAAATGTCTTGGAAGTTTGGTCTTTTCCATGGAACTTTGACCAAGTTACTGCCCATGATTGTCTTGGAAGTTTGGTCTTTTCCATGGAACATTGACCAAGTTACTGCCCATAATTGTCTTGGAAGTTTGGTCTTTTAATGGAACATTGACCAAGTTACTGTCCATAATTGTCTTGGAAGTTTGGTCTTTTCCATGGTACATTGACCAAGTTACTGCCCATAATTGTCTTGGAAGTTTGATCATTTCCATGGTACATTGACCAAGTTACTGCCCATAATTGTCTTGGAAGTTTGATCATTTCCATGGAACATTGACCAAGTTACTGCCCATAATTGTCTTGGAAGTTTGGTCTTTACCATGGAACTTTGACCAAGTAATGCCCATAATTGTCTTGGAAGTTTGGTCTTTTCCATGGAACTTTGACCAAGCTGCATGCCTTAATTGTCTTAGAAGTTTGGCCTTTTTCTGGGAAAGTTTGACCAAGTTACAACACATGATTGTCTTGGAAGTTTTGTCCATTATCCATTGAAACTTGACCCAGTTATGGCACATGATTGTCTTTGAAGTTTTGCACTTACATAATGAATTTTTCTTGCCAGTTTTTTCCATCAGTTTTTACTCTCACAGAACCCCTATTACCTTGGTCATGTTTTCTTGGTAGTTTTTTTCATCATGTTTTACAAAACCCCTTAATGATTATCAATAGATGTTGGGGTTTGGTAAGGGACTATTCCTTATGCAAAGTTCTATTTGTAGTGACTCATGCTTATACTTCATTTAACCCATTTTTGTAGGTACATTTATATTTATAATGTAATTACTGTTGATGCACAAAAGCAAAATACAGTATAAAACAAAAATTTTCATCCATTCTGTTTCTTTAGAAATTGATAACCAGTCATCTTGAAATTGAATTAAGGAAAATAATTACAAAGAATCCAATTTCATTTTCTTCACTCTTATTAGAGGTTGGGGTCCTGGGTGGCTAAATGGTCTAATGCCTCTGTTCCAATCTCAGCTCATCCATCAAGAGTACCTGTATAAGTAAAACCTTGCCAGAGTAGCTTCCCAAGGGTCAGTGGTTCTTTCAGGGTTTTCTGGGTTCTTCCTACACCAGATGTATACTGGCCGCATGTATAGCCTATCATGTGCTGAAAAATGGCATTAAACCCCACAAGGTTAGTCTTTAATCATTTTAATTTGTATCTTAAGTTCAAATTGAAGCTTTTTTTAAAAAAAAACTCTTAATTAAGCCTCTTACAGATAAGGAGTAGAAGCATTTTTTCCCTTACATGACTAAAAAGTTAGTCATTGCATCTTGATCTATGGCCAATTCAGTAATTCTAACTTACGACATTTACAGTAAATTTTCTCACAACTTAAAAATGATTCATTTAAAATTTACAAGCAAAGAAGTTAAGGCATCTTTTTAAGAGCACTTTTGCATGTGTAATGAAGGTTGTGTAGATTTCAAACTTGTGCCCCAGTATCAACAAAATTTAGAATATTAAATTTTTTTATTTGGGTGTTTATTTAAAGATATACTCTACATGCTTGTGATTAAAACTCCAAACAATACAGACACATATCTTATATTAAAAAATGTTTTAACTTGTAAAGGATTCATTTCATCATTTATACCATCATTTTGATGCATTCACTCAGATGCAGACGACTTCATTGACAGTAAACACTTGACCAGCTTCACATTAACAAAGATATAATGCATTTTATATTAAAACATAAGTACACAGAATACCAGATAAAAAAATAGACCTCACAATAAGGGTAGAACAATTTTTGGGTCCCAAGAGATGTTTTGTATAAACATTGTCTTGGTTTACTTAATATATATATATATATATATATATATATATATATATATATATATATATATATATATATATATATATATATATATATATATAGATCCTTATTTAGGTCTCACCGGACAGTTGTTTTGCCAAATTTTCATTCGACAATGAGCTATTGCAGAAAAATGATCATAATTTTACAATAAAGATACAAATAAAAACTAACTAATGATTTTTGTTGAAAGGATGCTTGTAAGATTCTGACTAAGGTATTAAGGTTAATTCCTTATGCAACTGGTGGTTTTGATACTGAACCTATACTACCACCAACCCCTCTTTTTTACATTCACTTTTGACAGAAAAGAGCTATTTTCAACCTGTTCCTGTGAGAAGCAGGCTCACAGAGTCAGTATGTACCTTATTGATCTTGAAAGTTCACTAGTACTATAACAAATTAACATACTTTTCATCACCCCTCAACCATGTAGATTTTTAGATATTTACCTCTGAAGCAGACACATGTAAATACGTAAGCCAAGTCGGATGCACATTTGCAGACTAAGTTACGCATTTGATCTCCAGTGCTAGTCTAACTGTGACAGGCAGTCACCAACAAGGCAACCCATTTACAAGCCTAACTCAAAGTAAATGTAAACCACATTACAGATTTAGCTTATGTGTGAGTTTATAAATGCTAGGGTTGTGATAATCAGGCTCATGCCTTCTACCTTAAAAATTAGGGGGGGTGTCAAAATACGAAACTATCCAGTGAGACCTTAATAATTTAAATAGCAGTCTGATTAAGGGAAAATCTTCTTATTTTCAAAACATTAGGCAATTTTAAATAAAATGTAACCTTTACATGTGTAAAATTCAAGCTTGCTTGTTTCCTTTTGCTTATTGCTTTAATCGATGAGCAAAAGCCATCAAACAGAGCAACCACTATGACAACAACTTCAAAATTCATCTATTACTTTCCCCACTGAAACATACCATTTCCTTATAACATGTCAGTTTCATCATTTTTCATAACCAATACAACCTGTATTATTAGTGCCAAGTGATATCAAAGACATCGGACAGCACAAATAATGCAACTCTTCATGAAATCTGAAATTGTAGTGAATAAAAGCTGCAAAGGAAGCCAAGCTGAATCTCTTGTAAAATAGCTGCAGAATGTACATGCTAAGTACTTGAAAGAATAATAATGATGCACAGCATATATGAACTGACCAGTATTCCCTCTCTGATTTAATAAAGAAGGTCATATCTGTGTTAAAAAAGAGAAATCAGAAGTGAATGTATAAGGGAGGAAACTCCTCAGCTAACCCAAAAGTGACTGACCAAAGTTTATAAACAGAACCAATTCATTTAGGAAACTTCAACAGTGAAATTCTATACCCAGACTCAGCACATCTGCTGAGTAGACATTATGTATGGAAAATGTAGTTTCACACCTCTAAGGTCACCTTTGGGTCATTTTCATACTGGCCAGCTTATATTGTTGCTGAAGATGCTGCGGACAAGTTTATTTTCCAAGTGATTGTAACATGCCTACACTTAACCATAAAGTAAAAAGAAAATCATGCAAAAGAAATCAGGAGAGAAGATAAACACAGTTTAAAAAGGGTCATGCAGTTCTTGAAAGTTACCAAAATTCCAATGAAGTTGATTCTGATTCACCTGTTCCTGTGAAAGCCCCACAACATCTGATGTGGCTGACTCCTGATGAAACCTTTGCTGTCAGCCTGGCTTTCAATGTCTCTTCACCAAGTGTGCTACCAAACACCTTGAGGCCTAGAAGAAATGAAAACAAACTGTAAAATGGAAAAACTGCAAATAATTTGTAATTACTACCTTACAATAAGCACGTTGGACAGGCATAATGTTCTGTACATTAAACCATGTTGCGACAAATTTGTCGCTTATTACTAATTGATGCAGTTTCCAAAGATAAATGCAAAATTTATCTGCATGATTTATTGTGACATATATGCAACATGTGTATATTTTTTGACATTGTCACATTAGGATGGTGTAAGAAAAACAGTAAACAATGTGCTAGAAGTTTTATTCTCTTCCCTCTGAAATGTGTACAGATCATTGCATATCTAGCTGATGTTTTAGCTCCCAGCCAAATTGTACATGTGTCCACTTTTGCAGTTTTCTTACTTAAAATGTCATGAAATTGCTGCTTTTCAGCAGGTGTTAAATGGGTAGTGTATTTTTAGGTCATTATAACTGAATATGTCTGTAAATAAATGAAATGTATGTGTCGAAATGTTACATCATGAACATATAGGAATGTAAATTCATAATATTAAGGCAATTAGCATTTAAATTATAAGAAATGTAGAAAACATGTATTATAAATATTGAAAAATGAATAAGTAAGTGAAATACTTCATTAAACCACATTGTATCAAACTTATTAGGTCTTTGTTGTTCATTAGAAAATTGGATCAGCTGTTAACTCTGACAGTGCTAAGTTAGCTCCCTTCTCTACTAGCATGTACTTATAGGCAAACCTATAGGAAGTGTTTGTTTTGAAATACCTTACTCTGTCAGATTCAATACATGGAGGTAATAAGGAAATGATTTATGGCATAGTTAATCAAATTTGACAAGACTGAAAAAATGACATGGGTCATTAAGGTCTCACCGGACAGTTGTTTTGCCAAATTTTCATTCGACAATGAGCTATTGCAGAAAAATGATCATAATTTTACAATAAAGATACAAATAAAAACTAACTAATGATTTTTGTTGAAAGGATGCTTGTAAGATTCTGACTAAGGTATTACGGTTAATTCCTTATGCAACTGGTGGTTTTGATACTGAACCTATACTACCACCAACCCCTCTTTTTTACATTCATTTTTGACAGAAAAGAGCTATTTTCAACCTGTTCCTGTGAGAAGCAGGCTCACAGAGTCAGTATGTACCTTATTGATCTTGAAAGTTCACTAGTACTATAACAAATTAACATACTTTTCATCACCCCTCAACCATGTAGATTTTTAGATATTTACCTCTGAAGCAGACACATGTAAATACGTAAGCCAAGTCGGATGCACATTTGCAGACTAAGTTACGCATTTGATCTCCAGTGCTAGTCTAACTGTGACAGGCAGTCACCAACAAGGCAACCCATTTACAAGCCTAACTCAAAGTAAATGTAAACCACATTACAGATTTAGCTTATGTGTGAGTTTATAAATGCTAGGGTTGTGATAATCAGGCTCATGCCTTCTACCTTAAAAATTAGGGGGTGTCAAAATACGAAACTATCCAGTGAGACCTTAATACTATTTCTTACTTATTAACTGACTGACTTATTTACAGGCCTCCCATCAATCCATATATTTTGTATAAATCACTTTTTTTTTTAATTGTTATAGTTTTAATTATATTGGTGAATCCAAAATCACCATCAATCCCTATATTTTTTAAATCCTTATAATTTTGACCATAAAATGGCTAAAATCCTGATACAATCCCTATATTTTTTAAATTCTCATATTTTTCCTATAAAATGTCCAAAGACCTAATACTACCCCATAAGATCTCTATATATCTGTGGCAGTGTTTTGTAGAAATTATTTTGTTATCAAAAAAAGGATAAATAGACGGATGTACTCAGTACCAGTGATCTCTCCATACATTTTTTATCACATTTTGGTCAGTATGTATTGGTGTTATAAAATATTTTTAAAAATGCTCATTGTTATATTTAATCTTCATGCCACTAAACACGGGGCTAGCTGAGAGCTAGGTAAATTTACAGATTTTTTAAGCTGGTGTATCCATTTTTCATAAGAATTTGTTTAATTTAAAATGTAATATGTGTACCTTTTTTAGCTGTCAGTGGAAAAGACATATATATATATATATATATATATATATATATATATATATATATATATATATATATATATATATATATATATATATATATATATATATATATATATATACACACACACACACAAACACACACACAGGATGATTCTTTTATGCTTCAAGCACATTACTCATTCTGAGTCATTCAGTTACTAACACATTCACAAATGAAAAACATAAATGAAAATGAAATTCAAATATTCAGAATGAAAGTGAGATTCACATAATCTCATGTATTGTAAATAATATAAACAAGACACTAAATAATCTCATGTGATGATAGCATAACTCAATTGTATTCAATTAAAACATCATCAATTTAAACAAATACCCCTATGGCTGTAGACAATAAAATGGAGAAAGTACACTCTTCACAAGATGCAAAAGACCAATGTGTCAGATAATAACATTGTTTTAAATCTCCAGGGAATGAGTTTTATTAAGGATAAAATACCCATGCATGCCCTGCTTTTAGTGTCTCCTGACTCAAGCTAACTACAAGGAGACACGTGTTAGTTCAGTTGCTTTTCTAGAAAAAATATCACCCACCCTAGGTAACATGGTAGGCATGTACAATGAAAATAATCAAATTGTTCTAATGCAAAACCAAGTTATTTCTTGCCTTATTCTGTGACAAGTGAGATGGCAGTGATTGATAAAAATGAATGCTTTAAGACCACTCTGCCATCTGGGTCCCCCAGTGGGTTTTAAAGAATAGTGAGCTAAAGTAATGTAGTGGGAGTGGTATGGTAAAAGACTGGGGAGAAAACTATGTACAGTAATGAAAATATTTAGCAGTGAGGAATTATATATATATGAAAATATATATAAATATATAAATAAATATATATATATATATATATATATATAAATATATATATATATATATATATATATATATATATATATATATATATATATATATATATATATATATATATATATATAAGATTACCATTTTAAATCCCTATATTTAATGTGATTTCCTTTTTAAATCCATAAATTTTGTATAATTTCCCAAGAAAATCTATATATGATTTGGCAGACTCACTTTAAAATCCTTGTATTTTTACATTGTAATGTTAGACCAAATTCCCTATAAAATTCCAGTTATTTTGAAACTATGGCTTAAAGGCCTTTATTTTAATTGCTTATTTGCTTACTTATTTACCTATCTACCTAAATACATACCTACCTACCTACGTACTTATTTACTTACTTTTAATCCATTTACTTGCAGTGACGGAGCAGCTGTAGTTATAAAACAGATAGGAGAGACCACGGAGTTGATGGATTCTATTCAAGCCACATTACTGACCCTCATGCCACACACGGCCAAACCATTGTAGAATAAAATATTTTTATTTCATGAGTCTTTCAAAAAGTCATAGTTTTTTGTATATGTTTTAAGTTCAGACAGAATAATGCTGAAGATGAACAAAAATAATGGAGAATTTTCCACAACAAATGTCAATCAACAATTGTCTCATATGTAGGTAGGTATATTTGATGCATGCCATTTCAAAATAATTTAACCTTATGTAATTCTGTATTGAGTTGAAGAATGTTTGTAAATTATCTGTCTGTATGCTTTTAAGTCCTGTAATACTACATGTAATCTGTTAAGTCTTATTCAGCTATGTGTTTCTGTCTCTACTATTGTTAAGTCTTGTTGAGCTATGTGTTCCTGACTCTACTATTGTTAAGTCTTATTCAGCTATGTGTTCCTGACTCTACTATTGTTAAGACTTGTTCAGCTATGTGTTCCTGACTCTACTATTGTTAAGTCTTGTTCAGCTATGTGTTCCTGACTCTACTATTGTTAAGTCTTGTTCAGCTATGTGTTCCTGACTCTACTATTGTTAAGTCTTGTTCAGCTATGTGTTCCTGACTCTGCTATTGTTAAGTCTTGTTCAGCTATGTGTTCCTGTCTCTACTATTGTTAAGTCTTGTTCAGCTATGTGTTCCTGTCCATACTCTTGTTAAATTATGTACAACTATCTGTTTCTGTCTGTAAAGTTATATTTAAACATAATTCAGAGTTAGTTTTTTTTTCTGGAGCCAAACTATGGAATTCCATGCCACCTTACATAAAGTCAGCTGACACATACCAGGCTTTTAAAAAGCTTCTTAGTCAACATCTTCGGAAACAAGCATCTGTATGATTTTGTTTAGTTTAGTACTACTACTTTTTACAACATTGTTATCATATACTCACCTACAATAATTTACACATGTTTGCTACTACTATTTGTATGAATCCTGTATATACTCATCCTTAAAGCGCCTTGTACATTTTTTTTGTGGCAGTAGATCAGTTGTACTTTTTAACAGAATTTGTTGTTGCAAGACACATCTTGTAAAAGTTGCACTATATATATATATATATAAAATGTACATATGTCATTGTAGAAGGCCTCATGGAATATTGATCAGTTGACCAAATGAGCTTTTTTACATTAAGTCATTATTATTATCATTATTACTCTTTTTTAGTCATGTACAACTATGTATTTCTGTCTGTACTCTTGTTAAGTCATGTACATCAATGTGTTCCTCTATGTACTCTTGTTGATTCATGTATAGCAGTCAGCCAAAAATAACATTTTTATAGATCCATGTACAGCACCTGCTGTTGTACAGTTGAAATCTATAATTTCTGAAAATGTAAAGATTTAGAGAAACAAACCAAGGGTATTTTGATGCATTCTATCAACACATTCAATAAATCAGCCAGAACAATCAGGTGTGAACTGCAAGGTGTTAATTTATTACCTTACATGAATCCTTTGAAGAGCTTAAGGCCAAATGAAGAATTTTTTTTAATGTGTTGTAAGTAGTAAAGGGATCAAGTTGGTTCCTCATGACTTCTGGGGTTTTGATTAAAATTTGTCAACCTTAGGCTGACTGGAGATAAAATGGACAAACTATTCAAAATAAAACTTGAGTAAGTATTTTGATTTTTTTCAGTTGTATTTAATTGGTATTGTATTTTTCAAGATGTTTTAAGAGGAATATTTATGGATAGCATTTATACATTTTGTTAAATTCATGTCAAAATGCCAAAATGTATGTTTTAACCCAATGCTAAGAAACTACCAACTAAAAAATACAAGTTCAACAATTCCAGGATATGAGAGTAGTTCATGTATGTGCAGGTGAGTAGCCATGGTCCCGAGTTTGCAATGTGTGTTTCAAGAAAAGTGGATTGAAAGATAGTGTATATGGAGGAAGACATAATATCACAAGGTACATGTATATCTAGACACCATCACATACGAACAATAATTCTTCTGTAATAAATACATCCATTTTGAAGGCCTAACATGAGACTGGATCAAAAGTGGATAAAGTGGCACCTACAGAAACTTTGTTTGATAAATTTGCAGCAAAGCACAATTTACTATTTCACTTCAATCAGTTTACTAAACTGATTAAAGTTATGTTTTCATACTCAGATTGCACACAAATTTTCATGCCAAAATACAGAGACAACACATTGTCACTTGGGCCTTACCCTGCCCAATGGAATAACACAGTTGAAAATATGTGTGTGAGTCAGACAGAATTTTAACATCATGATTGCTGAATCAAGCGATCAATGGAATGATAACATATTGAATGTTCTGGTCCATGTGTGTGATCAAACAGCATCATGATTGCTGAATCAAGCGATCAATGGAATGATAACATATTGAATGTTCTGGTCCATGTGTGTGATCAAACAGCATCATGATTGCTGAATCAAGCGATCAATGGAATGATAACATATTGAATGTTCTGGTCCATGTGTGTGATCAAACAGCATCATGATTGCTGAATCAAGCGATCAATGGAATGATAACATATTGAATGTTCTGGTCCATGTGTGTGATCAAACAGCATCATGATTGCTGAATCAAGCGATCAATGGAATGATAACATATTGAATTTTCTGGTCCATGTGTGTGATCAAACAGCATCATGATTGCTGAATCAAGCGATCAATGGAATGATAACATATTGAATGTTCTGGTCCATGTGTGTGATCAAACAGCATCATGATTGCTGAATCAAGCGATCAATGGAATGATAACATATTGAATGTTCTGGTCCATGTGTGTGATCAAACAGCATCATGATTGCTGAATCAAGCGATCAATGGAATGATAACATATTGAATGTTCTGGTCCACGTGTGTGATCAAACAGCATCATGATTGCTGAATCAAGCGATCAATGGAATGATAACATATTGAATGTTCTGGTCCATGTGTGTGATCAAACAGCATCATGATTGCTGAATCAAGCGATCAATGGAATGATAACATATTGAATGTCCATGTGTGTGATCAAACAGCATCATGATTGCTGAATCAAGCGATCAATGGAATGATAACATATTGAATGTTCTGGTCCACGTGTGTGATCAAACAGCATCATGATTGCTGAATCAAGCGATCAATGGAATGATAACATATTGAATGTTCTGGTCCATGTGTGTGATCAAACAGCATCATGATTGCTGAATCAAGCGATCAATGGAATGATAACATATTGAATGTCCATGTGTGTGATCAAACAGCATCATGATTGCTGAATCAAGCGATCAATGGAATGATAACATATTGAATGTTCTGGTCCATGTGTGTGATCAAACAGCATCATGATTGCTGAATCAAGCGATCAATGGAATGATAACATATTGAATGTTCTGGTCCATGTGTGTGATCAAACAGCATCATGATTGCTGAATCAAGCGATCAATGGAATGATAACATATTGAATGTTCTGGTCCATGTGTGTGATCAAACAGCATCATGATTGCTGAATCAAGCGATCAATGGAATGATAACATATTGAATGTTCTGGTCCACGTGTGTGATCAAACAGCATCATGATTGCTGAATCAAGCGATCAATGGAATGATAACATATTGAATGTTCTGGTCCATGTGTGTGATCAAACAGCATCATGATTGCTGAATCAAGCGATCAATGGAATGATAACATATTGAATGTCCATGTGTGTGATCAAACAGCATCATGATTGCTGAATCAAGCGATCAATGGAATGATAACATATTGAATGTTCTGGTCCATGTGTGTGATCAAACAGCATCATGATTGCTGAATCAAGCGATCAATGGAATGATAACATATTGAATGTTCTGGTCCATGTGTGTGATCAAACAGCATCATGATTGCTGAATCAAGCGATCAATGGAATGATAACATATTGAATGTTCTGGTCCATGTGTGTGATCAAACAGCATCATGATTGCTGAATCAAGCGATCAATGGAATGATAACATATTGAATGTTCTGGTCCATGTGTGTGATCAAACAGCATCATGATTGCTGAATCAAGCGATCAATGGAATGATAACATATTGAATGTTCTGGTCCATGTGTATGATCAAACAGCATCATGATTGCTGAATCAAGCGATCAATGGAATGATAACATATTGAATGTTCTGGTCCATGTGTGTGATCAAACAGCATCATGATTGCTGAATCAAGCGATCAATGGAATGATAACATATTGAATGTTCTGGTCCATGTGTGTGATCAAACAGCATATTTCTATCCTATTTCTTGCTTAATAATCACTCAATCTAATCAGTGGTCATTAGACTGTGTTCTTGTGAAGGATACTAAAAATACTTGTGGATTTTAATTTTGAACAAATTATTTTAAAAATTTACAGTGAACCAAAAGATATACTATTGTTCTTTTACATTAAATTGACAGAATACAGACTTGTATTAATAAATTGTAACATTTTCCATCAGAATCTGAACCTGATTTATGTTAAAAACTTGCGGCTTTATTATAATATGAAGCGAATATATATTATGGAAAAACATATGACATGTAAAATATATGATGAAAAATACTGGTTTAGAAGCCAGTCTACTAGTCAATATTTGCAGTCTCTTGACTTGAAATCCTGGATATGTCAGATGCATAGCTGTTATTTTATGTACCGCAGCATTGATCGAATAAATATTTGTGATTTTTCTTCTTGTATGAATAATCGTGAATGTTATTAAAATTATTAATTGTATATAAATTATTAATTGTATATAAATCATTAATTGTATATAAATTATTCATAGTAAAAAGTCAGTAGAGCTTGTGTTTTATGTTATATCAGCCATCTTTCAATACAGATATGATTTTAAATTATATTCATTTAGCGATTTTAAGACTTAAGAAACACACAAGAATATAATCATAACTACAAAAATTGTAGAGAGTGATCTTTGCTTTTAATCATTTTAGTGGAGATGAAATTTAATCTTCTGAGACAAACTCCAGAAAAATTGGAATTTTCTGATACATGTCCATGAAGTTAGTCATAATACAAAATACAAATTTATTCTAAATGAATTATGATTCAGTCAGGTAGGAGAGTTAAGTAGTTTCATGTATTCATCTTTTTTGTCTTATATGCTATCAATGGGTGATAGTGAATAAGCAACTTTGAAGGCTTCAAGTAGTTAAGATTATGTACACTTCGATCCATCTCAGACAATTAGTTACTAAGATTATGTATTATGTACACTTCGATCCATCTCAGACAATTAGTTACTAAGATTATGTATTATGTACACTTTGATCCATCTCAGACAATTAGTTACTAAGATTATGTATTATGTACACTTCGATCCATCTCAGACAATTAGTTACTAAGATTATGTATTATGTATACTTCGATCCATCTCAGACAATTAGTTACTAAGATTATGTATTATGTACACTTTGATCCATCTCAGACAATTAGTTACTAAGATTATGTATTATGTACACTTCGATCCATCTAGACAATTAGTTACTAAGATTATGTATTATGTACACTTCGATCCATCTCAGACAATTAGTTACTAAGATACTAAGATTATGTATTATGTACACTTTGATCCATCTCAGACAATTAGTTACTAAGATTATGTATTATGTACACTTTGATCCATCTCAGACAACAATGTAATACATACATATATATATATATATATATATATATATATATATATATATATATATATATATATATATATATATATACATGTTACTATGCCAACAAGTAGAACTGCAAGAAAAAAAAAGCGGAGATCTGTTTGTTGGTCTTGATGGTACCTAAACCAAATTCTGAATATCATGAGAAGAGTTTTACTTGTGTTGAGCCAAACTATTGAATTCTCTTCTATCTTACCAATATATCTGATCACCTAACTTAGCCAAGGGTTTTAAGAAACATCTTAACATCTTCAATCAACACTATAATTCCATGCAATTCATTCTGCTCTTTAAAATGATTTACTTTCAGTTACTTACCTTAATGCCTTCACAAATTCACTACTAATCTTTATAAGACTTTTATATAAAGTACAAACCCTAAAATATTTAATATCACTTGAAATGTAAATGGAATGATGAATCAATGGTAGATGATCAGTAAATGAACACAGAAATGTTGAATTGATGCAGAACAAATAAATGTAGGAAAAACTATAAATAATAATTTTATGCCAAACATTGCTTGCCACAAGCAAAAAACACCAAACCATAAACAATATGATGAACAATAAACAAAAGAAATTATGACTGTCAGAGTTATTTCCACTAAGCAAACTCCAAAACATTTGCAGATGCATTTTGAAACACATTAAACTTAAATTGCATAACTTAAACAATGAGACGATGAAAGGTAAATGATGAGATTAGTTATTCAAAAGGTAATGCACAAGAAATGCATTTTAGGTACTAATTTGTTTCAAAATATTGTTTTGTACATATTTTATTGTTTTAGTAGACAATTGATATAGACGTAGATTAATGGCTCTGTCATCGGAAGACAGCACATATTATACATCATGTAGTTGTAGATGGCCTCGTGGAGGATTGGTTTGCTAACCAATGAACTTCTTGAAATAGTTATTATTATTATTATTATTATTATTATTATTATTATTATTATTATTATTATTATTATTATTATTATTATTATTAAGAAGTCAGACCTAATTTATGTGTCAAGTTTCCCATAGACAACAAATAGGCAACCACATTTCTATCCATATGCAACCTGTTACAATAGACAGCACCCGGTGGAGTTTTTCTATTTATGGAGTCGTTTGATGCATTCACTTGCTTGTCTTTATTTTAGTTTGCATGATAGGCTTCCCTTACAGTAACACCTGGTTGATGCAATTGTGTCATTCATTGTTGATGCAAACTCTTCTGTGTCAATTAAATATTGCAGTAAATTAAAATATATTTTTTATAAGTAAATTTTAATCATATTACAAAATGTAAACTTTTCATGCACAGGGTTAACAAGCAAGTTGACATTTTTTGAATTTAACAAATAAAGTAGCTTCTTCCGATATATATGTGTTGTGTTTTTCATTTTCTCCTTTTCCACTCATAAAAATGTATCTAAATAGCTTTGTCCACTATTCATGATTGCAATGGTCTATAAATAGATTATTTATTTGTTTTTATGTTATGCATATTGAACCAACTGATAAGTTTGGCATAATTCCTCATTGGTTATCAAGTCAGGTGGGTTGTGTTGCAACAAGTCTTGTAGGAGGTATGGTGATGTAGAATCATAATAGAGTCATGGAGATGTATATAACAGAATTGAACAATTCCACTGATTCCTAGTTTCTATTTCCCTGTACAGTTTTTGTTTTAATTCAATCTGCAGATGTATTTAATGTAGTGTTTTGATTTAGCTTCAGAAGAATAATTTATTTAATTAATTTATTTTAATTATTTATTGGAATTACAGAGTGCTTATATGACAGTCTGGACTAAAATCAACATTTTGGGATTATTGTGAATTCATTCAAAGGGGTTTGGTCTTGTGATGGAACATTTTAGGATTATTTTGGATTTCATTACAATGCTTAAGTTTCTTTGTAATTTTCATTTTATAACTCCGAGAATTAATTTATTTGTTTTTACACAATTTGTTGGTTTTGCTTCTTTCTGCTATCATTTTCAGACCCCAGAGTTGTAACACAAGAAGTCAAATGAATTTTATGAAGGGCAAGATTGTCACTTAATAAAATGCTGGTCTTTTCTCCAAGGAAAAGAATGTAATTATATTTGTAATGCTTTAATCACATATTTGACATGTTTCAAGTATACCAGCATGACGGCTCAGTGAATCGTTGTGAAAGATATTGGGGTCAAATCTTATCAATGCTTAATCACCCACTTTATTTAGCTTTTAGATTGTAACTTGTACATTAATTAACACTGCAAATACATCAACTGTGAAGAATGGACCATTTAATTTGGTGGGCGGAATCTGCAATGTTCTTTGGAGCTGAGAAGTTTGTTTTCTTTTATCTCACATTAGGTGTTCGAGTGGTCTGTGGTAATATACATATTAACAGTCTGCTGCTACAAATGGTTTGACAGTTACAGGTCACCTAAGGTCAACTCCAAGCTCCCACTAAGTTGTAATCATATATGCCTTATGATAAGATTAGTGTGAGAAATTAGTGTGCCTGTGTTTTTACTGTTTAGGTCAGTTGTAGTCTAACCATTAAAGTAGTTAGACCAAACATAACATGGTCTAAAGCGCTATCCATTACGGATCACTGCCATCTCATCTGTCTGACTGGGTTCAAGTCTCAGATTAGGCCAATGTGGGTATATGAGAAATCTTGCCAGTAACTTCTCGTGGGTCAGTGGTTCTTTCTGGGGTTTTTTTTCTTCACCATTAATGCTGGCTGCCATGTATAGCCTATCGTTTGCTAAAAATGGTGTTAAACCCTAAAACAACAATAAAAAATCTCACAATTTATTTTAGCAGCAGAGAGGGTGAACAGATGATTTTGCTTGAGACCTTATTTATGAAGAAAAAACAACTTGCTACAAAAAATGAAAAAATATATGGTCAATAACGTCAAACCGAAGTCTCAAACTGGCCATGAGATTTCTATAATTGGGTTAGCTCATCTAATTACTTTATTTTTGATGTTTGTTTCATTTTTTATGCGTTTGTTTATTCGTTAGTCACTCAATTTTGGTCGTTCACCCTCTGCTGCCGTAATTAACCGGGGGCCCCGAGTGGCCGAGTGGTCTAAAGCGATATCCTTTACGGATCACTGCCATCTCACCTCTGTCTGCGTGGGTTCGAGTCTAGGATTCGGCGAATGTGGATATGTGAGAAAGCTTGCCAGTAGCTTTTCGTGGGTCGATGGTTCTTTCCAGTGATTTCCCGGTTTCTTCCTCCACCATTAATACTGGCCGCTATGTATAGCCTATCGTGTGCTGATAAATGGCGTTAAATCCAACAACAAGCTGTAATTGTCCAAAACTTTTATCGAGGCTTATACGATATCGTGACCGAGGGTCATGTAAATTTATCGTTATACATCTGTGTGGGGTAGCTTGCGCCACTGAAAATATTTTTTTTAATTTAATTATATCCCTGTACCCTGAACACCAGGTATAATAAATATTTTGTAGACTATAATTATCTACTCCATTAAACACAACTAAAATATTACAATTTTCTCTGATCACTTCAGGTATTTGTGTATATCGCTGGGTAACATAAATCTCATCTGCATTTTTGTGTCTGCCTCTGGAAAGTATTTGAGCTGGTTTTGATCTTTTGTCCAGCATTACGTCATCGTATACTGCGAGATTATTAATTCGTCTAACAAGGTCATCTACACATGGAGCCTCATCAATATCGGTAATAAAATCAACAACATTGACTTCATCAATGTCCCCGTCTTTATCTTCATACAACGACTTTGCATTTTCATTACAATCTCTAAGTACTTCATAACATCTCTGATCATCTATAGATGGTGCCACCAGATACAACGTATACCACTTGAGCCATCTTATTATCAGATTAAGTAATAATTGTGTTTTACCAGACACAGATGGAACAAGTATACTACACATGATAGAATTTAGTAGCGCTGGATGATGCTTGACTGGTTCTTGTTTTCTTGTTGCCAAAAAAATCAATGATATCCATGTTATACAAATTTAGGCCATCACTCCTTTATATTAATTATAAAACCTAACCTAGTCATTGCCAAAGTTTCTTGGGATGAATAATGTATATTTCTAAGTTTCTAGAGAGAATGTTCTAGTACCATATATGGACGGCTGCCAAAACATCATTTTTGGTGATGTGGCAGTAGTCATGGTAATATCGGTGCTTGAACATGTAGGCAAGCGATAGTTGTCTTATCTTGCATAAAGAGGTCCTAGGTTTGATACCAAGCAGAAACCCAGAATGGAGCGAATTAATGAGCACTAGGGTGGTTATATTGTTGTAATTAAGGGCCCTAGATTCGTCAACCATTGGGATTTTTAAAAAAAATATATATCATTGTAGTTATCTTGTAGAATGAGGTCCTAGGTTAGATACAAAGAAAAAACCCAGTATGGAGTGAATTATTGAGATGCTTGTTTAGCGCTAGGGTGTCAATATTTATATGTAATTAAGGTCCCTATATTTGTCAACCATCGGGATTTAAATGCACACACACACACATACATACATACATACATACATACATACATACATACATACATACAAACATACATACATACATACATACATACATACATACATACATACATACATACATACATACATACATACATACATACATACATACATACATACATGCATGCATGCATGCATGCATACATACATACATACATACACACACACAGACACACACACACACACACACACACACACACACACATACATACATACATACATACATACATACATACATACATACATACATACATACATACATACATACATACATACATACATACATACATATATATATATATATATATATATATATATATATATATATATATATATATATATATATATATATATAATAGTCTTAAGAGTAATTATCCTTAGGTCAGAGCTTGGAGTACATTATTCCCTTATATTAATTATAAAACAAAAAAATAAAAAGCATGCATGCACAGGCAAGGGTGTAAAATGTGGTACAAGTAAATACAGATTTATCTCGCTTGACAAGTCAGCAAAGACGGGTGATGATATTGCTGCTTCACTGGGAAAATTACCAGGGACTCCATGGGCTAATTACCCGGGGGGGGGGTTTACGTATACCTGGATATGATTATTGTGGTCTAGGAACCCAACTTGATATCTGACTTGGCGAACGAAACCAACCAAGACCTGGAGAGTATCCAATAAATGTAATTAATCAAGCGTGTCACGTTCATGATGTTGTGTATAACAGTAAAGATTTGCAACAACGACACCTCGCATAAAAAAATAAATCTCTCAGAGAAAAACTTTCTAGCTTCCTGGTAAAATCCGCGATGAAAGGTAAACTAGTCCTAGGGGGCTGGTAATTAATCAACTGATTATTAAATTAATGGAATCGATTTATTATAGTCCAATCGTATATTGGAGGGTTGGAGAAGCGATTAGCAAACTTGCTGATGCAGCAGGTGTCTCACATTATGTTGCTTCATCGTGGTTAGCACGACAGGCAATATGGCAAATGTATTTGCCACCACCTAAACAAATTCTGTATGTACATTTTGATGTCAGTGTTCCCTACGCAGTTCGGCAAACATATAGGTTGTTTTTACCACATGATACTATTAAAACCGGTAGACGTCAATCACGCACATACAAATACACGTTAATATCAAAATCAGACGAGGACACACTGCAATTTATCGCGAACAGGCAATCGTTGAACGATTTAATCGAACACTTGCTGAGCGATTATTTGGATATCAATATGCAAAGGAAATATCCACAGATAAGAGATCTTGTGAATGGGTTGCAAGATTACCAAGTGTGATAGCTGCATTCAAAAATGAAATTACTCGTGCAACCTCTTTGAAGCCTACCAATGCAATCACAAAAAACACATATGCCAATAAAAGTACTAGGTACTAGACCACAAGATATTTATATGAAACCGGTGAACTGGAAGGGGTTAAAAAAAGAGCAACTGATTATATTTAGAGTGTGACCACATAACATTTCCAGCGTGGTAAGGTCCACGGATAGACATCCAATCTACAGACTGGATTCAATTGCTCCTCAACATGGATTTGTATGTACACAATTGCAAACGATTCCTAAAGACACACAATTACCACCACCTTCACTTTTGTAAACTGGCTCCCCGATTACACTCAAGATGTCAACATCACATTTTCGCGTGTGTGACCAATACTATTATTAACTCTATCCACGGTGAATTGTCTTGGATTATTATTCGAATACTTCCACAACATTACTGCGTTACAATTCGCTTTAATGTCATAATAAATTCAATATCAATATCGAAATCTCGCTTATTTTTTGTCACGTTGTTTATAGCTCGCCAACTTTTTTATGACTACAAATTCGTTGTTAACATAATCAGTGATTACACATTCCATAATAACCTTCCACAGTTGAGATATTCTTCTGACTCGAGACACCGCGACATAAACCAAGTTTGACCACTCAATACAATTATCAATAATCCAAATATTTGTATCAGAAATAGTTAGTGCTTGTGACGGGTGAATTGTTATGGCATTTTTTAGTGTCCAAGGAGATTTGTCATTGACTCCGTCAGGCGTTAATGTGCTCTCAACAGCACTCACAGGAAACAAAACTATATCATTTAATACAAGATTTTGTTTATCGTTACCTCCAAGAATATCAACTTAATATTCTGTAGATAACATAACGGTATAAGTACATTTGAAAATTTTCATTTATGGAACAGAAATAATTGCTATTGAAGTGGATCACGAACTATTTTTCTGCTTGCACCTATCAGATCAGTAGGTCTCCATAAATTCCAAAACTCATTTAATGGAGCCTCTTAAATAATTTCACGCATTATCTCACATTGTACGTTATCTGGCAGCAGTCTGATTAATCTTTTCAATTCTTCTAATGGTTCATCAGTAACTCTATGATCATCAGTAATATCTTTGTAATAATCCATAAATGTTTACAAACCACTCATGTGGAGACTGTACAACAAAAGGTGGCGGCTGACCATGATCACCACATATTATCACAACAGTATGTTTTGTCAACAAACAATCAAGAAACATTCTTAATACTTCCAAAATTTCATCCCATATAATAATTTTGGGAATGTATTTTTCACCCAATCGTTCAGGAGTCCATGTGTATCTACACCATCTAAAGAAACCATGATAAGTTTGAGATTTACTCCTCGTTCGATCATTTCTCTGGCGAGTGTATGTGTGGGTGTCAAAACAATCATATCTGAACAATTATTAAATAGTTCAATCGCACGTGTTGGTTTACCAGAACCTCCAGGTCCATTGAGATAAACAGTTTTATTATTTTTCTTGTAATATGTTTCTTTGATTTCGACATCGGCAGATTTAAAATAACCAAGCATCTTTTCTCGTTATATTCTCCATTCGCCCCATGATGAATAAATGCCGATATGTAATTGTTCTAGTAATTCTACGTATGTTTTATTTATATGAAATGAATCCTGACTGAAATCAAAAGAAATCTGTTTATCATCGATAATAAATTTATCGAAACGTACGCTAGTATTAAAGATCTTAAATGAGTAAACTACGACGATTGACCATCAATATAGCGCGCAAATGTACCTAATTCCGACCAGTAAGCATTACTCCGGCTTATACATGTGTTCCTCTCCGTTGTATCAGTGATTATAAGATATAGTTCAGCGTCGTCCATAATTAATCTTGCACAATGTCGTCTATGATCACATGAACTACCATGAGTCACTTTGCTGATCATTTTTCTGCCGAAATCCTTTGCAAGTTTTTTCATTATTTTCTTTGTTGTATTTAGATAAATTAATAAGTTTAGCAATTTTATCCTCGTCGATATTAGGAAATTATTTCCTAATATCTTTGTCTGCATCAAACTTATCTGGTTCCGGCAACTAGACTTGTTTCTGCCGATGATATGATATAATGGCTTCATTTATTTCCAATTAGGGCGTAAGTCACAAGCTACGCACACATTGCCTTACACATCTAAACGCTGACGAATCTGTCTTTCCTGAGGAGATCGACAAGAAGCGAGATGAAAGTGCAAAGCATTTAACAGAATGAGTCTCTCGTGTACATTTAAAGGGACCATTTTCATGTTTTTTGGTTTGTATGTACTGTTCGTAGAAAGTCCACAAAGAGTTAAACGGAAAACGAAATCCCAGAATGTAAATCAATAATACACCACACGTCGACCCCAATTCAATGGACACTGTCAAGGGAGAAAAATATCGTTATTTTTAACTCAAAAGGCATAGGGTATTCCGAATGAGCAAAAGGTTTACATAAACTGGATAATAAATTTTGATACATGAACATGCATTTAAGGCAACAGTGTCGAGACAAACACCACATAGGCCAATACCCAAACACAAAAGATGAACTCATCTACGTCCCCTTTGACCTGTCAATTGTTTTGCCAATATATGGTGGTGTCAATTTACAATCCCAAATTACATCTTCGGTTTTGTTTAGTTATTTTACATGCTGGACGTAACTACATTCGACGAAGAATTGATGGTGGGAGGGTTAGGGATTGCTTTCATGCTGTCTTTGTACGTCAACCATACCCTCATCTTTGTTTATGTGACACACAAACTTAATGCCCATGATACATTGTTTTCAGCACGATCGTATCCTCTTCAATGTCTGAATCCTTTTGTGTTTTTTTTTAATATATTTCCGATATATTATTTGTCTATATTTGTTTATTCCTTTTAGATGAGAATGGCTATGCAAAACTTAAAGCTGCAAAACATTGCGTCTTTTAGAAACATTTTTAAAAAAATGAAGTCGCCAATATTAAAATACAAAATTGGGGTGGGTGGGGTGGGGTGGCTTCTATATGATTTGATACTTCAACAATACCAGTTATACGGTAATGCGGTCCCACTTTTAAACACAATGAAAAGTAAACTCGCACAACAATCTACGTACATATTACATTTTTATGGCCTTGAATAAGCATTAGCGATTTCCGCGTGTCTCGTGGCCAATCCGTGAGCCTGAATCGAATATTGTTATGGTCTGTTTACCACAGTAACTGGTATAAATTGATCAAAGGAACTCAGATATTGGATTATCGAATATTGTTATGGTCTGTTTACCACAGTAACTGGTATAAATTGATCAAAGGAACTCAGATATTGGATTTTATGAATACACGTTCACCGGTTTTTTCAACAATGCAATTTTAAAGATTTTAATTCAACTTGGCTCTCCGTGAATAATACAAACACACTACAGGTCTTAACAAACTTGTTATCGCTGTTTCTAGACACGACAGTCGATTTTACAATATGGTGTACCAAAGATGTCACAACTAACTTTTATTATTGCGACACCGAAAATTGCCGTCATAATTTTACTTTCTCTTAGTTATTTTTTAATATTATTTTCATTGCAGTGGAATTTGTATTTGTTGCAACAACGTGAATATACTGTTGCAACGATTATCACCTTGCGATGGTATTTTTGTTTATGTAATTTTTATTCTTTCTTAGGTTAAAAAGTATCATTCAAATTGTAGCAATACCGTTGTTAACGGTAAAATATACCGCATTTAAGTTGAAACTATCAAAAATGCCGTTGGTATGATAACACACAAGGTCACAACAACACGTACGGTATTTGAATATAGTTACAAAGGCATATCATGTACTTGCCACAGCAATCAATAATGCTGCAACGGTAACCGTCGGATATACCGTTGTCGCTGTTACCTATAGTTGGAATGGCAATATATACGGCTGCATCGACAACGCTTAGGGTTGCAACGATAATTTAACTCCACTGCAACGTATTGGTTTTTTGACCCGTTTGGTACACCGTATTTCAATATACCCTGACTGAATTTCATGCACTAATAGTCATCATGTACACTTGAGAGTGGGGTAAGACGTAATCATGGCGCTGAAAATGCATAGTGCTGTTCAAATAGTTGGTGCTTGTATGCTATGGACATCAGTATCGTCCATAAGATATCTCCCAAACTGGAATTCCCTAGACACTCGACCAATACCATCCTGGTATGATGATGTGAAAATCGGGATGTACATACATTGGGGCGTGTTTTCTGTTCCCAGTACATATTATGGCGAGTGGTTCTGGTACGAATGGCAAACGTCTAAATACAAAGAGTGCGTGCAATTCATGAACAAGAACTACAAACCAGACTTCACCTATGCCGATTTTGCACCACAGCTGACAGCCGAATTCTTCGACCCAAACCAGTGGGCAGATTTATTCAAAGCAGCTGGAGTTGGGTAAGATACCGCCTATGTAAATGTTAGTTTAAAAAAAATAATTCATGTAAAAAGACGTATCCTAATAAAAAAAAGAAAATCTTTGCTCCTACCCCACCCCCAGTTTCCCGAAAATTAAATGGTCAGCCATAAGTATATAAATAGAAATAGTAGCAAAATATATCCAGGTAACAATCTTAATTCATTTTTTGCCACGCGTACTTAAAGCCATTTATGTTTATGTCCTTCACTGTTTACCGTATCTCCTCGTGTAAAAGAGGAAGTTAACTGCTAAGAGCTCCGACGTGAATATGCTTGTTGCATAATATGTGTGAATAAGACATGTTTTGCGTCCTTTCTTCATTGTGGAGAAAAGAAAGTAGGCCATGATGTACCGAAGCTAGGTGCGAAGACCGAACACACAGAGAATATAACCTCTCATATCGGATCATTGCTCGGTCATTTCCGTCCGGTCTTGACATAACCTCAAAGATAGCTGTAGAATACGCAACAGTTCGATGTGTTTGGTGATTCGCCTCAGACTGAACGTACCACACATACAACAGCAAAGATTGACCAAATTCTGCGTTTGACTTTGTCTCCTTCCTCCGCCATTTTATTCTTTGTGACCAAAGGTAGTTCATAATATAGTACTCAGTGGCGACGAATCAGAGGGGATGTTTCGATTGGTTAACACAGAATCTCAAGCTCAAAATGAGTATCAAAATTTTATTCTATCTCCAAGCCTGACCCCGACGAAGCGAAACTTTAAGTGCACAAAAATAGAAAGCTTGCGGTGTTGTCTCTTTATATACGGAAATTTAACATATACAAATAACTAATAGATACTATAATAACTCCCATGTTTTTACTTCCGTTTTCTTTGCAAATGAATCTGTACGAGATTTACATTTTATGCAAACTGAAAACGAGTATAATGTTTGTGGTAAGAAAGGTTTACAACTACGAGGACGGGTCTATCCTATTTGTATTATAAACGCATAAATATGCTTATATTGAACCTAACTTATGGCAGTGGTTGATGGATATGTGTGGTAAAGTTATATTACAAGTTCCCACTTCACTTATTTGGAGGAATTAATTCAATTTTAACCTGCTTCGAATAAACCAATTCGGATATTACCTAATGAGTCACAATAACCCAGTTTGTTATCTTTCTATTATAGCACAGCATTAGACACGTGTCGATAAACTGCCTGATAGATTCATTCTTCGTGTAAAGTGCATGCTGTTTTGAATGTGGTCTTTGCAAAGACGTTTTGCATTGGTGTTGTATGAGACTCCAAATTACAGTACCACAACACTTTAAAACCTATATCAATGTTATCTTTGTTTTTTATCTCACTAATTTCAAGAGTCTCTTTTACCACAACAATCTTACATTTTAACAGCGAGTGGCTTAATTACAATAAGATAATTGCGCTGCTGAGGAATTTTCCCCCAACAAACCGAATCCTTCTGTTAGGAAACAAAAAGACAGGATTGGTCGGAGAAAAAGTCTGTCAATTCTAAATAAATTTATTTACTATTCAATGTTCCTACTCTCATTTATTTGACACAGATAAAGATAAAAGTACCCATTTCCACATTTTACCAATCAGCACAAATAATGACGGCAGATTCAGTGCTTTCACATTTTTCATCTAAATAAACACAATATCCTCAAAACTGGTATTTTTGTGTATTATTATAATGTTTGTTTCATTGCCTTCCAGATATACAGCTTTTGTAGCAAAACACCATGAGGGCTTCTGCAATTGGCCGTCCAAATACTCATTCAACTGGAATTCAATGGATGTTGGACCAAAACGAGATCTTCTCGGTAAATAATCAAATAGTGTGCGAGAAAAAATTATTTTACATCCATGAAAAATGGTGGACTGTACTCTCTATGGTTTTGATGTTTACGCACGGAAAACTTGGAATAATAATAATATAAATAACACATGGGAAACTCCGTTTTTTATTCAGGACAACTAATTCGTATGCATGGTTCAAATCAAGGACTGGAGAGATGCATAGTTCGTAATCGTGATGACATACAGCACCCACTTGTTCACTTGAAATGCAAAATATATCCATTAAAATTCCAAACAAAGTCGTTAGAACCAGCAACTGTTTGATTTGTTAAACATTTATACAATATTTGCAAAATAAAAGTCGCCAAGAATTTAAAAACTGACAAATCACAGCTACCAGTCATACTTAAAACATTTGAAACTGTTTGATATATGTAGCTTCTCTTTTGTACTCCATGTTGATGACACTTTCGGTTTTCATTATTTTGACGCTACACTAAATTCACCCAAAGAAAATATGATAATTCACAATAAATTAGATCGAAAAGACATGTGCATACGCAGACTGGCCACACCAGTAAAATAATGTTGGCGTACAAAACGTTTTAATGTTATAGGACAATATTTTGGAGTGGAGTGTTTTGATATGCACCTACGTTATAAGGGGTATATCATTACTTTGCCTAAATTTTCTTCTGTTCAAATTTTTAATTGCTGATAAACCCATTTTTCCAATATGTAACGACCAATATATTTCGAATCTGTCATTTTCTTTGTGTTCGCCTCCGTGTAATAATAGCACACCTTCCATGTGTGCGTGCGTTAAACTGCAATGAATATCATTGTACAACTTCCCTACTCCATTTGTATTAGAGTATTCAAAATCACGGAATAATGAAGTGTTATATGTTTATTGGACGCATAACAATAATTGATAGTTTCGATCCATCTCATTTGCCTAAAACTTCGGGTTGGGAATGGTTGATTTGGGCTGGTAGGAATATACAGATTTGTAACATTCCGACGTCTCACCCAAAAAATCAATATTTTTTAAAATCAAAATGGCTTAATTTAAAATACGTGTTACTATGCAAAACATAATTCTCTTTTCTTGTATATTAGGAGACCTTGCTGCAGCGATACGGGCCAGGACCAACATTAGATTCGGAATCTATCACTCTTTGTTTGAGTGGTACAACCCTCTATATCTAGAGGACAAGATGAACAACTACACCACACAAAAATTTGTAGAGGTAATTGTATTGTATCTTGTGCAACAACACATAAACTGAGCTTTCATTTCATGATATGGTTATAAACTGTGTTATGAAAATTAGTTTTGCATATCTAAGTTTTCCTTATTGGCCATATTTGGTTTATTCCATTTCCCATGCTAAATATTTTTCATCGTTACTATATTTATTTTATTTGCTTTTCTGTCTGTACATCTCATTTGTTCCTGTTTGGATGTGATGAGGTATAAATCTGATAAAGTTTGTCATTATTTGATGGATAACATAGTAGAGATAGTTTTGATACAAAGAAGACATGAATTCAAAATCCATTTGCTTGGTAGACATTAATGTGTACAAAGGTAATATTAATATATATTTATATACTGCTATGAACGCCTAATTTGAACATTTCTCTAGATCATGACAATCTGGAAAATTTTCAGTTTGGGATTCTGTCAACGTTAAATTAGTCAAAGTATCATGGGGATAGGTCAATCATCTGATAATAAAACGAGATATATATATATATATATATATATATATATATATATATATATATATATATATATATATATATAAGCAGATGACAATTTCAAAACTTGTATTTTTCAAATTATAAGGTTTAGTGTAAATAAATCGATAACTTGGTACGTAACAATAAACAACGTCACAATAAAAACGTGTTCAATATGGCATATTATTTTATTGCACAACCAGTTTTCAATGACAGGTAAAATAAAAAGATTTTAGCAAAATAAATAAAGAATATACATATATTGTGTAGTTTACTTGTATTTTACAGACGAATTGTTGGATGAACCATGCTGCATTCGCTGATCTAGTTGCGATGAAATAGTCTGTAAAAGTGTGTCCAACAAGCGCTCTGTCGATCTACACAACCACACGAGTGGTAGTGGATCCAGAATCTTCTTTTTTTTTGCAAGGCATAATGTTTAACCACGTAACTGTAAAGAAAATGTACTCCGTGAAAAGTTCGGGTTGTTTTGCGCTTTTTTTTAAGAGTCGTGGGTAATATCACCAACTGCGCACCACCACCATCTACACACACACTTCCTTCATCGATCCTCCACAGCAAATGTGCTGCACTCAAATTAAATCGCCATCGCCTCATATCTGTATTTTTGAAAATTTCTTCCAGAGCAAGGTGATGCCAGAAATGTACGAGGTTGTCAACAAGTACAAGCCGGAGTACATTTTCTCAGACGGCGATTGGGAGGCAGACGATACATACTGGAACTCCACAGAGTTCATAGCCTGGTTGTACAATGACAGGTGATTTAAAACTACTGGATTCCATACACACCTTAATAATAATTAACATTACCGAAAATAATCACCTACAAATATTTATTAAGAGTAATATTGTGTCATTATATTCTATGGTTCTTACTGTTTTCTTTCTATTTCCGCCTCCTTTTCCATCTCAACATCTTTGCTGTTGTTTTCCTTGACAAAATTTCCTGTCTCGTACCTTATGCACACTTTCTATGCTTTAAAAACAGCGTTTGAATCGAGTCATAGAGCATTGGTCTGAAGATACATGTCCCACTCTCAGTGCCTTGGTATTTATACATGTTTTTAGTGACCGACGCGCCTGAATTGCCACTAAACGTCGTCCTGAATTACATCTCAATCGACTTTTGACCATCATGCACGGTGTAAAGTGGCAGTAAGTCATGTTCTTTTGTTCTAATGATATTATTCGTATTTTTATTGGTGTATTTTCGTACCGTCCCCTTAAAGGAACACCTTGGATCGGCGATACCGATGTTGTGCCCAAAAAATGTGCATCTTGCGTTCATATCAAGTGGATTTGATTTAAGATATTTAATCGACCGTGAAAAAAGCGAGGTAACAGAAACATTCTGTTTGTCCGTAGCTTTTTGGATATTCATTCAGATAACCTCCATGTAGCAACAGGGGTAAAGAAGTCATCTTTTTTTTTCTTCTTCCAGTCCTGTAAAGGATACGGTCGTTACAAACGACAGATGGGGAAATAACAGCCGCTGTATCCACGGCGGGGTTTACGCCTGCGATGACAAGATGAATCCAGGTATAGGTGATAGAAACGTGTTCAATACTGAATCTTTTTTCATCTGCTCAACACTTTAATTTTCATTGACTGCCGATTTAGTCCTTGTTTTGTACTAGAATTTAGCCGATTTTTTTCTGATATGCATCGATTTTATGTCTTATAGCAATGCTTTAGATGGATGCTATTTATTTGATCAGTACCTATTTTACTTTTCGGTTTTTCTTAAAAATTCTCGCAAAATTTCAATCGATTTCTTTGAACCATGCGAGATGAGGAGGTAATAATACTCACCCACTCACCTTGATTTGCATGTCGAATTTAAAACTTTTTAGAAAATTATGCAAAAACATAGCATTATTTTGTGAAAAGGACACACACACACACACACACACACACACACACACATATATATATATATATATATATATATATATATATATATATATATATATATATATATATATATATATATATATATATATATATTTGTTATTAGGTCATCTGATAAAAAGAAAATGGGAAAACGCCATGACTATCGACAAGCAATGGGCGGGCTTTAGAAGGAATGCCCCACTCAGTGACTACCTCACCATCGAGGAACTATTGGCTATTCTAGCAGAAACTGTCAGGTCAGACTAGCCTTTTAAAAAATGTTATTTCAAAAATGGAATTTCTCCGAATACGCTATATTCTGAATAATAACAAACATTTCAGAATATATCAACTAATTTAATCCCAGTTTTCAATATATACAGTTTACAAGTTATTCTCAAAAGAAGTCATATTATAAAGCAGGAAGGGTAGGCATTTTTGTTATGGGAGGAATCGTGGAACTAATGCATACAGTATTCTCCTATGTACAGAACTGTAAACGTAGCAATAATTAGAGACGTAAAACTAAGCTACATTTGTTTTGACAGAGGTATATTGGGTTAAAGATATGAAAGCTTTTCTAAACTGTACAGCTAGTGACGTTACAGATGGAAAAGAAACAGTATTACCTGATTTTATACTTCATGTTGCAGCTGTGGCGGGAACATACTGATTAATATAGGGATAACTCACGATGGACTCATTGTACCTATTTTCGAAGAGAGGTTACGTCAAATGGGGGCATGGCTTGACGTCAACGGTGAGTCTATCTACGCCACAAGGCCCTGGTCCAACCAGAATGACACACTGACGTCTGGCGTCTGGTAAGCAGTCCTTGAGATATATTGGCATAGTGATGTGAGAGTCGCATTGTTCTATTTTTCCATGCTAATTTCTTTTACACATTTCAATCGCTTAAGTGAAATGTCACTTTTTATTTTACAAATATAAGCTGTAAATATGAAATGATTTCTTTAAATCGGAGATTTTAAATGTTCGAATTGGAGGTCATAGAGGGCAATTAGTGTTGCATGTAAAAGTGAAGAAGAAAAAAATTACTACGAGTAAAAGACCAACACTGATTCATAATTGTGCGACGTTTTGCTGTATACGCATGGGTTTTATTGCCTATCACAAATATGTAATGTTTATTTTGTAATCATATTTAACATATTACCCGGTACTCGGTACAGATAATCCTTAATAAAACATATATATATATATATATATATATATATATATATATATATATATATATATATATATATATATATATATATATATATATATATATATATATATTTCATAGGTACACATCAAAAAAGCAAGGCAGTGGTTTATCTGTGTATGCCATCATACAAAACTGGCCAACAGGACAAACTTTGACCTTGGGTGCCCCGGTAACGACCTCTAACACAGTCGTTAGTCTCCTTGGATACCCGAACACATTCAGGTGGTTACCGGCAAGTCCAGTCGGTGGAATCGTGATACAAATGCCATACATACCAGTCAGCCGGATGCCCTGTCAATGGGCATGGGTTTTCAAGTTCCAGAACTTGGCCAACTAGAAGAAATGTTACCAGTTCAAAGAAATATGTTGAAAGAGAAGCCAGTGACAAACGCTTATTTGCACTGACTTTCGCTGCAATTTCATATTACTGTTTTCATTCATACTGGCAGAAGCTATGTTGCATGGATAACCTGTCATGTAGTAAATTTTTAACCTATAGTGTGATAAATTTTTAACTAGTTAAGTACTTAAATGTTAACCGATAATTTCATTAGTATTGAATAGTGCTGCGCAATCGGTTGCGTAATAAATTATCGCATGTAACTTACTCTAACATCGAAAAGTTTGATATTTTGTCTGCGCAATTGTACCCACTAACCAAAGCCATGTAACCCCAAACAAATAAGCAACGAGTCTCTGTTTAGGGTGTTTACTTCATATGCATTTCTGGTTATCTCCGATAGTTCATATTAACTATTGTAGCTGGTTGTCGTCTACTTTCCAACTTTCAACTATTTGTATACTATACCTTTATACCTTTCAATTCTGTGAAATCAAGTCAAATAGTCGTAACTTAAAAAAGAACCATACATTTCACCAAAGTCTGGAGAAATTACATGTATTGTAGCTATAAATAGAGAAACTAATTAGGTCTTTAGCGCCAGCAAATAAGATTTATTTTTGCGTTCAGATATCAGTGCTTAGTTGCTTAGATAGAAATAATAATAAACATTCTGTTCTTCATCCTTCTGTATAACCTTGGTCTTTGACAGTACTAACTGTTGTTACTTTATTTTATTTTCTTCTTTTATGACACCAGTTCTATACAATTAATTAAAATAAACTGATAATGTTTTGCGTATTGTGTCTTGTTTTTTAATTGTTACTTTCTTTCTTTATTTCTTGAATATATAAACTAAAGACCAAAGAACATAACAAGCTTTATCTTATTAATGTCACTTAAGTATGGAAGAAAACAATGTTAACAAAATTTAGAACCAACATACATTATGCAGATCATTGTCAAACCTGCAACTGATTAAAACGAACATGTAGCTTCGTTAATGTACATGTATTCATTTACCTGGTTACACTTCCATTTTAATCATCTTTCTGATCCCTATCTAACTATCTACCTATCTATTTATGTTTGTCCTTCCCTCCCTCCCTCCATCTATATATCTATATGTTCCTCCCTCTCTCTCTATCAATCAATCTCTGTTCCTCTCCTCCCTCCTTCTATCTGTCTGTCACTGTCCCTCCCTTCTCATTTCATCCATCCATCAGTCCATGCATGCATGCATGCAACCATCCATCCATCCATCTATCATCAGGGGCATTGTTGCTCAGTTCATCCATATGGGTTGTTTTCAAAGACGTCACGATTGTGTAAACAGAAGCCAGCAATTCAACGTGAGCGCACCTTGCGCAACCAATTGAGTCCTTAACAAACCTTTATCAACATAGTCATCACGTATATTCAATATAAGACGATTTAATTGTTGTTACGTGTAGGCGCATACAAAATAAAGAGAAGAGTGAAGCCAACAAGCTTTTTTAAATAATTTATTTCACTAGAAAACAAGGCAAAAAATATGGATTGGTTTTACGGTTTGTGAATCTAATCCAAACATTAATCCTATAATTTAAAATTATAGGTTCTACTACATAAATTTTCTAAATGAATCAGATTTCGAATCCCGATGAAGTTCCAAGGTGGAAGGCGATGAATTCTTCTATATATGTTCTGTTTTGATGTGTCAACACTTCCTTGTTGAATTGTATGAATCAAGAATAATATTCCGGCTTTTGAATTCCTAATAATTTCCAATAAATGTCTCTCTAAGAATTTTGATGAGCACTGGTATTTTCTAAAGAATATAAAGTATTAAATCCAAAATTAGAAGAAATTTAAATTAAATCAAACTGGCATTAACATTAAAAATACATTGATCTCTGAAGGTGTAGATTACGACTCACTATTTTACTATAAAATAACTGTTTTAACCCTTTACTAAAACGCAATTTAGACCCCGTGATTAGTCACGTGATCACTTAGACCTAGCAAAATAGTAAAATATGTCAGTTAGCACGTAGGTTATTTACAGGTTCGATTGTACTGAACAAATCTTGCTATAAGATTCAATAATAAAAAGTTTACAAATTAGAGCTAACACGCAAGCCAATAATGACCTTGATTTTAACTAATGATTTTCACCATGTGCTTACCAATTTTTAATCAATGTCAGGAACTAGGTCAGCTTAAAATACTATGTAGTAATACTACTGAGTTTCCAACCAGACTAAAAAGAAAACTGAATTTTCGGAAAAAAGTCAAATATAGTGAAACAGTTGGCATTATAATAACATATAATGAAATATAAATAAATAAATAAAAAATTTAAACTAACATAAATAATTAAATTACATACATGTAAAATTGTCGATAAGGATATTTACTTAATCTAAATTATATATAGATTATAATTGAAACTAAGTGACCTTATAGTACGAAAATATAAATGAATCTTGAAGTTTCCTGGCTTGTATCGAAAGACAGAAAAGCGAAGTTGAACCGTATTAATGCATAATACTTTCAAATAGAAATGCAGTTTCTTTTCTGTCTTTTTAAAAAAAATATTTTGAAAGATGTCCATAAGCTTGTAACCGCAAAAAGTATTTCCGGATAATGTTCTTCGGAATACAATAATAGTTACAGAAATAAAATTTCATAGCATATATGCCATAACTTTTATGTACAAATACTTTCCTCGAAAACGTGATTGTGCCAATGGCAACTGACAAACCAACTTTGATAAGTACGGTTAAATATCGTTTTTGCACTACATCATGTTCTTGGCATAAAGAACATACCAGTTTTGTTTTTAAAAAATAGTCCTAAATATTTACAATTATCGACATTTTCGATGATGTGACAGTCAAACTTAAATTTAAAGATTTTATTTTTCTGGAAGAAAAAAAACACCTTTTCATCATCAATTCCTTTACCCAAGAGGTCGTTGGGGCACCACCGTTGACTTTACAACCAATTATCTTCATCGTTCCCTGTTCTCTACCACCCTTTGGGAATCTCTTAATTTCATGCCTGTCCACTCCTTAATGTTGTCTTCCCACCTCTTTTTCTGTCTGCCTCTTCTTCTGCACCATCGCCTTGCAAGATTGATTTTGTCTGTCCAGATGACCTTGAGATATGACCGTAGCACTTCGGTTTGTGCTTTTTTACAGTGGTCAAGAGGTCTTCATGGGAATCGATGGCTCATATGATCCTGTTGTGGACGTCGTTGGTTAATGTCTGAGATGCCCAAGATCATGCGGTAGCATCTAATTTCAAAGGGTTGAATCCTTCTTTGTAGATCTGATGTTAGCGTCCATGTTTCACAAGCATGCAGAAAAATGGATACGACAATCGAGCTAATCAGACTTATTCTGGAACCAACAGTAATGTTGGTATCTTTCCATATTTATGTACAATTTGTAAATATACCACTATTGTATAGAATAATCAATATCTTTTAAATATCATACATTTTGTGAATATTCCCCAAATTTATTTGTATCAAAATATTTTCCAAATCGTTCATAAACTTCAAAATGGTACAGTTGTGAAAGTTTCGCCCTATATATATATATATAAAGAATACAAATCATATGGCGAATAACAACCCTCTCAAGCGTACTGGATCCACCAAGGGATCACGTTTGTCAGGGATTAATTAAAATAGATGCAATAAACTGACGACGAACAGTACGAAACTAGCAACTAACTAGCCTAAGCGCTTTCGACTCTTAATGAGTCTTTTTCAAAGGCAAATACCAAACATAGTTACGACAAACAAATAAACACAAAAACGTTGCGTTTGTAAACCTCTACATTTCTATCTTCACATGTGCTAAAACTATAAATACAACCAGCTTGTATAGACTAGTTGCGGAAACTGAAAACGTTGTATAATTCCCTAAAAGTCTACAAGCCAAAGCGACATCTATTTTTACTTTGTGTACATATGTAACGCAGATTATATCCCGGATATTTGGTTCTATACCGGTTATTCTTATAGTAAAAATTGAAGGATAAGAAGATTTAGAAAATGTTAAATTCTACTAGTGCATAGTTTTCATTTTCTAGTCTTCTTGGTTTAGACCGCTTGGTTTCAATGTTCTAAGGCGGCGTATCCAGTATGATTCCTTTTCCTTCCTGGTTTCGGAACTCCAGCAGTGGTTGTTGGCAATAGCGATAAGTATTATATCACTGAAAGTGTGGCCAGGGGAGGAGAAGTGTTCTGCGACCGGGCTTCTGTACAGCTTTTATATATATATATATATATATATATATATATATATATATATATATATATATATATATATATATATATATATATATATATATAAAGCAAAGAAAGCAGATTGTTCCTTCTATAAGCAACTTATAATCTGAATTTTTACTTCAAATTATAATTGATTCAAATAACTTTCACCCAAAACCAAATCGTCATTTTAAATAGTGAATACAAAACAAAATTATGACCTATTGTGGAATTTTTGCTTTCTAAACCTAGCTTTATTCTTAAAATAAACGTTTTAGTCTTCAACTTTTTCGTTCATCTAACGGTTAGCACACCCAGTAAAAATCTACATGAGTGATAGGTCCATACATTTTCGTTTGCCACGACAAAAAGTTCCTCAACCCAACCCTCGTAAACCCCTTTTCCCTACAATCGAATCTACCATTTGTATGATTTACTGCATATTTTCTTATTTTACTTTTAGTGATATCAGACTTTGAAATTTGATATTCCTCATCAATAAGTAACCCTAAATTACTTGCTTTTTCAGATTAACCAGTATTCAGATTTCGGAAGCATTTGTAAAGAATATAAATTTCGACTTTTTTCTTGCTGCTGTCCCTTTCAAAAATATTATGTTGGCTCGTTCTGAAATTCCTTATATTCACCTATGTTATATTTTTCTTTTTTTAATGTCTTTTTGTTTGTGCTAATACTGGCTGCTACAAAATTGGTTTAATGTAAAACTGATGGATTTTTTTTCATGAATCGTCTCTTCCGTGTAACAATTATTCATGTATCTAGGCGATGGATGATCTGAACTGAACCCTTTCCTAGTAAAATAAATTTTTACTGATTTAAAAACAATATTTTGTATATAATGGAAATTACACAACTAATATCTTCTAACTCTTCTCGCTTTAGACGTGTCAAATCCATTATGAAATTATTGATATTAGCAACTTTAATGATTAAATTCATGATTGCTTCTTATTCTCATTCCATCTGGGAGGTCCATTCCTCTTATTTACATGTTTAATAATTTCGTGTAAGATATTTTAAAGGACATCGCAGTACATAATAAGGAAAGATCATCAGATAATTTGGATCCAATTCCTTAAAACAAAATAATTTCACTATCAGTATATCGTTAAATTGTAAAATCATGTAATTTATCAACCAAACTAATATGATTATAAACACCAATAACCTTACTTTTAAAATATATCTTATTTTAAAATATAGAAACTAATCCTTTTACAAAAGTCAATAATATTGTTGAATTTTGTATCTCGTAGCACTATTGTTTTGATGTTGCCATAGTTAATTAGTTGGTCAATTTTGTTATAAAACTCAGCAAATGACTAGGCATTAAAAGTGCATGAATGTTTCCATCCGAGCAATAATATTTAAATGCAATCATGTCTTTCAGCTGTATGAGCATTCAGACCTCATCAGATCAATATCTAAACGCAGCATTATCTTTCAGCTGTATGAGCATTCAGACCTCATCAGATCAATATCTAAACGCAGCATTATCTTTCAGCTGTATGAGCATTCAGACCTCATCAGATCAATATCTAAACGCAGCATTATCTTTCAGCTGTATGAGCATTCAGACCTTATGAGATCAATATCTAAACGCAGCATTATCTTTCAGCTGTATGAGCATTCAGACCTCATCAGATCAATATCTAAATGCAATCATGTCTTTCAGCTGTATGAGCATTCAGACCTCATCAGATCAATATCTAAATGCAATCATGTCTTTCAGCTGTATGAGCATTCAGACCTCATCAGATCAATATCTAAACGCAGCATTATCTTTCAGCTGTATGAGCACTCAGACCTTATGAGATCAATGTCTAAATGCAGCCTTATCTTTGAGCTGTATGAGCACTCAGACCCTTATGAGATCAATATCTAAATGCAGCCTTATCTTTCAGCTGTATGAGCACTCAGACCTCATCATATCAATATCTAAATTCAGCCTTATATTTCAGCTGTATGAGCATTTGAGTCTCCAACAAACATGATTTCTGTTTCATCAATAGTAAAATAATTGGATCTTTCTTGAGGTTGATGCCTGAAACGAAATACGGCATTTACAGAAGTTTGAATTATAATGCGATCATGTTTTAGCATTCATGTGAAATTTGAACCATATTTCGACTAAGTCTGTAATACGTTTCTAGTGACTTCTTAAAAAAAAAACTCCTATCCCATCTGATCTACGCTGAGGTTTATGTTCAAGCGTTTAATGTATTAAGTCGAAACTATTCAGTTATTTAATACATCATACTGGTCCAGTTATATAGTACATCATACTGGTCCAGTTATATAGTATATCATATTGGTCCAGTTATATAGTACATCATACTGGTCCAGTTATATAGTACATCATACTGGTCCAGTTATATAGTACATCATAACTGGTCCAGTTTATTTTCTAGAGCACAAAATTTGTCATATTTATCAGGACTCAAATCTTAGGAGAACCTAAACTTTATTTTAAACTGCGTGTATTTTAAGATCCTATTTTAATGATTACCTCTTAGGATCAAAGAGAACAATTCCTTTAATACATCTTTTTGGCGTGGTGGTGGGGGTCTATCACTGGATTAGTATGGATATGGCCTGGCCTATATAACAGCAATTTCCAATATTACCGAAACTCTGTTTCGTCATTGCCGATATTTTTAAGGTCAAACTTATTCATATCTCTTTGCCAATAGTTTCCTCTTCATACTTCTCTCCAACTCTAACTTTTGAGGGCTTTGGGTTGTAGAAATGACCTTATGCATTGACCTGTATGTCATATGAGGCACTCATGGAACATTTTTGCGCTGATGTGCATTCTATGAAAAATGTTCAAGCTGAGAAGGGCAAGGGCTTTTTAAACTAGCGTAGCTTATATCAAAAAATTCATTTTCTATTTTAAGGATTTCAATCATGTTTGCTTTGATCTTTGTTTTGCGTGGCTTTTGGGAAATATTTAAACCTAGTCTACACTATGTAGTCTGGATTGTGTTGTGATGATGTAACGTTAAATTCTATACATACGTTGTTGTTGCATTTTTATATAACTTATGGCCATTCTTCATTTGTCTAGATCAAGTGGCACTTTTTCTGGCGGGAGTGACATGCCGACTGAACAGTAATAACTGCATTTTGTCCTGTATTACTGCATATTTTGTCCCTTGTTATTTTGCGTGCTTCCATTTTTACCAGTCTTCATCTGGGTGTTCAGCAAATATTTTGGAGTACTCACGTTACCAGTATCTTTCAACAAATGTTATATTTGTATACAACAAATATTATATTTGTATAAAAGACTGGTTGTAGCTTTTAATCTGATGTGTCCATTCTGTTAAGCTCATCGATTGCTCGATATTCTAGAATAAGTTAAATTTTAGTCAACTTCTAAGGCTTTTAGTTCTTTCTTGTAGATATGTTCAAGTGTTATATTATCTTGTCAGTGTGGAAAGTTCAAATGTCATTAAGGTTATCTCATCTGCAACTGGGAAACTCACTCTTGCTAGTTACCCTATCTCTATCCTTTGCTTCGTTAACTAGGATCGCTTTGTTTATGTTTCAGTTAAGCGGATGTAATTTCTCTGATGATACAGGACATGGACAAAAATTTAACAAGGATATCTGACTGACTCAACAATACTGGTGAACAAACGGGTCTGTTTCAGCCAAAAGGGTCTGTTTCAGCCAGGTTTTCAGAGACCTAATATTTAGATGCAATTCCTCCGTTGATCTAAGTTATAGTTGTCCAGACAGTCATATCCTCCTTCCTTTTTTCCGATTTTCAAGGAAATCTTAGTTTGTTAAGTCTTCCTGATAGTGATATCGTAGCTGCCCTAACTTCAGCGATAATTTTTTCCTTCTTCTCTCGTGATCTCGGAGACATTTGAAACACGTATCGATAGTTTTGATAGAATATAAAAGGTTGCTCGTGCAATCAATGCTTTTTTTAATCGCTCCATTCTTTTTTAATACGAGTTGTCGCAAAATAATATCTTTGTCAGTACATTCAAACATTTCAAACTTGTCGGTGAAACACAGCATATCTTTCATCCCTTTTCATTAAAAGCCGTATATTTATCAGCAGTGTTGATGTATAGGCGTTTACCCTTAGTGTTGTTCTAATGGTTAGAGCGTGCGTCTCAGATGCGGGCGGTAGCGAGTTCGAACCCCGGCCTCGTCATACCAAAGACTTTAAAAATTATATTAACGTCTACCTCGCTTAGCACTCAGCCTCAAGAGGTTAATGATAGGAATGGTCAGCCTGGTGTCAGAATAATGTGACTGGGTGGGACATCGTGCTACATGTCTGCGGCATGATATCCCAGTGCTAGACATCACTATAAACTGTCACACTCCAGACACCAAAGCAATATGACAGAAAAAATGTTAAATCTACCTTAAAAATCTAACACACATACACTGAGTCTGCATCATGCAGCCATTTTACATTGCTCGTGCTTATTAATATGATTATTTTCCTTGAAGCAATGTACGCAACAACAACAAAAAAAAATAACCTAACAGCTAATCTCAAAGCTTTCGTTCAAAATTTTAAAAAGTGTGCTTCGTGTTCAAAATAATGAGATGAGTAAGGCAGATACAACGGCTGGATAAACACGAATGCGACACATCTATCGAAGCCCTATTGATCGATCCTATTTATACAATATAACCCAGGCAAAATCATGTACACATACAATGTACATCTTTATTCACAAAAGGTCACACAAGGTAGGAAGGTTAAAATGGCGTTGAAAATTCATATTGTTCTGAAAATTGTAGTCGCTTGTGTAATACCAACGGTAGTTTTCTCCAAAAGATATCTTCCAAACTGGGAGTCCCTTGACACACGGCCTATACCGTCGTGGTACGACAAGGTGAAAATTGGGATCTACATACACTGGGGGGTATTTTCAGTTCCGAGCACCTACTGTGGCGAATGGTTTTGGTACGAGTGGAAGACGGGGCAATGCAAGGAGTGCGTGGAATTCATGAAAAATAATTTCAAACCGGACTTCACCTATGCCGATTTTGCATCTCAATTTACAGGTGAATTCTTTGATCCAAACCAGTGGGCAGATATACTCAAAGCTTCAGGAGTTGGGTAAGCACAAATAAAAGATTATTCAAATCTTATCGACTTTAATATAGCTATGATGTTGCTACATAAATCAATGACATCTTGTCATACATGACATGAGTCTTAAATGCAAGTTGCAGATTACTCCGCATAGCATCCATTCATACACCGACGTGAACATTAATATAAAAGTACTTCAGGTGATACAATTTTGAGTTTTGTTGGTATTCACCTTCGTAGGACTTCAAACCAATACCTTCTAATGCTCTTTCCAAGCCATTCATAAGGTTACATTGTTTATATCAGAATAATTTTTTTGTTTGAAAAGACAATTGACATTTCAAACACTTTTATTCTCTCCAGTCGGCCAGTAAAGCCAGTTTCAAAGACACATAACGTCAGAATTTCATTAGTCGTCTGTCGATACACTCTTATGCTTGAATATTGTTCCTTTTAAAATCATTGTATTTTTCATATGCTTATCAAATAACAAGCCTTTTTAAATTACTTTCCTAAACAAAATAATTGACACCCTTCAAATCTTCTCGATGTAAATTGGTATTTTAATGAGTTTGACTGAAATGCACGAGAGTGTGCATTCAATTTGGTGACTTTCTTGAATACATCTGCAGGGTTTTTTTGTGAATATAATTAATTTAGTATCATTGGAGTTGTCAATTGCTTGAGGCTATCAAATAGTACTTACAAGCTTATAATTATTCGTGTGTCCAGTAATCAGCATTCAGTATACTAATATGTATACTAATATAATAGGAACTGAACGAGGCGAACAAAATCCATGGCAGAGTTAGGCATTGATTAAAAAGATACTTATCAGAATTTTAAACTGGAACCTTTCTCTGTTGATATAGTGTGTTCATTACTATAAATGCCTCGGATAACACTAGTTTCCTGTTTTTAAGAAGTCCGTAGACAGGAATGTATTTGATGCGTCTGTTGCTATTTGTTTACGACGATCGATATATATACTTTTTAAAAGATGAATATTGATTTGTATTTCTTTTCATGTTGACTTTCAATTTCAGATATACAGCTTTTGTAGCAAAACACCATGAGGGCTTCTGCAATTGGCCGTCCAAATACTCATTCAACTGGAATTCAATGGATGTTGGACCAAAACGAGATCTTCTTGGTAAGTTCTGTTTTGTCTCTAAATACACACACATCTCTCTCTCTCTCTCTCTCTCTCTCTCTCTCTCTCTCTCTCTCTCTCTCTCTCTCTCTCTCTCTCTCTCTCTCTCTCTCTCTCTCTCTCTCTCTCTCTCTCTCTCTCTCTCTCTCTCTCTCTCTCTCTCTATGATCGATGCGTGGATGTATGCCTGTGTTTTATTTGCATCAAAATTCATTAAAGTTATCTATCTTAAGATTGTTCTTATAATGAGATGTTTGCTTAATCCAAGATGTAACCTTTAGTGTGAACCTTACAAACATATCAAAACAAACAAAACTTTCTTTAATTCACGCAAGTAAATTTAAAGCCGTGTAGAGTATTTAGTATTCTGTGATTTACAACTGAAGTCATTTAATGCAAGAATGATATCCATGGCACTAAGTTTGTTTGAATAATACAATCGTACTCTTTGTCGCCAGAAAGTGGGAATATTTAACCTTCGGTTCACACGACCGAAGTCTTCCAAATTAAACATGCCTCTCCTATTTTCTTCTCGTCAAGCATTCTCCTAGTTACCCGCACACAACGTATACTCACACGCAGGCAGGTAGACCCAGATCTGCTGCTGCATACTGTTCCACAGATCTGTCAGAACTTACACCGATAAATCTACTTTCGATTTCTCCCTAGTGCAAAATGCGTATTCTGATCCAAGTCTTTGAAAAAATGCCGTTTGGATTATACATATATATATATATATATATATATATATATATATATATATATATATATATATATATATATATATATATATATATATATATATATATATATATATATATATATATATAGTTTGTATGTGTGTGTGCGTCTTGTTTCCTTTCATCACTATTGTTTCCATTCGTCGTATTTGTTAATTTCAAACAAAGTGTCTTTTCTCCAAAATTCATGCAGGGGAACTTTCAGCCGCCATTAGAGCCAGGACAAACATTAAATTTGGAGTTTACCATTCCTTGTATGAGTGGTTCAATCCCCACTATCTGGAGGACGTAAAAAACAACTATACAACGCAAAATTTCATTAAGGTATATATTAATACTGAATAATGATAATTTACACTTTAATACTGTATTTAATATAATTTACACTTAAAGTAATATATAATTAAATAAAGTTAAATTCTCCGAATTGATTAGGTTAAGTAGTGTTTGCTGTAATAGACGATGTGGATGAAAAGTAAAAATAAATTTCGGGTAAACCGGAATTCCTTCTTCCATCCTTTCTGCAAGCATTTTACAAGGGTTAAAAATCAAAATAGAGCATTGAACTCGTAAATCGCAGACAATTAAGGTGAGTGCAGGGAATAAAGTAAACGAAATTAATTCTACCGCTTCAATTTCTCGAGCGATTTGTGCATGTACGACTTGTAATTATCCACGCGCAACTGCAGATAATATTGCAACCACCAAAATTGTAACTGTTAGAAAGTATTCAAAGGACAAATAGTTACAATAAAGAGATCGAATACAATTTTCAATGGGGAAATGAAGGATTGGCACCCGGAATAATGCCAGGTATTTATCCTCTGGTAAATTAAGTTCACCTAGGGATTTTCAGATGTCATATCAGAAAAATAGAAAACATAAAAAATCGAGATATTGTTTGCTATGTGTATCGCATAACAAAGTAGAATCTCTCATAAGTTTTGTCAGCCTAATGGTATCTTTTGGATAGCTTACCTTACCTCCATCCTGGAACTCAGTAATGTAGTTGAAATCCTTGCTGTAAATTATTTGTAATAACTTATGTCAGACAAATTGTTTCAAAGGACATTTTAACTGAAACAATGACCAATAGTTTACTTTGGTAGCTTTCACTGCAGATTTTGACGTTTCTGACCTTTATACATTTCGTATAAACATTTCTTTACATTCTATAAATTAACTGAGGACGAATCTTCGCACGATTCATTTAAATAGAAAAAAATAATTTTCTTTTACATAGAAGCGATGCAAAGGAGTAGGCATGGTTTCAACATCCTGGGGACATATGTACTTATTTTTTTATTGCTTTTGCAGAAGAAAGTTATGCCGGAGATGTACGAGCTGATAAAAAAGTACAAGCCAGAATATCTCTTTTCTGACGGGGACTGGATGGTGGATGATTTTTACTGGAATGCTACGGAGTTTATAGCCTGGCTTTACAACGACAGGTGAGTCATTATGACAAGGAATAGCGGCCGTTGCGAGTAACGGTACACATATGCTCGATGCCCAAATACGCCTTTTTGCTCTTCTTCTCAATGCGGTTTACCTCAAACATTTTTTTTTACTTATTCATATCACAACTACTGTTGTGGTTGTGAACGTGTGCGCAAGTGATTTTCGCTGCTCGTCAAAATTTTATAACTTTGTTGTCCACACCATTGGGACAAAATGCATGTCATATATATATATATATATATATATATATATATATATATATATATATATATATATATATATATATATATATATAAATATATATATATATATATATGACATGCATTTTGTCATAATACAAACAATACTATCAAACAGGTTAGATAAATTAAATTCGTACTCTACGGAGTTTCGAACCCAGATCTACGAGTAAATGGCGCCCACTGCCTTGCCTGCATGCACGCACCATCCCGTATACCGTCACGACTAAGCACGCATCACCAAAAACTGATGGCACTGAGTCGGTGTTATATGACTATCTAGTAAATATATATAATCTAGCCTCGGCATACAGTGTCCATAATTAGGCGCTATTCTGCCTTCAGCATTTGAAGGCGGAGACTTTGGAACATTATTAGAGGTGGGTTTTTTTTTTACTTTTTTAAACACATGCACAAGAATCTTAAAATGTTATCTTGCCACTTGGGGAGCTAAATGCGGGATCTTGGGATGGGAACCTTTAGCAAAGAATCGCAATATAGCGCGGAAAAATGGAGTTTTTCAACATATTTCAGATTTTTTATCCATTATGCAAAAGAAGCTAAAACTTTTTTAAAAAGTTATTTTCGTTTAGCCCCGTTCAAGATACTGTGGTAACCAATGACAGGTGGGGGAAGAATATTCGCTGCAAACATGGTGGAGTTTTCACTTGCCACGACAAGTATAATCCAGGTACTTGCCTTTCTTAAAACTACATATGTATGTCAGTTTTCTTAACTGATGGCTCTTATTTTGTTTTTCTTAATTTATCTGATTGTATTCAAGTGTCACATCCTAGATTCGGTCCTATTTACATTTCACTGTACAGAGATATATTTGGCCAATCGTCCGTCATAAGTACGGTAAAAATTGATTTGTAAGTCAGTAAGATATCAAATTATTTCAAGAAAGGAGGTCTACGATCGATCAGGTATCCTGACTGATAAATATGTGACCACACACAGAAGTTTTAAATCTGATCTTATTGTAATATAACTAGTCTTGTATATTTACTTTATAAAATCTCTAACGATTTTGTCATGGATAGAATCAGTATATATGAATGACGTGACCTGATGTATGATTAAATGACATCCCAGTTATTTCTGATCAGATTCTTAAGAAGCCTTAGTTTATGTTATCAGGATTTCATTCTAATTCTAATATTATCGAAATCGAATTGTAGTGAACTGCCCTCTGATCGGTCAAAATCGTTGCTATTTTAATTCGCATTTGATTACGGGTGCATATATGCACACTTTAATGAGGTGAAATGACGTCTGATTTGCAAGCTAATGTTACCAAGTTAATCCTCTCTTCCCGCTGAGAATTTTTTCAAACCTGGTTTATACATTTTAATCGTTATAGTTTCAGTTAAGTTTCACTATTAGCAACATCTGCGCTTATCAGTTAATTCATCTAGCGTCAGATTGACTGAGCTTGCTGCATATCATGAAAGCCGTATCAAAAGCATAATTGGATATGTTAATTGATGAGTAAAATCGATGATTACTGAGATATTTTCTGGCATTTGATAACATGGTTAAGTTATCAGAGCCCTTAAAGCAATATCTTATATATATATATATATATATATATATATATATATATATATATATATATATATATATATATATATATATATATATATATATATATATATATATATATATATATATTGCCTCCATCTTACTCGAAAAAGACCATTGCACAATTCTGATAGTTAATAAAATATTTTCCAATAAATAAGGTTTTCAACAATTTTTTACTGGCATGAACTTATTTCATTACTGTCGTTATGCCGCCTTTTCATATCAGCCTATACAAGATAGATTTACATATTCTTGTTTTATGTGCTCATGAACTAAAGAAATGGTCGTTTGATGTGATAATCAAAAGTAATCATACCAGGTGATCAATATTGGATCCATCAAATATATTTTCCCTCATATGCACATATTTAATGTTTTTTTAAAACACTAATTCGCTGTTTGTTTCCGTTCAGTCTTAGAACTGTTAGCCATCAATCGAGAGATAATTGTATGTTTCTTCGGTTTCTACTTTAATCCAGTTCTTGTTTTCACCTCAGTTATTGAACTTTAAATTTTTTACCCTGCATTTGAAAGAATTGAAAATTTGTGTATTTTTGTTTCACTTGTAAACTTCATTAGTTGGTATTGATACAAAGTGAAATTGAAACATCAGGTGAGCCACAAAGACACACTATTTAATTACGTATACACTAAACGAAGTTCTTGACATTGTTCTTAATTAGACCCAAAACGTTATTGGGTGAGTAGGGTTTGTTGTCAGAAGAATGGTTGGGAGATACCCTGGTTATTTTTTATGAGTACGGCACTTTAGTATACATCAAGCAATTTTCCCATTTTCTACTCTATTGTAGGCTACCTAGTGAAGAGTAAATGGGAGAACGCCATGGCAATTGACAAGCGATATTATGGCTTCAGGCGAAATGCTCCTCTCAGTGATTATCTCACTATCGAAGAACTCCTGGCTTTGCTGGCCGAAACAGTCAGGTGAGAAAATATTTCTGATCTTTGTGGCGCAAAAAGTGGCCGACTTGTGGAAAGTGATGAGGATTTAGGATCGGAAGATCGTGTGATCATGTTCAAACATGGGGAATACTGTTTGACTTTGACTTACAGATAATCAAGCTACAGACGGATACCAGTAACGGTTTGAAATCCAATTTGCCGTGGACAGATTTCCAGTCATTAGGGACGGAAAATAATGGCTACCAGCTGAAGCTTGATTTCCAACCACGTCTCATTCTGTTGGGAGGGAAATTCATGTGTTCCAAATCGTTTAATACCATACAAATTGTAATTAGCTTTTTAATTAAGTTAATTAACAAACAACTCAAGACGGCTATACGATTCTTTGGGGGGGAATGATATTACGACTCTATGGTCATAAAATTTAGCAACATAAAGAAGCAAAGTCAAAAAGTATATTAAAGGAAAAAAATGAAATGTTTCGTACACATTTCAGATTCCCAAATGATGTGGTCTGCCAACAATGTTTACGTGTCAAAATTGGCGTTGTCCAAAAGTCATTTGAATATTCACAATAGTCCGAGAATGATACTATAGTCCAATGAGCACTTTCAATTTCTACTGAATAATCCAAATGTTTTTCCTTTCAAATAATAACTAAATACAACATAAAATAAGTATGCATACTTGATGTTACAGTAAGAACACAAGAAACAAGAATGAGAAACATGCTGAACGAGAGGTGTTTTTATATACAGGCGAAAGTGTAAAACACGCATTATGCCCCCAGTTGTTACGTGACAACTTGCAAATCTCCAACATCGTACAGCAACTCACATGATCTAACTCATCCAATAGGAGCCAACTTAATTCCTCTTATATAACACCTGACTGACTTGTCCAGTGTCAAATGGTCCTGAAACTTGTCAACATATTTACTATTAATTTTATTATTAATAACTGTAAACACGTACATAAATTTATATTTATAGATCCTATGCAATTTTACATTATTAATATCTTATAATAGAACCTATGCGCTTACAAAAAGTAATCTAAAGATAATCAATACAGTTTAGTCGTGAATAAAATTTACAGAAATTATAGATATACTAAATAATTGGGAGATTATTATATGCCGATTATGTTTCTCTATTAACTTTACACTGCCAAAATTGTGCAGTTTTTCTCCCGACTACACGGCTTTATACTGCATAACACGTGTCTAAAAATAGTATCGCTTAATAGGATCTACGTTCGATTGTAAAGAAATAATGTGCAGTCATGTAGTAGATACGGGAGCTTTTGATTTATTAAGTTTGACTGTGGATGACTAAACAAGATGCTTGGTCTGTTTGAAAGTGGTTATGATAAGTTGACGATGTGGATGACTTCAATGAATGACAAAAGAAACTTTCAAACAAGCAGACGACTGGAATTGATATTTGTAATATGTACAACAAACATTAGACACGTTGCATTTAAAATACCATTCTGGCGAAATATGCTGTCACACCAAAGCTACTTTGCAATTTTTTAGTTTTATGTTGTTAAAAAATGTTTGGATTTATGTTAGTGATGTTGGGGTCCATCCAACAAAGCAAGAGACAGGGCATGCACTTATGTCAGATTTAGTTGGTGGTAACAATGACAATAAATATACTTTCCTTTCTGCATCTCTAATTATATATATATATATATATATATATATATATATATATATATATATATATATATATATATATATATATATATAAATACATTAGTTTCAAAACTAAATCCTTATCACAAGATTGTACCGCAATTTAGACATTTCCGACAGAAATCACATTCTAAAAGGTGAATCTGCTACATTCAAAATCGTAGGAATGTGTTATTCACCATCAAACAATATTTAATTCTGCGTCTTTTTGAGAATTTATAATAAAAGAATTCATGTTTTCCCCCACTTTATGATTCGAAATTATAATTGTCAGAAAAGAAACACATGTGCAGATGTATCAAGACCAGTTCCTCCAGTCACATGTACTTAGTACGGAATTGATCCAGCCAATGAGTCAAATCAAAAGCAACTAGAAATGCAGAATAAGTTGTATCCACAGAAAAACAAAATATATCCACTCCAGACAGCTGAAGCATGTTTCAGGGTGCATTCATTCGCAATATGACTCTAAATTTCCATTTTAGTAGAGCAAAATTTAGATTTATCTTTGAAACGAATGACTAAGCTCGCGATACGTTACCATCTTCAAAGTTCGCTGAGCGGTGCTATATGGACAGGAATACTGTGTATTGTTGAACCTACGACTGTGTATTTACTTTGGAATCAAGCATAAATTAAATTACTTATTTGTTTCTTTTGTTGTTGTTGTTGTTTTGTTTATTTTTGTGTTTTTTGGGGGAGGTAATGTGTTCTTTTATTATTCAGCCTTAGGCAGAAAAGCAAAATGAGTGTATACTGAAAAGGTTGTTACATTTGTATGGAAAATTATTAACTATTTTATTTTCTGGGCAAAACTGCACTCTTGAGTGTCGTGCAATGTAGCTCAGAACAAAATTGTTCATATCTTCCCATACGAATAATGAAACCTGTAATTATGTTTATTGTACTAGTGACTTATATTACGAATTTCGAGCAAAATATATTTTCAGTGACTTGGATGTCTAAAAAAACACCTTAAATGTTTCTTGGAAAAATGCTTAGCTCACTATATATTTTAAAAATATTTCATCATTCATTTTTATGGATCTTTATAATTTGTTTAATGACTTTTCCGAAATGTACAAATGTACAACGCAAATGCTCTATGTATTTTCTATAAAATAATCATATAGCGCTTAATCAATGTAAACATGTTTATATACAGACTATATAACAGTCAAAGCTAAGCGCATTGCTTATGTATTTAGTATTTTGCAGATGCTGAGTTAGATCAATCTTCGTGCCATTATATCCAGCTCTCAGCGTTGGGTCCTTGCCTATGGATAATTCATATATATTAAATATATTTATTTCTTAATTTGTATAAATACTGTTTGCAGTCAGTATAAAATAAACAATTAAGTTATTTAACTAGTTGCTTTTTACATTCGTAAAACTGCTAAATATTAATGAAATTCTCTCACACATACACACACACGCACGCACGGATATAATATAGATTTGATGTGCCTTCTTGGATATCGTAAGATGCGAGTGATATAGGGAACCTGTTTGCGGTAAGCGTTGTTCCAGCTCAGATTTTATACTTGTGGAGACAGTGCAGTTTCTATAGAAAACGTTAACCTTGTAAGTTTAAAAATTTGCCTTTATGTCTTTATCTTTGTTTCGCAAGCGTTTCTATGAGTTTCAGAAACATTTTTACTTATCTTTTATGTTATGGTGCATAATTTACTTTCGGTTGATAGGGCTCTCTTTTTAAGGATTTTAGTAAGCAAGGTGTTTTCCTTTAGTTGCTACCAAACGTTTGTCTTTTACTATATAGTCTAGGAATTGCTGCTGTACCACTTTACCCATACATATATATATATATATATATATATATATATATATATATATATATATATATATATATATATATATATATATATATATATATATATATATAGACACATGAATAAGAACCTGATACAAGTATTTATTCCTTTTAGCTGTGGCGGGAACATTCTGATTAACATAGGGATTACTCACGATGGCCTCATTGTACCTATTTTCGAGGAGAGATTACGTCAGATGGGGGCGTGGCTTGATGTCAACGGCGAAGCCATCTACAGCACAAAGCCGTGGTCCAACCAAAATGATACATTCACAACAGGCATCTGGTAAGAGATTGTTTTTCCCTTCCAAACCTGTCATTTTTTCGTAACTGCAAATGTTAAATAAATATAGCAATATCGACGTCGTATTATCGTTTTTGTTTCATAAAATTTTGTACTATGGGAATATAACCCGACTGAATGTACATGTGCACCATGGACTACTGAAAGCCTAAAAGAAATCCAATGATCCGAAAGGAAAAACAGTTCTCACAGGCAAGGCGCCATTTTCCATTCGAACATTTTTACATGCAAACTTTTTTTCAAATTTTCGCATGTAAAAAGCATTGAAATGTTCTCATTTGATATTAATATTCCCTTATATAGAGCCTTGTTTTATTTCTCTTCTTATAACCGCCAGCATTTTTAATTAAAATCTATTCTTAAAACATAGGCGTGGAATAATTACTTCTTCCATAAAATTTACAGGTATACTTCGAAGAAGCAAGAATTTGGTTTGTCTGTGTACGCCATCATACAAAACTGGCCTACAGGACAAACTTTGACTTTGGGTGCGCCAGTAACGACCTCTAGCACAATTGTGAGTCTCCTTGGATACCCGAACAAGTTCAGTTGGAGTCCAGCAAGTCCAGTCGGTGGAATTGTCATAGAAATGCCGTACATACCAGTTAGCATGCTTCCATGCCAATGGGCATGGGTATTCAAGTTCCAGAACCTCGCAAACTAGCTCACGTTATGACAACCGTCATAAAATAAAGCCAGAATAAGAACTGTTTTTTTTTACCCTTCTTTGCATAACATGGTCTTCATTTCTTTGTTACCCGTGTTCTGTTTAAATGGTGTTACGTTTCTCTGATCTTAGACTAAGTAAAAGAAAACACGGGAGTCTGCAGTTTTATCAATAAATCACGACGAAATTTCTGACAACATGAAATCACCTTATACAATTGTATAATACCGTTAAGGTGATTTCATGTCAGAAATTTCGGCGTGCTTTATAAAATTGTATAATACCGTTAAGGTGATTTCGTGTTGTCCGAAATTTCGTCGTGATTTTTTGATAAAACTGCAGACTCCTGTGCAGAAAAGAGGAAAACCCTCAAGTTTTGTAAAATTCAACAAATAATTTATTTCCCTAGAACACAAAGTGAAAATTCAAAAGAAACGTACAGTATTGTTAATTTAATCCGAAACACTTCAAAAAGCTCTATAACGAGTCCAAAAGTATAGCGCTTCGAATGAATTTCAGAGTGTTCCGGATAAATCCCAGAAGGTGATGGCTGGGACGGGGATTAGGGCTTGGGGTGGGTGGTTGTACTAAACTAATGTGTATCTTGAACAAATAAGAGAAACATGTCATACACACTACATAAATCCGAATCTTAACTTACGTTTTGTGGTAAAACTCAGACTTGTTTTTGTGACCGACAACTCTGGCATAAATCTTACATTGAGTTGACCAGACATTTGATATAAAAAGCAAACAATTACTGAAAAATGCCTTTTCAAACTGTTATGAATAACGCTATATATGGTAAACAGATGGATGGTGTAAAATATTGAACAGTTAAAATATGTACAGGAAGAAGAAAAAAACCTCATTAAACATTTGTTTGTTTTATTTTAATTCAGTTTTCAAAATAGTCTCTTCTTTCGTTATAACAGACGCAGAACTATTTTCCATCTCTATTTTATCTTTGGAGTAAGACAACTCATGTAGACTCATTCATGCTGCTATTTCAGAATATATAAAACTAGAAGCTAGTTTGGGTAAAATAAGCTATTTTTCTATTAACATCATCAAAATTCTTACCTTTTTTAGTCAAAAACAAGATGTCTTCCATGGCACTTATCAAGCAGCCACTGTAACCATGTATCAAATTTATTTTATAAGTTTATAACGCATTTGTATATTTGAATAACCCTTTTGTTTAAGTCTGATAATCATAAGTTATACAGATAATAAAAATGAAACCCAAAAAGTGTATGTGCTCAGTCTCGATCAGATTTAGTGCAAATATTGTCTTTCCACAGTTTGTTACTCTGCCATGTTTTGAAGTTTATTTAAGCGCTCTTAATAATATCTATAACATAATGGATTATAGCCAGTTCTTTTGAATGTCAACGTCAACATATGAAACAAAACAAATAATTTTGTGAGTGTCAACAGTTTATTTAATATAGATCTGCAGGTGGATACCTTGTAGAAACCGACCCAACTTATATCATCTCCCTGTCAAGCTATTTTCATGTGCCGCACAACACTTCAGCAGTTTATAGCATCTCGATCGCAGACGATGTATTATTTGGTCGACAATGTGAGAGCAGAGATTGTGTCCTGCAGCAGGAATTTTGTCACGCGGATGCTGTTAAAATTAGGAAACCGAAGTCTCCTTTGATCTAGACAAGGAAGTGCCCAATCCTGCTTTAGTTCCCAAAACCCAAGACTTGGTTGTTGTTGTCTTATGTGTGAGGTCAATAGAGAGTTTGAAGTCGAGGGTGCTGTGCACATCTTTAGCTTTTACTTGGCCAGGTACTAAATTCGAGGCAAGGGCTTAATATTAAATAGCCAATATACGAGTTGCTATTTGTTTTTGTTGCAACAATCAGAGTTTTTCATTCGCAATATTTTTTTCTACTATGATGATGAAAAGGATGAGTGGATGATAGTAGACATATATGTCCCGAAAAAGGCAGAACACTGCAAGGGTGAGAAGGTCCTTGAGATTTCGAGTGATACGAAGCCTGGATTCCTTACTGAAGCTACGCTGGAGGACAATTAGCAGGCAGGTGTTGAGTTTGAAAATTGTAGTCCAATTAAACAGCCCCTATGCTTACAACGTGTCAGACATTGTGAGTCTTGACAATATTGCCTGTTGCTCAGGTAGCCTTTGGGATAGGAGCGTGTACCCTATACTTTGAACAATATGGTTACCTGAGTGATAGGATAACCTGGTTGGCTATAAACGGTCCACTCACTTAAGATTTCATCGGATTTGCATAGCTTCGTTATTGGGATTTTGCTCTCCCGGGTGCACTCATATCTCTGTCTGAATTGGCCGTCGCTTTATCAAACCTAAATAAAACTATAACGACCACAACGACAAGGCTTGAATGTCAGGATGTTATTGAATGTTGAAGACGAACGTATTTGCGCATATGGAATTGACCGAAGCCAATATCTCCTGAAAGAAGCAAATCAAAGAAAGTCTGGATTGCGGATGACAAGGATTGGTATCATTATCATCGGCAAATTTTCAACTTATAATGCAAGTGATTACAAAAGCACGATGTGCCTGCTGGTTATCGACCGGGAAAAGATAGACATTCAAGTGGACGCCTGCCGCGAGACCAGCTCGGCGGTTCCTTATGACAAGATGTCCTGTGGTAATGTCACATTGATAGCACCTTCACATCGAACCCTATTAAGTGGCTCAACGAGATGAACAGCCTATGCAAATGAACAGCACTTCTGCAACGAATGCGCCGTTTTCATTTGCAAGAACAAATGCCGTACAATGTTTACAGAACAGATCAATATAACGGTTTGCTCCTGCAAGTAACGGCACATAAAAGATAAGATGCTCCTGGCCCCCACACCAAAGCCCGAATAGTGGATGTAGTTTACTGTAGTTCTCGCAATGCTGGACTCAACGAATGGAAGGTCAATAATCTGCCGGTAACGTAATGCCTTTCATTTTCCAAAGGAGAAGGCTTTGCCAAGACGCGTAATTCCGAGCCATATTCAGAACCTGCTCATTCTAAACCAAATCTACTGATTCGCAATATAGATGTAATGTCAGTATGTGGCGATATCCACAATTACAGCTATCACAACTTTAGCTGAATCGGCCAAATAGGAATGAATGCCAGAATGTGTGTGAGAAATGAATGCCGTGGGTTATTGTCTCAGATGAGATTGCAGTTTCCTTCCTCATTCTCAAGACTTTTTCTTAAGTGACGACAGGCACACTTCAAGTAGATGACGTGATCCGTCTTAAGCAGCAGCAAAATAACCGCTTTCCTGCCTGCAACAATGAAATGTTCTGGACTTACGAGCCAAACAAAATCAACAGTTCCGTGTTTAATACCAGTATAACACCCGTGGACATTCAAAGAGCGACATGAGGATATTTATGCAAAATTGTTGCCAAACAAATGACATAGTACAGGCTAGCCGATCTTAGCAACAACTCGCTTAAAAGCCTTTAGATATTTCCATAGAACACCGAGTCAGTGGCGCAGTGTTATTCACCTTCCAGTTCTCCCAGTGTATCGTACCATAGGTATTGAGACCAGGCGTTGCAGACTTACCCCGTACGACAATTTGCGAATGGCATGAAAAGGACCAATGCCTGTTAAGTTTTCCCTAGCCTCTTATTGCCGTCACAACGGCATACAGACACTGGACCCAATGAGTGATGTCGTGACTGTTGATGCGAAAATCAGCATATCATTTGCGTATTGGTGCCCAATGAGCCGTTTGGCCAGATTGCAACTGAACCACAATGCCTAGGATCCTTTCGATGTCGGCTTCACTCCGCTTCGCCTTCACGCTGTCTAGCCAAGTGTTGCAGCACGACGTCCATAAACTATAGACTGGTGTTGACCTGCAGAAAATCAGTTTAGAAACTCTGTCGATACGTGCCAAAGCGTCGATGACTTTGCAAGCCTTTTTATATCTATGGGCCAGGCCTCCTTGTTACGACTGATGACAGAAACCACTTGTACATAAATCGTCCAAATCGTGTCGCAGGACAGAAACATAAGGTCGGCTTGGTACATCTCGTTCGGGTTTGAAGCATTAAACTTCGTGCGGATAATATTGTGCGGTTCCGGCAGGTCAATTTTTCATATGTCCTGCTTCTTGAGAAACGTCCGGGCAACATCTTGACCAGCCCAGCCCAGCCCAGCCCAGCCCAGAAATTTAAGATGTAATCACCTCCTGTTGCTCTTCAACTGTTGATATTTCCGTGTATAGATGACTGGCAGTTGCAGCTGCGTACATGTCTGCAATATACGTTTTTTCTTTTTATCTCAGTAAGGCGTTGTTTCAAAACATTCCAACTAGTCTTTTACGAGCAGCAACTCTGCACGTCTGCATGGGTGTTAAACCATGGTGACTAGTGTCACATTCTGACCTTGGCGAGTAGGTTGTGCCAATGCATCTATATTCTGATCAGTTGTTATCAGTTGTGCTTATAATTTCTTCTTGGCACTAACATGTTTATAGGTAATCATGTCAGCTGGGACTGCTCAAGTATGGCACAACATCGAAAGTAAAGATGACTGCTGATGTTCGACAAAGAAGTCTTTATCAGCACCATTTGATCATTTTGCAAGTCACCAGCAAGACGCTCGCGGTTATAAGCACAAAAAGCAGCCTACAACTGCCTTGGAACGACCCCAGGTAAGCAGCCCTCGCAGGCAAAAGGCTAAACTTAGGTTTAGAAATAGATACTAGAAGACATTATCGAAGAACATGAAACAAACTTTATAACTAGTATATTCGGAGCCATGTTAACGTTTATGATACACTGCTGGCCAGCATATCTCCCATAGAGAGTGAAAGGTGCCTTAAAACTCAGACAAAGACGGCCAGAATGTTCTATAAAGTTAAAGTTAATGACATTATGTTAGTGTTTCCACGGTCTGCACAGCGATGGGCAATATTCTTTCTTTTTCTTCTTTATAAAGTGTAGAGACGCTCAAGAGACTCGGGTCGGTGAAGCAGTGGCAGCCTTTATAGATCTAGAGAGGCTACATAAGAAAGGAGAAACGTCTTTTTCGGACATGCCTCTTTTGGGATTGTTGCTGGCAGCCGCTACGAGCCGTTTTCAAAAGTTCCTGCTGCCCGTTCACCCTCACCAACCCTTCGTCACAATCCACTGAGCTTCGGCTATCCTCCCAATAAAGTATGTTCACAAGCCCTGAAGCTCACATATATAAATAATGTTAGAATTATTTAATACTTTCCATTCCTATTGTTTTTTTTTAGATACATATACTTAGTATACAGTCTTTATGCGGCATTTTAATCCAAACTTTGTCTTTTAGAAATTCTAACCCTAATTTTGCCTATTAACCATGTAATGTTTACGAGATCTTGAGATTTAACTCAACATTTAGCTGCATATAAATTTATGTATTTATTCAAATCAGTGACATGACATATTTTTTCGTTTTGCAGAACAACCTTGCTGATTTCCAAGCTAACATCATTAAATGAAATCTTCTGTAAACCTATTTCCGAAACATGGTTTGTAGGGGAATTTTTACATTTTAAATCAACAAATGAATGTCTCTATTATCTGAATGCAAATCTCTTACACAACTAGTTTTGACCACACGTTCTTCCTGTCCAGACTTGCAAACAAAATAGCCATTATCTCAAAATAACGATATTGTATTTCTTATGCCAATCTTGCGAAATATTTCTCTCACTGAAAACTGTTTGAAATCTATGCAATGTAGCTTTCTATCTGCATTCATGATGTGAACATTATTATTTTGTAGATGTTAAAAAATAATATTATTTTTTTTCAAGCAAATATCTGAGCAAGCACTAAGTTTGCGACCAGATGATACTCTTGCCGAATGTCATAAACAGTATATGCAACCATCAGTTACCAATGTAAACGCTTTGTAAGTGGGTGTGGGCTCATCCATTACCTTTGGCCATTTAGTAAATTTCCACCACAGAAATTAAACCATAAATGGTTGCTGGTTTGTAGGAAACCCGAGTTCTGTGTTATACAGGTGTTCCAACCAGATCACTTGGCGTTCTCAAATGTTATTTAGACGCGGACTGGCGATTGAATATATATATATATATATATATATATATATATATATATATATATATATATATATATATATATACATATATATATATATATATATATATATATATATATATATATATATATATATATATATATATATATATAGAGCATTGCCTGTGTCGAAGATTGTATTCATGGTATAATTTTATTATTGTACTACTGTTATAAATAGATGTGGTTAAGGTAACTAATTCATAATGTCATGATACATAGATAACTGATATATCTCCAATAGCACAGACTGATCTAATATATTTGTCATTTATGAAGTACTCATATCTGACAAATTTAGTCACTTTTAAAGCACTGTACATATTGCTAGTCTTGTCAGCATGGTTTTAGTGAGGCATTTTGTTGACATTCTTGAAGAAAACATGGGGTATAACCCTTATGAAGGCTGATGTCTACACTATTAATTCAGTAATTTGCTAATTGAGTTAGAAAAGGTAATATGTACACCAGTGAGACAGACACGAACAGGAAGGACCAGTGGAGAGATAGACGCAGGAATCCTTAGTTACCCAAAACCCAAACCCACCTGCAGTTTTAGTTCCAGCTAAGATATATATCCAACACCCTATTTTCGCATTTGTACGATGACCGTCGAGACGATTATTGCTTGAAAAATATTTACATTATTCATAGTAAAAAGATATAAAATTTAGTGTAAATCCTCATTCGATAAGGATCGATGAAAAGTATCAAAAATTCAATGCATTTGATTATTTTTATCGTACTAAATCTAAATGATTTCTATTAACACAGTCATATGGTCACAAATATAAATATGACAAATAAATCAAAAGAGATAGGTTAAAGAAAAACATACCAGCTAGCTTTTTTTGTATGAATCCACTTTTAAGCAAGTTTAGCAAAGACGATGAGATAAACCTTACACAAACAGGCCGATGGACTCAACATACCGCAACTTAAACCAATGAAAATACTTTTTTTCAGTTATATATACATTTTCTAAAAAGTATAGCGAATGCTGACAAATTAAAGTGGAATTGAATAACTCTAATATCAGAAACAGCAAACATAATGTAGGATGAAATATTTCCGAGAAATAATTATATTTCAATTGTTATGATTCTATGGTCTTAAACTAAGTAAAAGAAAGAAGAAAATCTAAGAAGTTTTGTAAAACTTAAGAAATCATTTAATTCTCAATGTTTAAAAATAAAAAGTTATTTGGAACTTACAGTCTTGTGAATTAAATTCAAAATAATCTTGAAAGTTCCATCAAAAGTCCTAAAGAATATTGTTCCAAAAGAATTGAATGTCTCTAATGTGCTGATATGCCATTAGACTAAAATGTGCTGAAGAAACAACAGTTTTCATTTTTTGTAATGGCGTTGTTCATACTATCTTTGAATGGATTCACAATAATCCTAGAATAGTGATTATTCCAAACAATCACATGAACATTTTGCAATGCTAATAAATAATTTAACTGAATTATTCTTTTCAATAAATTAAAAGAAACCAAAACAACAGTAACTACTTTTGCAAACTGAAGATACAACAAGAAAAATACAATCATAACAAATAGGAATAATTATTCATTCACTCCTTGTATACATCTCCACGACTGTATTACGACTCTTAATTGCAATTCATTCCCTCATGACATGTGTCACAATACCTCCCGACGTGACATGTCTCAGTACTCAATCACACCAAGATCATTACAATCTTTAATCATGGGCCAAACTTAAACACACAATATAAATATGCACATGCTTACGTTAAATTTCTCTATGAAAGTAAGATTTAAAAAAAATACTTACATTTCAACCTTATACGGTCTTAAACTAAGTAAAAGAAAGAAGAAAATTTAAGAAGTTTTGTAAAACTTAAGAAATCATTTAATTCTCAATGTTTAAAACCGCACGAATAATTCAGTTAAATTATTTATATCTTATAACCGCACACACCAACACCTGTATGTCAATATCAAACAAATGAACCACAATATAGGTTAGTCACCAGCCTCATCACGTAGTCCTCAGTGTCTCGCAAATACGTGATGTGCATGAAAACATTACATGTTTAGTTTTCTGTTCACGTAAGGTATGCAATCAACATTAATACCTTTGACTACTTAGGTAATTATTACATCTTACCCGATAGTGCCTCTGTCAAAGAAGTCTCGTTCTGTCAACCTTTCGTCTGCGTTTCGGTCCAGCTAACAAACCTCTCTTCAATATTTAAAAAAAAAATATCTGTTTAATAATCTCATGTTTCTCTTAAATACAGCAAATTCTTGATTTTAATCATATGTTAGATGTTCACGGAAAAAGATGGTAAAAATCACTTTGGGGTGAAGTAGGGAAAGCCCTAAAACTAAATAAGGCAGCACACGACCAACAGAATTCATATGACGTAATGCAACATTATATATATATATATATATATATATATATATATATATATATATATATATATATATATATATATATATATATATATATATATATATATATATATATATATATATATATATATATATATATATATTCTTTTGCAGATGAAGTAATTAGGTCAATAATAAGCAATGATGATCCTCGAGGAGGATTTAAACATTGTATTGTTTTGTTAAAGTAGAGCATTCTTTTTCAGGAGTTTGCAATTTGCACATCTATTCCACAACATATTATATTCTCTTTCTTTGCCTGTTACTTAGGTACCAGACTGGTAACTTGTATTGACATGTATTATATTGACTTGTATCGTTTTATCCCAACTTAACTTCGCTGATTGCCGAATATGAACATGATTTAAGTATCTGAATAGCATATGATTATAAGAACCATTTAATAAAAAAAAATGTCAAGAACAAAACAGGAGTTGGAAAGGTGGCACTCACCAGTTATTATGTACTTTTGAGAAAGTGATATATGTAAGGTTAAACAGTTTGCATTTTAAACATGCACAGTGGAGATAATGTTGGCATTCCTATATGATAATTTCATGTAATGTGGCTGAAATTTCTTTGGATATTGTACTTTTGGAATTTTCAAATGATCTTAGGACACTGCTAACTAAAATGACTGCTCCATTGTGCTCCAAAAATCAACCTGAATTTGTATAAAGTACACTATTCTTGGCAGCTATTAAAATATAGAAAATGAATTTTGCCAAAATAGACAATACCAGCTTCTAAAAGTGCAATGAATGAATTACCAAATACATCTAATGTAAAAAAAAAAAAAAAATATCGGCTCTTTTTTTATTTACAATTTATCTCTGAAGTTCGAGAAGTGAAAATGAGTAAGTAGAGCTAGCACTTTTTGAAAGATGCACATCTGGAGTAAGGCCAAGCTGTATACTCTCTAACCCATATTATACCCATCAATCAACACCAAAATAAAAGTAATTAATGGTTCTTTGAACAATACATAAGATATACAAAGTCTTTATTTAAATAGCCAATATAACTAGTAAGGAAACCCAGGGAAATTCATTTTCTTTAAAATTGCCCTATGTTAAATACGAAACTGTAGAGCGCCACCAATGAAGAAGAGGTGGTACCAACCTACCGGAAATAACTTGGACGGAAATAACAGTATAGGAATGCGCAAAGGGATGTTTCTATTAGCAACGCTAGGCACTGGTACTGGTGCTATGAAGTAGTACGTCGCTGTTAAAATCCACATTAAGAAGCATAAAGACAGGTAAATTATAGCATATTGTTTGAAGATTAAATTGTAACATAATGGTTTTATTCTTTGTGCAACAACTTTTCATGTAAAATTGGAGAAAATAACTCTAGTTGGATACATATAGGCAAGTCTCGAAATTAGGATTTTTTTTTAAAATTCACTTTAATATATAGGAATACCAAAATTGTTGGGAAGGGGAGTGATCCTACTGCAATTAGAGCGATCCCGCTAAATTAAACAGAAGCCAGTTGAAGTTCAATTCAGCATTTACTATTCTTTACATTCACTCAAAACAATAACCACTGTATTTCACAACAAAACCCGTGAAGGCTGTACACCACGCAGCTTGTATTGCAATGAATATTCATTGCAGTACATGCATAACATCACAGCCATTCCTGGGTCACACATCAGCCATTTGTGGTTTTTTTCTGTCATGATGTCTAATACTTATTTGGTCTCTTCTTTTTATCAAGTCACATGAGTCATGTATGCATTTAGACCAACAAGTAGGTCTCTGCTTTTTTTTATCTATCAGCAGCAGAGACCAACGGCTCAGGCAATAGTCCATACTGAACTTTTAACAGACTTTAAATTCTAAAGTATCGGATGCTTGCTAGTAATTAATAAATTTATTTCTACTGACCTTTGATATACTGATGGAAACTAAAATCCCTTTTCTTTTGACCTATGGTGTTAAATCCTTCAGAACACTCACTTTTTAGTAAATAATCGCTGTCGGAACAGAACACATATGTATACATCTATTATTGACCTTGTTTTTAAATTGCTAATGCATGCATAGAAAGCAGCATCAACCCAAGACAAGAACAACTGCAGGAAACCTTCTAGCGAGGAGTATATCACATGGAACTGGCTAAAGCTTGGAACGGAATTGAGGTTGCATCTGGCTGTCATGGCATAATTTTGAGAAAGATAGATAGAGAAAGAGAGGGTTGGAAAATTGAGATTGAAAAATTGAAAATTGAGATTGAAAAAATGATAAATAATTTTTTAAAATATAAAATCTGTAATGAGTTGTAAAGATTTGCTAAATATTAATAATGATACATTTATACAAACATACATACTTTTTGTTATTATTATAGTCATTAATAGCAGTATTTATTAATAATATTTACAGTGATATTGAATAACAGGCATAGTATATGTACATACATTCATGTATAATTATATACATGTTAATGCTGAACACAAATTCTGATTCATAAATTAATACATATACATAATACATGCAGGCACACACATACATACTTAGATACATACATACATACTTGCATGCATGCATGCATGCATACATACGTACATACACACATACATACATACATACATACATACATACATACATACATACATACATACATACATACATACATACATACATACATACATACATACATACACCTTTTAATGCATAACATCATAAACTGACTCATGAATTTGCTACAATTTTCTTTCTTTTGTCAAATTTTTGGATAACTTTTTTATGTCAGATGTGAAAATGTCAATATTCCTTATCATAGTTTTGGCTCTGAAATGATGAAAGGCCCTACAGTATCTCTGTGGGATTTCCCTTAAGAGCTCATCATCTTTCAGTAATTTAACAAATATTTCAACATCATCTTTCCTTAAAAATTTTGATTTTCCTGCCTGGAAAGTTTGAAATTCTGTCTGTCTTACAATATGTTGTGTCCAGAACATGACCAACTCTACCAGCCAACTTGCTGTGCCTTTCCAAGGTGGTGTCACTCAGCTGATGGCCAGCTGATTGTAAGCTTTCTATAAAGATAACAATAATCAACATGAACTAATCTGTAATATTGTTTTGTGTACAATTGAAAGAAAAGAAAAAAAAAAAAAAATATATATATATATATATATATATATATATATATATATATATATATATATATATATATATATATATATATATATATATATACACACTCCAACATAAACATTCTTCACTTGTATAAAAACAGTGATTGAATAATGTAGTAGCAGCATAAAGTGTTTAGATTAAAGAATTACACTTTGTTGCAGATAACTAAATGTTTATATACTTAAGAAAAACAACAATTCCAATTTAAAATGATTAATTGGAGAAATAATACAAATCTTGTTAACATCCAAGAGACTATGTTTAGTCATTGTCCTCACTGCCTCAAGATTCCTGGAGGATGCAAAAAATCTTTCGGAGGCTGAACACGTTGGCCGATTTCATCCTATGGATCTTAGACACTATCGACGAGACATGGAACCAAAAGGACATAGAACATTACGGAGCTTGTCATCACTATGCCACGGTGATGGCTCACAATTTCTTGGGATAAGATGGGCAATTTCTTTTGAGATACTATACAGAAAAAGTACCGAACATCATAAAGTGACTCTGAAATGTGCCAAAATCATTTCCTTGCAAGTGGGCAAAGTTCAGTTTAAAGATTTGATGAGTTACTTGGCCATGCCTTTGAGTTGCATGCCTAAAACATTTGGAATGACTTAAATGGTCAAAGGAAATTTTCCACACTTTTTCAATACTGAAGCTAATCAACACACCATTGTACCTCATTTGCTTGAGGCTCACTATAATGACCCTGACAACATCCATACTGCTGCTGTCAGATAAGAAAAAAGAAGAGACCTACTTGTTGGTCTAGCTAGAGAGGTGCACACAGCAAAATCAATGTTAAGGTAAGTAGACATTTTTGGACGAAATGAACCTAAGATGTGATCCAGTTCAATCTGGATAGGATGTCACATGCTGAAATGTCACAATGAAAGTTATGCATATTAATAAACAAATTTGTACTACCCTCGATTGTGATGACTCCACCCAACGTGCTTTGTTTTGAGCCCAGTTTAGTACATGGTAGTATCGTAAAAGTCTATTTCAATAGATACATTTTGCCTGGAAGTTTCTTGGTGAAGGTTAAGGTGCAGCATTCAGACATCAGGATTGAATAGAAAAATTAGTGTTAAATTTTAGAAGAACATTTTATATTCAGTTTAAAATGAACAAATGCAGATACATGACCCATGTGACTTGTAATATGATTTCAGCTTTTTTATTTGTGACTGCAGTTTGTAAATACTTCTATGTGTTTACAGTTGTCATCACCAAATACACTGCAAGTTTTGAACATTAATATCAATATTAAAACATTTTATAGTGTAATTCTGGATTTTTTGTTGAGTTGGTATATGGAACCTTATATGATTGGTTAGTATTAACCTGAGGCCCAGTACCTTTTGTCATCATAGTAATGGAATCACTGCATGGGGGCCACAATACAACAGGCATTTTCCATGGGCTTGAAGATTGTTTTGACAATAATTTCACTAATTTAATTGATGAGTATATTTGAGGTTGTACACCTGTCATTTGCAGCATGAGCATTTATTGTACCTCTTAAAGTGCAGGATATTGGTTGATACTTAACACATTAAACAGGTCAATTAGACATCAGTAACTGTTAAAGAGAATGCTGTCAAGTGACCACATCTGAACTATTTAATTGTTCACAGTTCCAGTGGATTGGTGATGGCTAGGTATTATTGATCCATTAGTAAAATCACTAGTCATGGGATAGTGGATTGATGTTAATTCCAGCCATGTTCTTCTGAATGTATAGTAATAAAGGACCAGTTGCATCACCAGTTATATGTAATGACATTTTATTCATGATTCTGTGTAGTATATCTGGTAACTGTAGAGAACAAATATTCCCAATTATTATATTCCTCCATGTGTTTCAGACTACTTTACAGTAATAAGAATAAATAAATGACAGTTGATCAATAATGACAACTGTTGTAATCCCTCTGCCTTTTCTCTTTTGAGCTGCTCATATAAAAACAAATGCATTTTAAGAGTTTTCAGATTTGAAGGTGCCAACTTTAGAGTGTTCAACATTTTTAATGATGAACCAGGTTAAATATTCTAATTTTTATCATATATTTTTTGCAAGAAATATAAAATTCAGAACTTAAAAATATTACAAAAGTCATCTGTGAATTTTTCACAAATAATGAACTTTTATTTTTCTTTATATTTGTTTGCACCATATTACCAAAGTTTTCAAACAAGATAAATGTGAATAGTAGATGTCAATATATATCAAGATATATCTTTTTTGAAAACTTTTCACACACAAAACACACACACACCAACACACACATAAACACACACACATATGTATGAGAAAAGAGAAAGCATTAGAATGTAGATGAATAAAGACAGAAATATAATGCATATAGATAGAAAAATGGATAAGAAGATGTTTTCCTTTGAATTTTGACTTAAAATTTTCAGCTAGTAATAATGCAAGGTTAATCCGAATCCATCTTTGAAATACTTTAATATAAATTAATTCACTCCATGCATTTTTTGGTCAGAAATACTGTGGTGTCCACCCATGACTGTTTCTTCTTTCACATATCACATTGAAATTGGTGATCTGCATGACAATTTTTGACTGTCCAACTTATGAGAATGATTTAAGAATATTTTTAGAATCATTTGAGAATACTTATACATATTATTATTGCCAAAGATTAAAAATGTATCAGTCTCCTATATTTATCATATAAACCACATATGTGTTGTTGTTTACATGGGTAAATTAATTATTCCAAACTATATTCAGATCACAGTTACCTTAATATGATGGTCACCTGGTCTTAGTGGCTGTTTTCATTTCTCCTTAATGGAATTTGCTCTGTTGATGTCAAATATTAAACAGTCATCTGCTTTCCATAGTCTTTTGCACTGTGTTTTGGTTTCCTAGCTGCTCTAAGTGGTCACTCAAGGGTATCAGCCATAAGCAGTGTAAGCAAATGAAGTGTTTGATTTTACAAGAAATACATTGCTTAGGCAAAGATATATCATTGAACTAATGTGCAGAACATGTCTTACTGCATTCTATTAAATGTATCAGGATAAAATTCAGTTGTCACATCTATCCATTGTGTTATTTAAAACTTTTGAATCAAGTGTCAATATTTCTTTGAAAAGTAATTGTCACAGTAAATATTAGATTAAAGAACTTTTAATTAGCATAGCTTGCCCACCTCTTTGTTTGGGATGCAATTATAACCTTGCTGAATTTATTCAACACAGAAATTTAATAGTTAATTTCTCTTGGAATTTGATTTAGTTTATCACATTTAGCAGTTTCAGAACTTTTATTATTGTTTACTGCCAATTTTGATAAGCTTTTCGTATGTAAGCTTGTATGGAGAAATCAAATACAGCTTTGAAACATTTCAGTCTGCTTATGTCTGATGGATTGATGCATTGTAAATATTATATTGAAAAAAATTACACATCATTATGTTAGTATGGAACAATGGAACAATCTGCATAAAATCTACATGCACACATGCATTTTGATTCCCCATTGCTATTCATTTTGCAAGTGCCATCTTTAAGCTCTTTTTGTTTTCCATATAATGCACAGGACTGCAAATTTGCACCATATTTGCTTCTCCCTGTGAAAATAGCAGTTTATTATTCATTCTTTGTTTCATCAGGGTGAAATTTACTTTCTTTGTAATGTAGTTTATCATGGATCAGTTCTGGTGACATCATAATTTCCTTCCCATTATAGGGGTTGAGTTGGCTTACGTTTTAAACTAAATAGCTCTATGTCAGTCTTTAATTCACAGGTTGCAGTGTTAATCTTCACTAATTCCACTCCAACATTTTTGCTTATAGCACTCTATTCATTTCTCTCTTCCAAATTATCCAACTTTTATTGATAAATTATGTAAATTATGTTGTGCATATACAGTTGAAAAACAATCATCTGCAGTACCATAGCTTTATCTACATGCTAAATTACCATATTCTCATTCTTTTGTAGTAAATTTATAGTTTCTGCTTTGACTGTTGTTTTTATTTCTAGTCACCAGTTTCCAAAACGAATTTTTGTTCTTTGCAATGCTGGAAGTCAGTACTTTCTTCTAAAAATTTTTCTTTATTTTAAATAAAAAATGGAAGTATTGTTTTTGTGTATTTTGAAGCTTTAGCTATATATAGTTATATTTGTATATCTATAAAATGTATGTGCTATTTTTAATAACTTTGACCATATCCTTTGTTATCCAAGGTTGAGTTTTCTTCTCTTTTACTCTTGACTTTGGAATAAACCTCTTTATAGCTATATTTAAAATTAATTTATTGTTCATCCACATGTTTTGTCCCAAAAACTGTAGAAACTGAATTTGTGAAGATAATATTGCAGAGCACAGTAGACACCTTTAAAAAAGAATTTTTCTGTCTCTTCACCTTTGCAAACCTCACCTACAGGAGCTAAATATATGACATGATTAGTCTTAGAAAAATGGCTTTTCTACATTGGCAGCACCTCCACCCTTCTGACAGTGTTTGAAGATATAAATCATTGCACGTAGAAATACAACGCTGGTTATCAGGATTTTTTAAAAGTATGTTTTCTTGGATGATTGTTCAAAGACAATGCTCAGTGCAATTTAAGATTAAAAATTAATGTGCACAAAGTCACCTACACAGTTTTGGGATATGCTTTTATTCCTACAAATTTACTTATCATTCCAACATTATCCACTGTCTCCTTTTCATGAGTTGGTGAAAGTTAAGAACCTTTGGTATGTTTAGATTTATACACCGGCAAATTTCTATTGAAGATGATAATGCTATAATCTCAATTCTTTGACATGGTGAGCTGCAAAAGTGGCAGTAAAGACTTAATATGATAACTGCAGAAGCCATAAACATGCTTTATTCCTCACATAGATAATGTATGGATAGTAATGTCAAGAGGAAAATAATTGCTGAACATGTTACAGTAGAATACAGTAGAAATGGATTTGAGAGTGATATTTCATATGAAGTTTATAGTGCATATCAGGACCATTTCAATAAATCTAATTAAAGCTGGATTTAATAAAAGTTCCTTCTGTTTTACATAAAGCTCTAAGTTAAAAAATATTTTAGTATCATTTATACTTGTAAAACCATACAGTTACTACTCAATTCACATTTGTTAGTTTTATGTCATTTGGTCTAATTTCATTCACTATACACTACTTAGTTTGCAATATTTAGGTGAACATTTTTTCCACATACATGTAGGTCAAATTCATTATTCATGCAGTCAAAAGTCAGGTTATGCCAAAGGTATGCTGTGACAGGTGTGGTAGAATGGTAGTAGAGATTTCCCATTAGCCCCAAATTTGTTTGGTATTATCTTATTTATATAAATATTTGGTTCCACTTACAAAATTAAATACTGTGTTGTCCAAATGCAATACCAGAGTTTTTTATTTTTGCAGCTCCACAAAGAGATTTAGACTTGGAAAATGGAGATAGTATACGTTTATACGAAAAAAAGAGCTGAATTTGGCCGACAATGCAACTTCTCAGATCGGCAGGCTGAACTCCATGTAGACATTGTTCCAGATGCATCCCTGGCAGAAAATTTCATAGAGAGAAACCCAGTCGATACAGGGATACAATGTGTTCAGGAAATGTCTGAACATGAAGTGAGTTTATAAATTAATAACATACATCAAAGAAAAATCTATATTTTCATCAGAATTTAATAGTTTTTCCTTTAGAGTCTTTAATCAATTATTATGACTCATCTTTTACGACTCATATTTTACTCATTAAATGTAATGTTTATACTAGAAAGTCAAACTCTTCCTATTTATCATAGAGTAATGAAACATATATCAATGTTTCAAACTAAATTCATTACTTGAGTATGCAAAATTGTTGACTTTTGTCATAATTAGGCCAAAGAAAATACTTTTCCATGACAGTGTTTAGCTTTTCATTATGATTTTTTAGATGATGATAGAAAGATTTTAACTTGAGCCTAACTAGTATAATACAAGAAAAAAATATGTTAAATGTTTTATTGGTTCATTTGGTTTTTAAGATCAATGTTTATTTCAGATCAACACAGAAAGATTTGAGACTGGATCAAGAGGTATAAACCATACAGAGGGAGGTTGGCCAAAAGATGTCAACTCACAGGAAGTAGAACAAGTCTCTAGGTACAGAAAGAAGGTGGAGAAAGATGAACTTTATGTCAGTGTCATCCAACAGCTAGGAACGGTGAGAATCTGCTTTGGAATAAGTAATGGTCAAAAAACAACCTCAGCTACAATTTATCCATCAGTCCATTAATTTTTTTAATCACAGACTTATTGATTCTTTTATTCATTCATTTTATATTATTTTCTGAAACAAAAGCAATTCAAAGATTATGTTATAATTACATCATAAAATTATTATTCCATTTGTTGTTCTGCCCAACTAAGTTACTTCCCTTTGTCCATCCATGTATAGAAAAAGGTTGTATCTATAATATTTCTATATCATTATCAGATTATAATGGACATTATTAAAAAGGTGTTTTTATTTAAATAATAAATTTAACTACTTTTATTTTTCTTTCTTACCATATGAAAGCAAGAAAGAATCTCTCAATGTAAACTAATTTTATATAATGCATTTTGAACTTGATATCGGTAAAGCACTGCCTTGAATGTAATTCACAAATTCTCATTCAAAGTTAATATTTCAAGAAAGGTACAGTAAATCTCAGTACATGTCAAGTTGATCAGTGTGAAATGACTGTGCGGGTATATGTCAGATCAGTTTAATGATTCAGTAGTTCTAAGGAGCGAATATAGATATCAACTGTACCAAATAGACATTAAAAGTTTAGTGCACTGTATCTTGTAAAAAGACTGTTTCAGTGAATAAATTTGACCAAGAAAGCAAATATCAAAATAATTGCTGTAATTATTTTCATTGTTTGCTTTTCAAAGAAATGCAGATTAACTCCTAGTGTGTCACATGGATTGATACCATGAACTCTGAGTAGTTGAAATTAAGAGTGGATCTAGGCATGTAAAAAATCTATTGTGACCAAATTTAAACTTACTTCAGGATCCTGAACAATCTTTATTTTTTTTGCTGCTGATTAAACATTTAAGTATCAAACAATATATATTTAGGCAAAGGTCATTGCACTATGTGACCTAGATGCTCTAGATGATGTCATTATGTTGACACCTAAAATGTACTTTCTGCAGATTGAGTAATAACAGTTATGTAATGGCATGATTCTTTGAGACAAATACATACACCTCAATGTTGAATTAAGAAATCAAAACCCATGATATAAATGTTATATTTAACTTTCTGTTATAATGAAGTGTTATTTGGGAAGGGGTCTAAAATTTGTGTAGTTGTTGAATTTCTTTTCTATGATAATTCTTGAGTTTCTCAAGTCAGTTAATATTTGTATACATCTTTTTTTACAGGTTATGGAACACTGCATCAGACAAAATAATGCCATAGATATATATCAAGAGTATTTTGAAGAAACTCAACTGGACAATTTGGAAGAGACACCCTCAGCAAAAACAATTAATGTTTTTAGGTATTTAGCAATTTAAGAACAAATTGAAAGAAAGAATCTGAGTTTTTAATTGTCCTCAGATATCAGCAGCATGTTGTTGTTACGAAAGAAATTGGTTTCTTTAATTGTCAGCAGCAGCATTTCAATTGTTAAGAAAAAAACTGAGTGTTTTAATTGTGCCCAAATATCAACAGCATTTCAATGTTAAGAAGGAAATTGACTTATTCAATTGGCCCCAGATATTAACAGCATGTCAGTGTTAAGAAAGAAATTGAATTTTTAACTTGTCCCATATATCAGCAGCATATCAGTGTTAATATTTGATTTATGATACCGTATTTACTGGACTGTGAGTCAAGTCCAAATACACAAACCCAAAAACCAGATCTGAGTCTATACAATTTGTTGGGACTAATACTTTTTCCAAAGGATTTTTGTTTTCATTACTTTATTTTGCTTTAGATTTTCAAAAGTTGTATATATTCATATTATTTTTTTATTTTTCAGAGATCCAAATGAAATGAAGAGGACAGCTACACACATATCCTGGTTTCCTGATGGCCCAAGAAAACTTGCTGTGGCTTATTGTAATTTAGAATTCCAAGGTTCTACCCCAGATACAAGCAATGATTCTTATATCTGGGATGTTGGTAAGTAACAATTTTGTCATCATTTCTTGATATTTTAAAGCCTCAAGACATTGCTAAATAGTAAGAGATAATGTATTGGGAATAATAACACAAATCTTTGAGTACCTTTGATACAAAATAGTAACAGATGCTATATTAGGAATAATAACACAAGTCTATGAGTACTTTAGGTACAAAATAGTAACAGATGCTATATTAGGAATAATAGCACAAGTCTATGAGTACTTTAGGTACAAAATAGTAGGAGATGCTATATTAGGAATAACAACACAAGTCTATGAGTACTTTAGGTACAAAATAGTAGCAGATGCTATATTAAGAATAACAACACAAGTCTATGAGTACTTTAGATACAAAATAGTAATAGATATTGTATTGGGAATAATAACACAAGTGTTTGAGAACCTTTGATAGAAAATAGGAAGAGATACTGAATTGGAAATTATAATACAAGTTTATGAATACCATGGGTACAAAAATGAACAGATATTTTATTAGGGATAAATCACAACTCTAAGAATACCTTAGATACACAATACTATTTTCACAACTGTCTCACGATGTATGTAAGACCCTAATGATGAATCACAGTCAACAGACTCCTCATATCAATCAGCAATGGTTTCACATGTATTATTGGACTACCTAGATGATTGCACCTGTGAAAGTTTCCAAAAATTGTATGTAGGCTTGTTGCAGATTAATCACTTTTGCTGAATTTTCTTGTCATTTTTAATTTTGTTGAGTTTCTTTATACAGATTGAAATTTTCCTCAAGTTTTTGAACAAATAATTAAACAAGTGTTAATTCATCATAATAAATTCTATGCACATTTGTGATATGAAAGTTCATGTAAATAATGATAGTTGAATAAAAAGTAAACTGTTTGAGAGATTATGATCTGAAATTGCATTCCTGTTCTTAAAAAACACAGAATTCTGAGTTTTGTAATTTTGCAGATCTTTTAGCAAAGATCAGTGTATTTCTTGAAATTTTTGTGGTCATCCTGTACCACTGACAAGCAATATTGCTGGTTAGATGTCAGTCCTCAGACACATTGACAATTGTCATTTTATAACATGTACAGATTCAATCAACATTGCTAGGCTATATAGGCACTTCATTATTTGTATGAATCTGTTTATGTAGTTTATATGGTTCCTATATAAATGTATTGTAGATCTTGGACACATTATTGTTACTATGTGTCCTGATCATTCATGACTTAATGTGGTTGCACCTAATGAATGAATGAAATCAGAATCAATAATTTGTACTTTAATGTAAACTGTGAAAATCTTACCTTAATTCAAAGCTTACCAAGTTTTCCACCTTTAAAATCTGCCTTCAGGTCTGAGATTTTTCCTATCCAATCCATACTTGTTTAAGAAATTCATACATGTTTAAGTAAGATGCATTTTTTACAGAAAATCCCAACAAACCTGAAATGACCTTGAAACCAGTGTCTCCACTTGTTTGTGTTGAGTATAATCCTAAGGATTCCCATGTGCTGCTTGGTGGATGCTATAATGGACAAATAGGTAAATCATTCAATTTACAAAGACATAAAGAAGGCACTAGATCATATGCATCAGGACTGACTTCTTTGTTCTTGAACTAGTTGCCATTTATTTTATTAACCATTTTTGCACTAATGTTCATTGTTAGTGCTACAGATCAAAGACAAACTATTTTATGCAATAATGTTCATTTTTATTGTTATGAGGTGGTTGTATGTTCATGGGTTTTTTCACTAAAAATACTTCTCACTGTGTGCATTAGGTCCTAGATGAAAAGGATGCCTTAGTGACTGCCCAGAACTTGGCAAATCTCTTAACAGCTTTATTTCATGAACAGATGATCACTCCAACATTCTATTTAAAAAATGTCTTTCGTGTAGAATATATTGTGGTGCAGTATATAACATTACACTATAGTGTTGATGTAAAAAGCTCTTGTTACAACTACTTCTCCTGCATGATTGGTGGCATTTAAATGGAGCATGCAATATTGTATTCTTTTTGAATGAATTTGGTACATATCTGACCACCAATAAATATGTCACATTCATGAAAGAGATTAAAAAATGATGCTAATTGACCTTGGGATCAAGTGAAATGCTTGCATTTCTGTACTACAGTGCACTTTTGAACACTCTACATCTCTGTGTGACTTTTGGCTGGATGATGTATTTTTTTGCATTCTAATGAACAGGTTGATAGTTAGCACAGAATTTAGATATAAACAAGTATAAATGGATTTTGTATCAAACCTAGAAGAATACATTGAATTGTATCACTAAAATAATGCTATTTGTTTTTGAAAAATGTATGTGTTATAGATTTACCCAAAATGTAGCACCTGGGTGTAAGTTTATTGTTCATAATATCCATGATGTCAGGTTCAAGGTCAAAAGCCATGACAAAGAATTTGTAAAGCACTTACCAGTATCTTGTGAACTCAAGCATCTAAAACATTTCATTTTTATCAAATATGGAGCATTGGAGTAACCTCAAGAACATCAGAGATGGTTTCAGTGCTTAGTAGTTTAAAGGATTGAAATAACAGAAAAAACAAAACTTATCTTGGATTCTTGTAATTTTGTTGGCTTATAGAACACATTTCGCATGAAAGAACACTTTTTTTTAGGACAGAAGATGAACTAGTAGCACTATCCACTTCATTATTAAAATGCATATGAAAAATGTGTTATTCCAGTACACAACATTACTGAAAAAATAATTTTGATTCCGTATCAAAATCAGATATATTTAAAATTCCACAAAAAACAATAAAGGCCTTAGATCAGTTATTCCCAAACAAGTTGAATTGAGATTAAGTGTAATGTATGTTAATTTCACATTAATATAAATACAAGAGGAAAGACTGATATTTTATATTGTGTGGTTGAAATCTTATATTCTGATGCAGTTTGACTTCAAGGATAGCTTTTACTCTTCAAGTTTATTTGACAGTTTATAAATGCTTTTAATTCTGTAGGTTTTTATAGGTCTTTGATGGGTAAATTTTAAGTTTAATTAAATGCTGTTTTTGTCTTTAGCATACTGGGATGTGAGGAAAGGTTCACAGCCTGTAGAAATGTCCCCAATAGAACACAGTCACAGAGACCCTGCATACAAAGCAATCTGGATCCAGTCTAAGACAGGAACAGAGTGTTTCTCTGCATCATCAGATGGGCAGGTGCTATGGTGGGACATCCGTAAATTGGGTGAACCAACAGAAAAGCTCTTCCTAGATCCGACCAAGAAACAAGATCTCACCAAGGCACAGGGTGCCATGTCATTAGAATATGAACCTACCATGGTGTGTAGTAGTTCAGCTGCATTGATATTCCTGTAATGGGACATTTTCTGATATGAGCATTTTCCATCCTTTACAATTATTTTATTTCTTTAGAGATCAGAAAGTCACTATTTTACTTCAGTCAGGGCTGAGCAAATCCCATAGCCTGATGTCCGGGACTAGTTAATTTTGAAGTTGGGCAAGTAAAATTTTCCAAGTCGCTAGTCTGGAACAAGTGCTTTTTAAAAAAGTTGGGCTAGTCCTTATTTTCATGCTTTAATCACTATATCTACCTTTATTTGGCCAATCATGCCCTCCAGGCATACTGAATACTTGATTCTAGCCCCTCTTGGTGTTTACATTATATCCTGTTACTGCTTGACTGCATATTGAGCTAAGTGACCAAATTATCTGCAAATCAAAACATGTCAAACAAAAGAAAGCCAGTATGATCAATTAGCAGTGTTGTAAATATTATGTGGCTTTAATTTATATATTCCACTTGTGTTCCCAAAGCAACATTAGAAATGGTTAATTGTTGATATCACGTGACAATTTGAACCCTGAAGTTATTGACATGTGGGTCTCGAGATTTGTGTAGTCATATGACTCGGAATGCAAATGATGAATTCCAGGTAAAATTTCATCAATGCTATTGTTTGGGTTAGCCTGTCAGCAGATTAAAGTTATAACAAATGCTATACTCACAATATCTGAGGAAAATAAATCATATTCCTATCCATTTCATGCAGGTATATCTTGATGAAAGATCGTTTAAGTTTGCTAGGTCGTTTATTAGGCGGCTACCCTATGTTGACACCAAATAAAGTTGGCGAATTCCAACTTTTTGATAGAGAATGGACTCTGACTCTACACTCCAACATAAATGTCCAAATATAAAAAATAGGGTGGCAAGGGTCAGAGGAAACTCTGACTATATCATAACGAGCAACTCGCTATCATTTTAATCCAGCGAGTCAGTGTAATTAAATTAATGCTAGGCACTTTACCGACATCAGGGTTTGGTTTCCTGTATGAACTGATTAAATGACAGTAATGATTCTTTAATTTACAATTGATTATAAAGATGATTAACTTCTACATGTATTTGAAGCAAAAAAAGTATGCTAATTAATGAGCGGTTTCAGCTCATATTTTAAAGAGAAATTTGATGTTATGATCACTTTAAAAGTAGTTACCAAGCAAGCTGATAGATACTCTGTGGATAAAATGAGTTTGCTAAACTATTTTCCTAAGGAAGGTAATAATGGCGATTTGGAGAATGTAAAATTGTTTGAAAATGGAGGGATAAAACGTAAGATGGGTACTGAGTGTGTGGTAGCTATTTCTCCAAAGAGATATAAACAACAACCCATGATGGCAAAAAATGTCAAATATGACACTACTAAGAGACACAGATTTGGTTGATTATTAACCTTGGCTTGAATATATTGACTCGGAAGGAAAAATGTTTTGCAGTTACTGCCAACAATATCCAAGACTGGCACAGGTATGAAATTCACCCAGATTAACATTTCTGCAAATGTACCAGAACTTGAGAACTTTAACCTAGACACAGATATCAACTGCTGGCTTAGTGCTGGTGCAGGTGGCAGACATATACATGGACATATTTTCAAATCAATGATCTAAAACATATATACATGATCCTGAAAAAGCCAAATATATAACAACCAATGTTTTTGAAAAATTAAATTCTTTTAAGAGATAATTATGTTGTATATTACTGTATTTCATTTTGTTTTTTATAATTAAGGACATACATTTCATCAAATCTCGTTAAGTGATTACCATTTGGGACCAGTGAAAAGTAAGGTGGGACTAGTGAAGAGAAAAGTGAGACTAGTGAATTTTCTGAAACCACTTGTTCTGAACTAGTGGTTAAAAAGATTGCTGAGCCCTCTTCAGTATACATATTTATTTTAAAAGTATTCCCAATATTACTTTATATCTATGATCATTCCAGAATTAGTATTATTTGATAATGTAATGCTTGTTATCTCAAGGACTAAAAAAATTTTATACTACATAAAAACGATGTTTTTAAAATTGCTTTTTTATATGCCCAACATAAAGAAGAATGTAATATGTTATGATGTCTGCCCTTCTGCCTGTCTGTTTATTAATAATTTTGTTAAGCACAATAACTTAACTTGTCCACTATCTGTGACCAAAAAACTATGTGGATGGCTTGCACAAAGAGCAAGGAAGAACCCTATTGATTACAGGGTCAAAAGGTCAAATGCCATGATCACTGTTTGAAAGGAGAAAATTGGTTTCCATGCTATAACATTAGCTCTACATCACATACTTGGACCAGACTTAGTGGATGCTTTGTACTTGGAGTAATGAAAAAAGAAAATGTTTTAAAAACAGTAACAGTAGTCCTACACCAAATGCATTTATGAATCAAGCCTTGTACATGGCATGCACTTGGGATAAGCAAAAAGACTCTTGGTTTGAATATGTAAGTGTTAAAAGTCACTGAAACTGAAAGAAGAAAAATGGTTTCTGTACAAAACAATATTGCCACATTACATATAAAAAAGAAACCATTATGGATGACTTGAACTTGGGGTAAGGAAGAAGCTTATCAGTTTGTAAGTCATAGTCAATGTGATTAAGAGGAGAAAGTGGTTTGGGCACAAAGCTTTCAGTATTTGAGCATGTACCTTAACCAGAGTTTGTTGATAACTTACACATGGAATAAGAAAGAAGCCTGTTGATTTGAGGACAACAGTTCAAAGATCAGGATCACTGTCATAAAAATGGTTTATGCACAATAACATTATTTCTTATTCAGATGTCAGGGTCTTTATGCCTGAAAGAAGAAAACTATTTTCTGTACAGAAAGTTTGAGCTGTTGACCATTTACCTTCACCAACATTTGTGGAGTAGTGGCTGAAAAAGAAGCCTGCTGATATTGGAGCCAAATGGTGATAAATTAAGATAACTATGAGTGAAAGAAGGCAAATAGTTTTTGCTTTAGTTCTAGACTACATACATTGATCAACTTTTGTTAAGGGTTTGCAGTCAAGGTATTGATTTTGAGGAACATTGATTTTGGAGTCAAAGGCCAAAGCTCAAGGTCATTGTGGCTAAAGAAGAATAATTTTTTCAGAATTTCTTTTGTTCTAAAGTATGTTTCTTGGTGAATGAGGGTCTGAGGTTATGATAATGGCAAGTATAATAAGAAAATAGTAAGTTTTGTTCAAGACCCTATAATTTGACCAAATGTCAAGGTCATTGATACTCATGGGTTAATAATCATCAGATCCAGCCATGCCCTACTAGGTCCTACATTAAGGACGATTTAACTTGAGATGGGCATTAATGTGATATTCTCCGAACACATGGAGAAAATTTAGTGTTAAATTGTATGGGGAATTTTTGATGTTAGAATGCAAAATGTAGAACAGTGCTTTCAGTCCCTTGGACTCTAAATCATCTAGAAATCAGCTCAAAATTCATCTAGCTTTAAGGTTCATATTGTGCACATTAAAGGTCTCATGGGCAAATAATGCAGAAAACTTATTACATTTGTATTTTAGTTTTAACATCAGACTAAAGGCTATACATCTTTTGATTTCTTTGCATCTTTTTCTTTAATTTCTTTTGTTTTGCATTTCAGCCAACAAAATTCATGGTGGGAACAGAGCAGGGAACAATTATGTCCTGCAACAGGAAAGCCAAAACACCTGCAGAAAAAATTGTAGCCATGTATACTGGTCATCTGGGACCCATTTATTCTCTTCAAAGAAATCCATTCTTCCCCAAGAACTTCCTTAGTGTTGGAGACTGGAAAGCAAGGGTATAGTTTTTTTATGCTCCCACTTGTTGAAGCAGATATACCAGATATATTTCATCTTGTTTTATAAAAACAACATATGTTAACTTGAGGCTTTGCCACTGATTAAACTATAAAATTTTCTGTACAACACAATGAAATATTTCTGCTAGTAAACTTAAGAAAAGAAAAAATCCTCTGTTACTAAAGAGGCATGTTATGAAAAGGAGTAGTGGCTGTTTGAGCACATTGAAATGTGCTTATTTATTTTTGGTTTTGGTATAGGTAGGTCAGCAAGATTCACACATAGAGCTTTTATGGATCTGATCTCTTTGTGTTTGTTGTGCATTAAATACCTAAAACTAATTATTGTTTTCTTTACATATAATTTTTCATACTCTGGTTAAATAAAGATTTTTTATGTACAAAAAATTACATGAATTGTGGTATTTGGTCACAGGCAAAATTATAGAATAAAGCTTTTGTCTTCACAATTTCAGATCTGGTCTGAAGATATCAGGGAATCATCAATCATGTGGACAAAGTAAGTTATATATCTGATTTTTTGCCATGTTTCTAAGTTGTTATGTGCTTCCTGACTGCAATATTCTTGGGAGTCCTTAAAAAGTATACATTGTTATAAGTGAGACCAACTAATCCTGAAGTATGTTACAAGCATTACAGGATATGTTGTAAACAATAATTTTTAAAAGAATTATAATTAGTTATTGTTATTCAAGAATGAGAATTAATAAAATAAAATAATTAGCAATGCAAAATAAATTACCTGTTAGCCAATTTAATGGAAACATACCTATACCCACACTATTAAATTGAAACCAATTTAATATATTCATGCCTATGATCACACTATAACAGGTAGCCAATTTAATGGAGCCATGCCCATCCCACACTATATAAGGTAGCCAATTTAATGGAGCCTTGCCCATCCCACACTATATAAGGTAGCCAATTTAATGGAGCCTTTCCCATCCCACACTATATAAGGTAGTCAATTTAATGGAGCCATGCCCATCCTGCACTATATAAGGTAGCCAATTTAATGGAGCCTTGCCCATCCCACACTATATAAGGTAGCCAATTTAATGGAGCCTTGCCCATCCCACACTATATAAGGTAGCCAATTTAATGGAGCCTTGCCCATCCCACACTATATAAGGTAGCCAATTTAATGGAGCCTTGCCCATCCTGCACTATATAAGGTAGCCAATTTAATGGAGTCATGCCCATCCCACTTTATATAAGGTAGCCAATTTAATGATTTAATGGAGTCTTGCCCATCCCACACTATACAAGGTAGCCAATTTAATGGAGCCATGCCCATCCAACACTATATAAGGTAGCCAATTTAATGGAACCTTGCCCATCCCACACTATATAAGGTAACTAATTTAATGGAGCCATGCCCATCCAACACTATATAAGGTAGCCAATTTAAGGGAGCCTTGCCCATCCCGCACTATATAAGGTAACCAATTTAATGGAGCCATGCCCATCCACACACTATATAAGGTAGCCAGTTTAATGGAGCCTTGCCCAATATGCTTTATACAAGGTAGCCAATTTAATGGAGCCACGCCCATCCCACACTATATAAGGTAGCCAATTTAATGTAGCCACACCCATCCCACACTATATAAGGTAGCCAATTTAATGTAGCCATGCCCATCCCACACTATATAAGGTAGCCAATTTAATGATTTAAGGGAGCCTTGCCCATCCCACACTATATAAGGTAGCCAATTTAATGGAGCCTTGCCCATCCCACACTATATAAGGTAGCCAATTTAATGGAGCCTTGCCCATCCCACACTATATAAGGTAACCAATTTAATGGAGCCTTGCCCATCCCACACTATATAAGGTAGCCAATTTAATGGAGCCATACCCATCCCACATAATATAAGGGTAGCCAGTTTATATTATGTGAGATGGGCATTGCTCCATTAAATTGGCTACCTTATATAGTGTGGCTGATCTCACATAATATAAGGTTAGTCAATTTATTGGAACCATACCCATCCCATATTATATAAGGGTAGCCAGTTTAATGGGGCCATGCCCATATTACATAATATAAGGGTAGCCAATTTAGTGGAGTCATGCCTGTGCCAATACTATGTAATGGTAGTTGTATTCTGATGGATTCTATAATTAGGAACTATTGAATCAGGGTTTTGGAGTTTGAAAATTAACATCTTAAGGTTACTTATAGCTAGTTATACCTGAACAAGTTTCCATCAGAAATTTGTTGAAAACATTTCTCAGCATATCTCAGACTCATTTATGAGAAAGTGAGGTAAAGAATAAAGAAAGGAGTGAGAAAATGGAGGAAATACATTTTGAAAATGATTCTTAGATAATGTTCTTATCCTGAAATGCATTTGGACACTAGTTATCTAGCTTCTTCATGGTGGCAGCTACAGCATCAAAACAAATATTTTGTCTGTTTAAAGAATTATTGATTCTGTTTTTTTTAAGATTTAAGTGTTTAACTTTGATTGTAGATGTTTAGAATTTAAATTGGATAGTTTTCTCACCTGCTTGTTCTCATCAAAGTAATGTAGTTGTATATATAGGGGTTTAAATTTATTAATTTTTATACCTTTTTATTTGTCATTTTCCAACTCCTAATTGTTATAACAGTTTTTTTGGTATGATGATCAAATAATTTCTTATATCATTGACAGATTGTGACCTCATTTGAAAATGTAGCTCTTTAAATGCAGTGCCCTTCTATCCTACATAATTAGTAGTTATCATTTAAATATTGATATTGTGTATTTACAGACAGTACAGATCATACTTGACAGACGGTTGCTGGAGTCCCATCAGACCTTCTGTGTTCTTTATCAGTAAAATGGATGGAACCCTGGATGTATGGGATATTATTTTCAAACAGAATGATCCAACATTAAGCATGCAGGTAAAATAACAGTCTTCTACTTGTGGCACACAGTTAATGTACAAATAGACTATTACATAAAAGTAACATTTGTGAATTAGTCAACCTTCCAAAAACTGAAATTTGGTCTAGTCATATTTGTCATTACTGTTCAGGCAGATTTTATTATGCTGAATAAGAATATATGAAGACTGCCATATTTTAATGTTTATGCATATCTTTGTCCATAATTTGGTTTTTCCAATAAAGATTGGATAAATATGAAGATAAGTTCATTCTCACAACTTTCACTTATTCCTTACAATGTAAGGGTACCTATCTTTGTTAGGTTGATACTACTACCACAACACTTAAAATTTGGTGATAAAATGCTGCCTAAAGAAAACTACACAGTTATAACTACATCACACTTAATTTAGATTTTTGTTATGATCTTTACTTAACAACAGCTTTAGTGAAGAATTTGCATAGTATACATAAAAAGAAAAATTCAGTACCATATTTATTTGCATTGATGCAGAGTAGGGCTGACTGTATTACAAGGTAGTATGCATCAAATGTCACATTATATCAGTGAAGTCACAATAAAGCACATCTAAGCTGCCTTAAATAGTCTGGCTCATTTTCCCTAATCTATTTATTGGACTTCAGTCATTGAGAAGTAAGATTGTTAGAATGAGATCAACTTGCTTACATCCTAATGCACATAGATGATGAAATTGAATGTTTTGGTCAGAACCATTTTTGGGCAGCAATATCTTCTGAATTAATTGTGAAAAGCATGGAACTTACAGAAAGGCTTTGAAAGTTGTTCATTACAAGATGCTCTCTCACCAAAAAAAGACTTTCTCATGGTTTGTTTGTAAGTAGGTCTGCAGACAGGAATAAAATGTAAAGCACTTCTCTTTCTCTTAATCCTCAACTACAACATCACCATGATTCTATTGATTTATATCCTTTTTTCCCCAATTCAGGTCTGTGATGAACCATTACACAGTCTAAGAGTTCAGGAGCATGGTAGACTGGTAGCTTGTGGGTCACACAGTGGAACAACAACATTACTAGAACTTTCAGAAAGTCTCTTTACACTGCAGAGGAATGAAAAGAACCTTGTCACTGCGGTGAGTAGTACTTTGCATTTAATTTATCATACTTGATTAAAGATACATAACAATTCATTGATTAAAATATCAGTTTTCCCAATCAGCTAAATTTAATGCTAATGTTTCAGTTTGACTAAACATTATAGAAAGATATGGAGTTTCTTAAAAAATCTCTAACACACTGTTTGGGGCACAGCTTATTTAACTGGAAACAAACTTGTTTTTGCTATTCATCTAAAAAGAGTTTTATCTATTTCTTCTTTATGTATTATTACAGCATCACAGCAGACATTTTATCCAGATTTTTGATACTGTATCTTTAATATTCATTTTGCAGATGTTTGAGAGGGAGACAAGACGAGAGAAGATCCTAGATGCTAGGCATAGAGAAATGAAACTTAAGGAGAGGACAAAAAGTTCAGCAGATAAAGAGAAGGTAAATGATATGGAAGGAATTTCTATTAAACTATTTTCATTTATAGGAGAAGTCCATTTAAATAGTCATTTATCTAATCAGCTCTCCAATCCAAACCAAACTCTGTGTTCCCTAACAGTAAGGCCAGTGATATCCAAATAATCCAAACCAAACCCCTGTCCCCTAATAATAAGGCCAGTGGTATGCACATAATCCAAATGAAACTCCTGTCACCTAACAGTAAAGGCCTAGGACATACACACAAGTCCAAAACAAACTCCATGTCCCCTAATGGTAAGGCCTGTGACATACAGTAATCCAAATGAAACTCCTGTCTCCTAACAGTAAGGTCTGTTATATCCACATAATCCAAATGAAATTCCTGTCCCCTAACAATAAGGCCTGTGACATACACATAATCCAAACCAAGCCCCTGTTCCCTAACAGCAATGCCAGTGATATTCACACATTGTAAACCAAACCTCTGTCCCTTAACAGTAAGGCCAATGATATCCACATAATCCAAATAAAACTCCAGTCCCCTAACATTAAGGCCTGTGTCATCCAATAATCCAAACATCTGTATGTATGAACTCAATAGCTCTCCTCTGTGTAGTATACAGTATTGCAGATTTTCTGAATAAATATGATTTTCCTCTTTATATTTCGTAACATTCTGCTGGCAGATTAGGGTCTATGATCATTGTTATACTTATTTGCCCTAACAGACTGTATAGACCTAGATTTTCTGGTGTATTTTGCAGTGGAAGGTTTGCGTCTATGTAGTTTACACATGGCTTTGATTTGTACACATGTATATACAGTATGGAAGGCCACACTGACTAGACTTGCTGATTCAAGCTGATTAGTCTAATAGCAGCTGTTGCACTGTTGACCTTCATAGTATTTAATTTATTTAAATTATCAAAATCATTTCAGGCTGTACTGACCACATTTATTTAAATTTCTTCTCTGACTGAGATTTTACATTTTGTTAGAGATAAAGATAGATAGTACAACAGATGAAAAATTAGTTATATAACTGTGTTGGGAATTTTTTCACTCTTCAAAAAAGATTGAGGAAATATTATGGCTATTGAAATCTTATTCCATGTGTTGATAATCAAGTAATTAAAGAAAATTTTGTGTGAAGAATGAAATGTGAACATTTGGTGATTCTGGCCAGATTACATTCTCTCAAAGTGACTGTTCTATAACTGGAGTTCTTCGTAATAGGAGGAAGAACCAGAGGCTGGTGAGAAGGACATGGATGAGGAGGACCTTTATGGCAAAGCTGAGAAGGAGTTCTGGCAGATCATTAACACTGAGAAGAAAAACATGGAGAAGAGAAAGACAGAAGCTGAAAAAGAAGATACTGGAAAGGTAAACTATGGTCAGCCATTATAGTAGCATGATATTGACTAAATTGAACTCAAAATGAGTTGTCAGATACAGGAAAGGTAATGTATGACCTGTCTCAAAATTGAACTCAAAATGAGACACAGGTAAAGGTAATGTATGACCTGTCTCAAAATTGAGCTCAAAATGAGTTGTCAGATACAGGAAAGGTAATATATGACCTGTCTCAAAATTGAACTCAATATGAGTTGCCAGATACAGGAAAGGTTATGTATGACCAGTCTCAAAACTGAACTCAAAATGAGTTGTCAGATACAGAAAAGGTAATTTATGACCTATCACAACGATAGTAGTTAGAACATGATAGTGGAAGTCATAATGTGATGTTAGATATATGTCTTAAAGGGATTCTTAGTACATATGACAAAAGGGATTTTTAATGTGAGAAAAAGCAAAATATATAGCAGTACAAATATCAGGTTTCTAACTAGTAATATGTTGGTTGTGTGAATATGGAAGCAATGATAAATCTGTGGGTAACTAGGTCAGCGTCATAGAAACTAATGTAAGTTGGGTGTGAGAACATATCAATGGTAAAGTTTTTGGGTTTCAGGAAGGCTTTGACCAGTCTGGGTAAACAGGTCAGCATCATGACATAGCTGGATACCTGGGTCACATTCCTGCTGTTTCAGTACCAGTTAGTTATGGTATGATATGGGGGAAGGGAGCTGTCATTCATATAGTAATGATTAGCTAATCATATTCTAAATGTGGGGAAAGGGTGTGGGATTATGATATGTGTACATAGATAGATACAGGATATAGTGTGGAGTAGAAATCAGAATGCAGAAGGCACAAAGCAGAAAGAAAAGCAGAAGGAGGGCAAAGAAAGAAAAAGGGACAGCAGAGATAAGATATAGTTGAAAATATGAATCAGATAAAGATATATAAGATGTGGAGTTATGAGAAAGGATACCTAAAAGACATAATGGAGTGACAGACATTCTGAGTGGACAAATATAGTAAGAAAAAATGTAGATAAACATTTAATGTAGAATTCTGAGAATTTGACAGAACTAATATGTATATTGAATTAAACAGATTACAATTTGACTTAGTGTTTTACTTAGTATACCACTGGTGCCCGCCTTAACCCAAAGCCAACAGAAAGACCCAGCAAGTCATACCAACTGCACCTAATGGGTCATAGATACATGAAAGGCAAGATATAATCAGTGTCTATGATGGAAATGAAATTACTTGAAATCAGAATATGTTGTTATAATACTGGAAAGTTAAGATATGGTCAGCAAGTTAAGATGACATTGAGTACACATTGAGGACTCACATGAATTTAAAATGATTTTATATTGTAAGTTTACAGGTTTTGTCTCAAATACCAAACTCAAATTACTGTAAAAAAAAAGCACTTAGAACTTCACTTAGTTCTAGATCTTACCATAATTCGGTCTTTTAGGTAGAGAAAACTTTAAACATGATGACCACCACCACTTGTGAATAGGTGACTTTATATACTTGACACTTACATGGATAGGAATATAAGCTACATCTAGAAGAAAATTAAATTCATGGATTACTAAGATGTTGGGTATATTTAGGGGCTTTTATGGAAAGATAGTTATTTGGACTTGGATTGCAAAATAGCAACCATTTCTTTTACAACTCTGATGATGCAGTTTGGACTATCAAATATGTTATTGGCAAGATTTAGCAGCTTTTCAATCATGACAAAGAGTCTATACCATGTGTTTCTTACACTTCTTGAGCAGAAAACTCAAACACAAGTTCAGTATCAATAATTCTTAATAATATACAAGTTTATAAAGAGAAAATAAAGAAATGTACAGAATGGATGGCAACTCTACCATGGAGTGTCTATTCCTATCTTACGGTAGATAAGTCTCCTCATTTGTATACAAGTTTTTGAAGCTGAACAGTAATGCAGATAGTGTGACCTGCGGCATGTAAACAAATAGCCACACCATTTTGGAAATGGTGAATTTGGGAAGATTTTAATATGAGGAAAGAAGCTTCTAGGTAGAAATGCACATCTCCAACACAAAAACATATGGCTGGATTGAACTTTCCTTGATAATGATTATTTTTGTCTTTGGTGAATGGTTTTTGTATGCCAGCCTATAAATATACAATCTATCACTCAGCACTCCAAGCTAAGAATAGTTGAATAAATATACTGCATAAGACAGCTTGATTTCTTGGCAAGTAATATATTGATACAGCTAATGTATATTTTACTGTGAACTATTTTGTGGGAATGGTAGTGAGTGGGTCATCTATTGCAGTGTATAAACTATGTTTAACATCAGCAACAATTGTCTTAAAACCATCACCCTCATAGAATGTCATCACTTGATAACTTTTATGTTGTGCAAGGGTAACTAATTCAACAATGAACTGTTTTTATCTCTGCTAATAACAGAATAAAATTTTGAAGATGAATATATATTTTTTCATTTGGCATTTTAACAAGAATTTACTTTCTTCTGTCTATTGATCTATGTTAATTTATATATTTTTCAGGCTTCACCCATCCCTGAGGGTCAAGAACAAGAAGAAAAAAATAATGGAAATCCAGTAAGTTCATCGTTTCATTACCTCTTCATCGGGCCATTTAATTTGGAATGTCATAGAAGTAGAAATCTACTGTTGCATTTGAATGCTTCTGGCCTACAATTCCATAACTTTACATATAATTTTATTAAAATTACTTATTTTATAACATATCATTAATGAATCAATGGGAATTTGAAAGTTCCAGTCAAACCCTCATTTCTTCTTTAAGTAGTTAGCTTTGAGGATACAGTCTGAGAACTTGGATCATTTTTAATAAAATGAACTATCTTCTTTTAGGAACCAAACCCAGGGAAAACAAATCCTTATTCTGCCCTAAAGTCACATAAATATTAGGATTAGTTAATAGAATTAATGGAGTGAATTTAAAATACTGCAGATATTGAATAAAAATATGGTGCAAAAATAACAAAATGATTATAATTAAGGTTGAATTTGGGTATCATTAAATTTGCATTATATTGTAACCAAAATTATGAGCTTACATTATCGTTTTGTTGTCTTGTTCTAGGGTGAAAGACTTGAAATCTTCATGAATATTTCTGTACATCTTAATTTCTTTAAAAATAGTTGTAAAATAAACATTCTATTTATAAAGGGAAATATATTCTACTAACAATATGGTGTAACCCAGGGGTAACACTAACAGGCGAAGTGGGAAAAAAGTTGCCTGAGAACTGTAAACTTTGCCTTTTTCTGTAGGGAAAGTGAAAATGCCTTCGCCCTCTGATTTTTTCAATGTAAATTGGCTGTAGATTATGGCTTTTGAGATGCCCCCTCACTTTAGAGAGTAAGTTCTGGCACTGTTGTAATCCAAAGTGAAATGCTTCAATATGTAAATAGTAATTTGCTTTTAAAAATATGAGAATATTTTCTAATTTATTTCTTGATTTATTTCTTGTTTTTTTTAAATGGAGATTAAATGGCCATATTATTATATTTTCTTGATAAAATCAGTTTGAAACCGTAAATAAACTTGTAAAGGCAGACATCACTACATATATGATATACCACATCATTAAACTGTCTGTATTTGTAAAAATTTGAGCAAATAGATTCAGAAAAATATATAATATAATGAAAACAAAACTTAAATATTATGTGATAGGAGATTTAGCCTAAATATTTAATTAATGTAGGTCAGAAACATGTGACAATCTCTGTTGTGGAATTTGAAATAATGCTGCAAGGTCAAGGTTGTTTTCAAAAGAGATATATAGTAGTGAAGCAAATACTATTTAACCAATGCATATCATTTTTACCAGTAGGTAGACAATTAATACAACCATAAATATGCATTTCTATTAATGAATTTGTTGTAACAAAGCAAGAAAGTGAATAGTTATATTAAGGAAAGCCATCTTTATAAAATTAGACACACTCACATGGTGCAATACGTGTTCTTGCACTTTTCCATTTTGGGGGAAAAAGTGTCCAGTTTAGTTATGTATCAACTTTAGTGCTTCTTTGTGTTGTCTGTGAATAGTTAGAGTAATGTTTCGTTGGGAACATGGAAATCAGGACAAAGAGCATGCTTTGAAGTCGTTTGTGCATTTATTCCTTTGTACACGCATTAGGGGTTGTTTCAAAGAATGCTAGAAATCTTTTTGACTGCAATTTTGCACAAATCTTGTAGAAAATAAAATAAATTAAGTGATTGTTTATTAAGCATTTTTACCAAATTGCAATTACAAGACTGTAATCATGTTATTGCTTTCAGTTAAAAATTAATTACATTGTAAAGCTTCTGCTGTGTTTTTTAAGTCATATGGCCAAAATACACTGCATGTATCTCAGTCCAAACACACATATACTACAAGTATGAATAGAATGGGTATGAATAATTTTTATACATGTACAAAATGGATGATAATAAACATGACACATAGTTTTCAACTTGAAAATAAGGCATTGCTTTAAAACTGTTAAAAGCACACTGAGAAATGGAGCACATAAATAAGATAATGCATATACATATATATATATATATATATATATATATATATATATATATATATATATATATATATATATATATATATATATATATATATCACATTTCTTGCTTTGGTCTCACTTCTCCCTGTTTAGCTTCCTCTTCTCCCTGTTCTGACCAAAAGGAGAAGTCACTTCTCCCTAAAATTTAAGTCTAGCTTGACCCCTGGTAACCAACATATTTTCTTTCACCAGGAAACAGAACAAAAGAAAGAATAAATCTTGGATCCTGTGTGGAGCTGTCAATCTACGAAGACATTTGGAACAGTACCTAGCATTTCTTATAAGCTTTGTCATTTGGTTTTTCAGATATCCAGCTATGTATTTCTGTATAGTATTGCCATGGACATACCATCATAATAGGAGAGAAAATATTTTCTTGATTAATTCTTCATTTTAAGCTTTCAGTGTCATCTTGTTTTCATATTTTATCTTTTCACAGTTGCTTTGCATTAGAAACTCTCCTAATCTAGATACAGAATGATAATGAAGTATTATTTGACTATTTTTTTACAAATAAAATGTGACACAAACATTAAATTTGGATGACAAAAAAAAGATAGTTAAAAGGTTTATTTGAGAATGAGAGAAGTAACAAATTAGTGAAATGTTGAAAGTATGATAATTCATGTATTTAAAAAATACTCGTGAATCATTTTTAATAAATTCTGGAAATTAATGGGTAATCCATGCTGTTGTATATAGATTACCCTTATATGGACATCATCTGTGTACAGAAATGTGTTTCTCAAAATGGCAACTATGTTTAGCTTCCAAAGTGACTGTTTTAGATTCCTTGAACAAGATTTACAGCATAACTGAATAAATTATTATACTGAGCACAAGAGACTGATAGTGTCAATTTCAATTGGAATTTACACCATTTTCTTGAGTTTTATGCATGTCAACTTGATTTTGTCAAAGTCATATATGCCTTGTCTTATTTTTGTCAGCATTCCACTCTTTTTGTAATCAAGACTATGTTCAGATATTGCATTTGGATTCAGATAATAACAAATGTTTCTTTCTTTAAGGCAGAGTTATGACAGAATTATACATATTAGCTAAATCTCATTGTTCACAAATTTGCTATATACCAATGTAATTTTTAAACTTTCTGTAATATGTACAGAACACAATTGAAGCAAATGTGATAAATATATCTTGTTTATTTGCACTTCCGATTTATAACTGTTTTTATTTATGAAATAATGTGAAATAAAATCCTATTAAAATCTTTTAAACCAATTTTCTCACCAGTATTTTACACTTTTCTATATAAAAATATTTTTTATCTCTCCTCCTTCAGAAAAATATAAGACAATACAAATACAGTGTGACCCTATTATAGCAAGTTCCATAATAAAAAATTTGGATATATCTCAGTTGTGACGTGGCTCCTGAAATTTCATATACATGTAATTTTTTTTCATACACAGAAAAAAATCTTTCTTAAAAGTACCAAAAACAACCTCAGAAAGTTTATTATCATTTTGAGGAAGAGATTGCATATGAAAAATACAAGATTACCATGGCTTGGCTCCTGAAATTTCATATATATTTTTCTCATACATGAAAAAATAGTTTCTTTCAACTTAAAATGTTTGAAAAATAACATGCGAAAAGTTTGTTCAGTGATCTTGCTGGGCTTTGCAAATGTCACAAATTGTAATCTTTCTATATCATTTTTGGCAGCAAAATATGCCATATCTTGCAAATTTATGTTGTTGTCAATATTGTTAGCTGTTTGGAGAAATTCAGATGCCCCATGAAAGGAAGCTGGAAACTTTATATAAAATGCAATGAAATTTAACTATTGTTACATAAACAAATTCTTTGGCCATATTGACAAACCATCTTAACATTGCATTGGTACATTATAATCCACTTATGTTGATGTATAGCATGAGTACTGTATGCTGTGAGATATCCACCTTCTTTTCAGTTTTTTTTGGTTGACATCTCTAGTAGCGGAGATCAACCAGATGAGGCAATGTCTAATAATCTATCCTTTGTTGGATTATTGTTTGCATGCTAGTAATTAAGATATTTGCATAGACTGACTTTTGTATGTGGATGGTAAGTAAAATTCCTCTTTTTTTATTCAAATCCTTCATAACTCTCATATTTTCAGTAGTAATCCCTATCATCAGACTAGAATAGCTCTGTCTTTATTGTCTGTTGACCCTTTTTAAAAATTTCTGACACATGCATGGAAGGCAGCATAAATTTGCTACCAGAAATGTAAAACAACAAAACAAAACAACAAAAGAAACCAACAAGAAAACCAATATCTATTGGCTGGTTTATTCAATAGGCAGGAAGGAATAGTAACTGCTACAATTGACCATATGATGAACAATTCCTTTATTAAAAATGTACCCAACTAAAATAGTTTGATAAAATTTCAAAGAAAACAGATTACCTTTGAAGCACCAATTGTTATGAAAACATACTAAGCAGATGGAAAAAAAATCAATCTCAATTATGCAATATAGTTATTTGATGTTGCCACCACAGTAAGAAACAGGTTATTTGTTTGGTTTTCCAAACTGTTCTTTAGCAGTGACTTCAATAACAAATGTACCCTATGTCAAAGAAAGCTGATTACAGTCTTAGCAAAGAACCTTTCTTCAAAGGAAGTTAGTACCAAACTTAAATAAAACCAATGGAACCAGACAGATTATTTCATTTTCCAATGTGACTTGAATAAGGTTATTGTGCCGTGAAAGTTTCCTTTTTGCAAGAAAAGGAAAAAAGTTTTATGTTTATATATGCTACCAATGGCTGCCTAAAAGTCACAAATTTAATTTTACCAACATGGGATGTAGTGAAAGGAAATGTGCTTCATCATTTATGTGACTGTGCCAATTTTTTCTACTAAATTCAAACACTATATGACCTGTGACAAAATTATTGAATATTTTAAATCTGTGCATATTTTGATGGAATTTGTTGTATGTGATGAGATTTCATGGCTGAGTACATGTTGATACTCTGTTCATGCTATACATTAGACATGTATATATAAACAGTATACATGTATAATTATGTACCAATGCATGGTTCTCTGAATAAAGTAAAATATTATATATGCCTTCTCTGCTTTCACAACAGATGTATTTCTCATTTAATATGCATTGATTTAAGATGGTAACTGTGCCAATAAAGCACATATTGTTGCACCCACGTTTATTACCCCACCCATCCCTGCAAATTGTTTGGATACATGTATCATTTTCCTTAGCTAACTGACCTGGTTGCTTATAACACGGTTCAGTCTATAACATGGTCAGGTTCCATGGCTTCCAACTATGTACTGTGTTATAATGGAGTTACACTATTGAGAACACTGATGCATGTAATATCTCCTGGATTTTCAGGAGTCTCTTCTAAAATACATATTTACAGTGTGTGTGTGTGTGTGTGTGTATATATATATATATATATATATATATATATATATATATATATATATATATATATATATATATATATATATATATATATATATATATATATATTAGAACATGATAAAACTATTAATTTTTTGCTGTCCTAGAACTTGTGGAGAAACTTCTTTTCACCTAGGTCATGCATCCCGAGATTAAAAAAGAAAATAAATTTGTATTGAATTGGCCTCCCCCTTGCCAACTTCTTGTTGCAATAACATAGCTAAACAAAATGCTTATTGGATAATAAAATATAAGAAACTAACTTTATATTGTTATCATATGTTCCTCTTTGTTCATCATAAGCAATTTATTCTAAAAAAGAATATACCCATAAACATCCATACTGCAGTAGTTATTGCTTATGTCAGATAACACATGATACATTGTTCCTTGATGTAAATATAAAGAAATGAAGCGTGTTTGGTTGTACTCCAAGTTTTGAAAATGTTATCAGACTGGCAAAAATTGATCCAACAAAATTGCATATGAGAGAGAGAGAGAGAGAGAGAGAGAGAGAGAGAGAGAGAGAGAGAGAGAGAGAGAGAGAGAGAGAGAGAGAGAGAGAGAGAGAGAGAGAGAGAGAGAGAGAGAGAGAGAGAGAGAGAGAGAGAGAGAGAGAGAGGGAGAGAGAGAGAGAGAGAGAGAGAGAGAGAGAGAGAGAGAGAGAGAGAGAGAGAGAGAGAGAGAGAGAGAGAGAGAGAGAGAGAGAGAGAGAGAGAGAGAGAGAGAGAGAGAGAGAGAGAGAGAGAGAGAGAGAGAGAGAGAGAGAGAGAGAGAGAGAGAGAGAGAGAGAGAGAGAGAGAGAGAGAGAGAGAGAGAGAGAGAGAGAGAGAGAGAGAGAGAGAGAGAGAGAGAGAGATCAACCAATTGCTTCAGGCACCTGCCACTCACACTTGACACAAGAAATGGTGCATAATAATCACGATTATTTTATATTCATGTTAACTGAATGACAGTACCCAACAAATTATCTTGATGTAGGTTAAAAAGTCTATAATTTCAGGTTTTACAAAATTTTTAGATGTCATTAAGAAGTCAAACTTCAGGTTTTAAGTAATTATTGGATGTCAATAAGAAGTCAGAATACTATTTTCTTGCATTTTAAAATGTCTATATTGCTATCTTATGTAAAGATCACCCTTTAATTGGCATGCAGTTTGTGTTCTATGGCAAGAATACAATTACCGTGTACTTACATGTGCTTATATTTAGTAAAATATGGCTGGACTAGAGACATGGACAGAGGGTATCTTATTTATTGACTTCACTATATACTATTTATTCATTCATAATTTCTCTTATCAATCAAAAAAAATCTACATTTGGTTTTTTTCTTAGTTAATACTTAACAAAATTTGAACTGTTTTCAAATTTGCATGTTAAAAGTGTTTTGGGGATGTGCTGATCTCTTGATGAAAATATCTCCAGCATTTTACTGTTGAGTCTTTTGCACTGGAAACACATATTTCATGTATATACTACTATCCTATGGCTACATTATCCTCACTTGACATCTGCTTTAGATGCCCAGTTTTATACTACTCATTCTACATTTTCTTTTCAAGATAACATGAAAAATATTAAGCATGCAAAATTGACGGGGCTAAAAGGCACATCTATGCAACTTTGCCGGATATGTACAAAGTTTTGCTGAAATGCCTTGAACTATTTGAGTTATGCCCAGGAAATAAAATGTTTACAGACAAAAAAAGTTATTGATAGCTATATATTACATATGAGAGGTGGTCGATGTATACTTATATTACTTGTCAAAGAATTCTGTTTTTTAAAAATATATCATAAAGGACATATTTAGCCTTTGCTCTTAAATGTTAGAAATTTAAAGAAAGAAAAACACCAGGCTATGATGCAATGGCACCTTTGGATTCACTAAACATTTACATCAAATATGGAATAATATCCATTACTGATTGTCAATTAACCATTTCTTTTCTTTCTTCCTTTTTTCTTTCTATTTGTATTGCAAAGGGGAACTGCAGAGGCTTACCAATTAGTGTATGTTGCAAACTCAGATTCTGGCCACACTAGTGCATGTGCAGTTCTGAGGCACTTTGTTCTGATTACCTCAGAACTAAAGAACTAAAGAGTCTTTCTTGTACTGATGTGTGGTTCACAATGGTGTTCAACTGACCACAAAAATAATCTGTTTTATGCAGACCATCTGATTAGCTTTAAAAAACTATTTAACGCTTGCCATTCTTTTGTATTTGTCTCTCTTATTTCATGAACTATTTCATCATGAAATAGAACTGGAGAAAAAGGTAGAGAAAAAGAGAGAAAAATAGAGACAAACAAATCTGTTTTTGCCACTTAATAGGTATGACATCTTTCAAAGCTATGAGCATCAATTTAATCCATAAAAACAATAATGTAACCATTTTGTTCAATATTCCATGATCGCTCTAGAACTTGGGATATTCTGCCAAGTACCTTTCATCTTGTTTTATAAGGTTCTTATGGTAATCCAGTCATATGCAGTAACTTTAGAGCAAATGCCATGACACATGTACTATGCACAGCTTTTAAGTCAAGCAACACATAGATATTACCTATGGTTAAGTTAGAAACTATTTGTGGCTAAAGACCAGCTATTTATTTAATTGTTTTCTTCTAAAACTTACAGAATTTTATTTTTTTTAATAATTATTCACAGTATTATAGCAAATGCATTCAGTAGCCACAGATATAGTTTATATATTTACAGCATTGATTATAGAGATCAAGAAAGATTTTTGGTTGCAAGAACAATAAATGTCATTAAATTAAAAATATTCAGAACTTAATATTGTTTTCAAGATAAGGGCATGATTTAAGACAAAAATTCAGCATAAGCTTTAATGAGCTTTGTATTGACATTGCAAAAAACCTCACCAGAAACAATAGAGAAATTAAAACAAACATGATTTGAAAGACAAACAAATACAATATAATACATATATGCTGTAACGATTGGATTTAAAACATTAATACCCTCCATAATTGATTCAGCATTCCTTAGCTAGTGAATGATCTCCCACTGTGTTATTGCCCAGCACAGCTGGATAGATGGAACATTACAGATAGCTGAGCAAATTATTAAAAGAAAATGAACAATAATGAGCTCCCTTTCAATAAATAAAAATATAAAATTTAATCAACTGATATATAATCAAAAGAAAATCATGTTTTGTCCAACAGATTTATTAAATTAAATGTACTCAGTTAATGCATAGCCAAATTTCTCTTTCCAAAACAATGCATAACCAAATTCACTTTCCATTCCAACTGATTTACAGTTACAGAATTTAGTTGCAGTGTTCTATTTAATCACATTACAAGTGTTGAATTCTGAGTGCAATTCCATTTCTTTGATAGCACCACCTGATGTCTGTCTCCTCTTGACTTGTTTCCACGTCTAAGCCATTTGCTTTTGTCCTCTTTCTGACCCTCCGCTATTCCGATCTCTTTGTAGATGCAGATTTCCCTTTGACTCATTGAGTTCTGTGACTCATCTCCTCTCAGAGTTTGAAGATGTTTCCTTAAATATAGAGATTGCATCATGTTATATATATGTATACATACATACATACATATATATATATATATATATATATATATATATATATATATATATATATATATATATATATATATATATATATATATATATATATGTTGTTGTTGTTGTTGGCTTCTGTTAGTCTGGAGAGGCATGAAAATGTGCCCATGAAAGGTGTCCCAGTTTGTAGTTGTGCAGCGTATTCTGTGGCTATAAAACCCCACACGGGAGTGGCAATCCTTTCTACAGTTGCTGCACTTGAAGTTTGACTCATCGAGTTCTGTGACTCATCTCCTCTCAGGGTATGAAGATGTTTCCTTAAATATAAAGATTGCTTCATGTTATATATATATGTATACATACATACACACACACACACACATATATATATATATATATATATATATATATATATATATATGTTGTTGTTGTTGGCTTCCATTAGTGTTGAGAGACGATGGAAATGTGCCCATGAAAGGTGTCCCAGTTTGTAGTTTTGCAGCGTATTCAGTGGCTATAAAGCCTTACATGGGAGTGGCAATCCTTGCTGCAGTTGCTGCACTTGAAGTTTGAGTCAGGTCTTGGTTGGAACTGCATTCTCTTCCTCTGAGATCTTTTCTCCTTGGCGAGCTGTCATAACTTTTCCTTGCTGGCTTTCAGACCTGTGAACAGAGCATGTCACCAGCTGGACTTGTCGAGGGCAAGCTCTTCCTAGGTGTTGACCTCGATCCCAAGAGCTTTCGTATCATACTTGCAAACATCCTTAAGCAAGGATGTTGCCGTCTGATTGATCTTCTGCCTGAGACAAGCTTAGAGTAGAGAAGGTCTTTGGGGATCCATTCATCATCCATTCAACGCACATGGCCCAGCCATCTGATACAACGTTGGCGGAGGAGTGTGACCATGCTGGGAATTTTGACCTGTTGAAGCATCTCATTGTTTATCACACGATCGCTCCAGATGATCCCGAGTATGCGATGAAGACAACACATGTGAAAGGCACTCAGTCGTTTCTCCTGAGAGGCATACAGGGTCCAAGTTTCGCTGGCATACAGGAGAGTGCTAAGCACGCAGGTACGGTACATGGAGATCTTAGTGTTAAATGTCAGCTTGCTGTTGTTCCACACTATCTGCGACAATCTAGAGAGAGTTGTTGATGCCTTTCCAATCCACTTGTTGAGCTCGGCATTGAGTGAGAGGTTTTTGGTGATGGTAGAGCCAAGGTAAGTGAACTCACTGACTACTTCTAGTTTGTAGTTGTTGATGATTATGCTGGGAGGGTCTGTGTCCTGAGCCATCACATTGGTTTTCTTTAGGCTGATGGTCTACCCAAATTCATCACATGCTTAAGCAAAGCGGTCCATCAGGCATTGTAGTTCAGCTTCTGTATGAGTGACTATAGCAGCATCATCTGCAAAGAGCATGTCCCTAATGGTTTCTTTCCTTACTTTGCTCATTGCCTTCAGTCGTGCCAGGTTGAACAGCCTGCTATCTGAATGTGTGTGCAGGTAGACCCCTTCTGTGGACTTCCCAAAGGCGTACTTAAGCATGGCCAGCGAAGAAGATGCCAAAGAGCGTGGGGGCAAGAACACAGCCTTGTTTCACTCAGCTATGGATGTTGAATGGTTCGGATGATGAGCCATCATACTGCACTGTGCCTTTCATGTCTTCATGGAAGGACTGGACCATGCTTAAAAGCTTTAGAGGGCATCCAAATCTTCATCAGTATTTTGAAGAGTCCATCTCTGCTGACCAGATCGAATGCCTTGATGAGGTCTATAAAAGCCAGGAAGATGGGTCTGTGTTGTTCTCTGCACTTCTCCTGCAGTTGCCTGATCAAGAAGATCATGTCTTTTGTGGACCTCTCTGCTCGGAACCCACACTGACTTTTGGTACACTCTGTCAGCAAGCGTCTGCAGTCTGTTCAGGATGACTCTAGCAAAGACTTTACCCACGAAGCTGAGATGTGATATGCCCCTGTAGTTGTTACAGTCACTTCTGTCACCCTTGTTCTTGTACAGAGTTATGATGTTGGTGTCTCTCATGTCCTGAGGCACTGCATCTTCATCCCAGCACTGGCAGAGAAGATCATAAAGGTGTGTGAAAAGCACACTGCTGCCACACTTGATGATTTCTATTGAGATGCCATTCTTTCCTGGGGCTTTACCTGTGGTCAGTTTCTCTAAGGCCAACTTTAGTTCTGCCGCAGTAGGTTTCTCATCCAGTTTGGTCAAATGGTGTTAAGAGCATTGTAGGTCACATTATTCTCTCTGGAATACAGTTCAGAGTAGTACTCCACCCAGCGCTCTATCCGTTTGCCCTTGTCGTAAATGATATCGCCTGCAGAAGACTTCAGTGGAGCTATCACTTTCTTCGTTGGACCCATTGCTTTCTTTATGGCATTGTACATGCCTCTGATGTTTCCGTTGTCTACTGCTGACCGGATGCTCTGACAGAGTAGAAGCCAGTATTCATTGGCGCATTGCCGTGCTAACCTCTGCACTTTGCTTCTGGTAGACCTATAAGCATGTAGTGTACTCTCTCAGGGTGAACGCTTGTATTCCAGGTAAACACTGCAACGCTCTTCTATTGCTGGCATGAGTGTGGCGGAATTGGTGTCAAACCAGTCATTGTTTTTTTTCTGCTTCTTACCAAAGATTCTTGTAGCTGTGCTGTACACAGTATCTCTGATGTTGTCCCATCTCTCTTTGGCACTGCCGGAGGGAGGTTCTGAACTAAACGCCTCGGAGAGGGCGTAAGTAAATTCTTCAGCCTTGTCTGGATATGACGTCTTGCTCACATCAATGTGTGGTTTACCCACTTGCCTAGAGTGGTGGATCTTCTTTGGTTGAAGCTTAAATTTACAGCAAACTAATGAGTGATCGGTGTCGCAGTCAGCGCTGTGGAATGTACGAGTAAGCTGCACACCCTTCATGGCTGAAAGCCTTGTGATGATTAAGTCCATCTGATGCCAGTGATTGGATCGGGGATGCCTCCAAGACACTTTGTGCTGTGGTTTTGTCTGAAAAAAATGAATTGGTGATGCTGAGGTTGTGATACAACCACATTTCTAGTTGACGTTGCCCGTTTTCATTCATCTTCCCAATGCCAAACTTGCCGAGAACAAAGGCCAGGAGTTGTGATCGGCACCCACCCTAGCGTTGAAATCGCAAAGTAATATCAAGTTCTCTTCCTTTGGAATTTTGTCGATGAGCGAGTCGAGCTCGTTGTAAAATGTATTCTTGGTATCTGTGGTGGCACTGAGTATGGGAGTGTAAACACTGATTAGATTAACTAGCCTGGTTGTGGTGTAGAGGCGAAGAGATGGCAGTCTTTTGTTTCCTTGTTGGCAGGGTTCTATCATAACCAGCAGAGAGTTTCTGACAGCAAAACCAATACCATACGACCTAACTTCGTCTGTGCTCTTTCCTTGCCATAAGAACATGTAGATCTTTTCTTTGAGAGACCCAGAATCTGGTAGCCGTGTCTCTTGAAGTGAGGCGATATCGACATGGAGTCTTGCGAGTTCGTCGTTAATGACTGAAGTCTTTCGAACATCACTGATTGCCTGGATATCATCTGAAAGCTCAGTCAGCATTGTCCGGAAATTCCTGGTACCAATCTTGAGGATTGTTGATTTCCTTATTGCTTTTCTTTTGTTTTTTCTTGGTACTGTAGTTGCAGCCCGCTTGTCAGGTACTCAAGTATCTTAAGCCCTGCGCACCCAGCAAGGCAGGCGAGCTGTGGCGGGACGACTCCTTATTGGCGAGGGGCTGCCCAGCTTGAGGCGGGCGATAGCTGTCCAATGAGACCTGTTGGTCTCTCCCACCGTCGGAAGCAACCCCTGGCGACTAACTCTATGTCAATCTAGTGGTGATTTATAACCGGTAACTGTTGCTTCCCGTGTTGTGTCAACGCTGTGAAGCGAAGCTGGAATGTCCTCTCCAGGGCGCAATCCTGGGCAGGGTTATATGGAGAATCAGCTCTTGCCCATGCAACTGACTCCACCTCTCCACGCAGCTGATGGATCTAAGGAAAAGGACAAGACGATACGTCATGGCACCAGCAACGTCGCAGGAGTTGCCGAGATGTCACTAAAAGCAGTGACAAGTCGCCATAGGGACTCCGTCTCTGGATTTTATGTTTGGGTTTACTCTCTTAGACTTTCACATGTATGGGTATAGTCGCAAGGAAGCGAAGGTTTGGAGTCAGAGTTTACCTTCTCATAGACGGGTTAACACCCAAGGTTAACGGAGTAGTAGGGGAAAACAAGAGTTTCAGCTCAAACCCTATTTTTTGCCCCTCCAAACAAATACAAACTATGTCCTAAACTCTACCCCCACCCCTTTGTTTTACAAAAGTATTAGTAAGGTTTCTAGCACACAAGGTTATCATTTCAAACCCTATTTTTGCCCCTCCAAACAAATACTAACTATGTCCTAAACTCTACCCCCACCCTTTTTCACAAAAGTATTAGTGAGGTTTCTAGCCCACCCTTCCTCTCTCATCAGGTGTTAGTGAATCCAGGTAGAGATAATGCCAGGTGATCGGTATCTAGGTAAGCTCACAAAAACTCCGTCATTATACAACAACAAATGGTAGCCTACTTACCCTGTCATGTATTTTACACAAGTCCAGGTATAGGTATGATGCCATGTGATCGGTGAATCATCCAGGTAAGCTCACACAAGGATGCGTAATACAGAGATTGTTGAATTTGCTAGGACCAATGAAATCTCATAATACTCGCACGTGATCGCCCGTGTATAAAAGACCTGTAGATTCTTAATTACGCAGTAGAGCCGGCCTTCACCAGGTAGACAGCTTTAACAATGCTATACAGAGACTCAAGCAGAAATTAGAACGTAGTGGCAAAGCGAGAAAAGTAAGTGATATTATTTTATACCTCATTACCAATGATTAATGTTTCAACTGTTAATATTTGATTTTACTACTGTAGCTATTTGTCACTGTTAAATTTTGCAAACATTATTTCTTTAGTTTAGATAAAATGTCAGTCAGAAAAGATAATGTCAAGTATAGATCTATCAGTTTAGCCTCTCTATATTTTACAGGTGGCTGTTAGTCATCGGTTACCTGGATTTTATACCACAATTAGGTATCAGTTTACAGGTAGTGAAGCCAGGTAGCTTTTAGTCCCACAAGGATGTTGTTACCTCATACGCGATCACCTCTGTGTAAAAGACCTGTAGATTCTTATTACGCAGTAGAGCGTGGCGCTTCCAGTTAACAACATATGGAGGGCGGAAATTAAACTACGCATTAGAACGAAAGCGAGGAAGGTAAGTGATATTATATCTTAAGTTTAGATAAAATTTTACGTTATATCATACTTCTTTTGATAATCTTTATCATACTTGCTAACCCTCAGTGGTAGAATGTCTGTTAACATATTGTCAATAATGCGAAATTCACATATTAAATCATACTTATTATATTTTACTCTTCGTATTTAAGATCGAATCTGATCAAGTAATTTTTTGTAAGTTATAATAGATGTTTGACATCCATGCTTTTTTATTAAAAGTCTTGGTTCTACTTTTTTACACGCCGCTGTAAGTGAAACACCAATACCGGATATAATTAACAAAAACGGATTTATGATGCCCCACTTGAAATTATACCAAAACTAGTCATTAACAACGGCAGATATGATATTACTCGAAGGATCTTGTTATAATATTTGTAACATTTTTTTTACTCAGCAAAGTTTTTTATGATGATATTTGTAATATTGTATTAGTGCGTCCACATCCTGTTTTGGAATATCTTTTGAAATATGATTGAAGTCAACTATACTTCTTTTCATTATAATATTTGTTTACATAATCCCCAGGTTTGGTTAAGTAATAGATAATCACCGTTTTAACCTAGAAATTCCAAACACCACCAATAAGGGCCATGGCCTTTAAAAGTTTCATTAGCTGGTTGAAGTATAAATTCTTCTTTGTAATTTTTATCTATTATTACACTTACAGTTTCAGAAAACTCAACATTTAAATTATGAATATGCGAATAATTGGAAAATATTTTAAACTTTACAACGCTAAGCACTGAAAATCTATACAAACCAGTAACTTTTGCAGTGTATTTGATAGACTTATTTTGCTGCGTCCATACATCAGATCCAAAAGCAACAGTATACACAATATTTTTAATTTGTTTGTGAGGAATTTTAATCATACTCGTTTTCTCAAAAATATCAGGAATGCCACTGATAATATCACTGAGTTTTGTGTTAATATCAGTAAGTTTTATATCAACATTTGGTGGACTTCCAAAAATTTCGTTATTAATTCTGTTTATGTTTCTTCGAAAACTCGAAAACGTATTCACGTGACCGTTAAATTCAGTTTCGATTTTGACTATTTCATTACTGATTTGAATCTGTTTATCATTGACGTATTTCTTAGTAGCAGCGTCTAAATCCGTCTCTGGTGTTCTGAGGTTAGTAATGCCATTATGGTTCATATTAAGAAATGCACGCATCATACCACCATTGACTGACACGTACTTTGATTCTTGATCGTCAACATATTTTTTTTGTAGCATCATTATCTGTAGTTGGATATCCAAAATCTGTAATTTTATTTTTGTTCATTACAATGTTCCCACTAAATAAATCACCATCTTTTTAACATAATCATTAACTGACATACCAGAATCTTGTATCTTACCTAAATTGTTAAAAGTAACGATATTATTAGCAACCGCAGCAGGATTTCGTACAAGTATATCTGACAGTTTTACATGACTCGGTTTTAATAGTCCTTCTTTGTCCTGGAAAATGGCGACTTCATTTGGATCAACACTGGCAACATTTAATAAATTATTAATTTCATTTTTGAGCTGATCAAGAGTTGCATACTTTGATAAGTCACCTTGATAACCTTCAGTTGATACATCTCCTGCTAATGTTCCAAATTTTGTATAGTAACTCATTTTTTACTGTCCTACATAAAATTATCAACATTATATAAAATTATAACAACAATGGCAAAGTCGATAATAATAAACTTTGATACAGAGCGACTGATGAAGCATAAACATAACAATGAACGTCCTGATTGTCATTATCTTATTGTTGGGCGAACTGGATCAGGAAAATTAAATTTGCTTATGAACTTGCTTCTTGGTAATAATTTTAACTACGATAGAGTTTATATTTACACAATCAATCCACAGAAAGATGAATACGAGTTATTAAGCGAGTATAATAACAAGCTTCGTAACGATCTTAAGGCTGGTGAAGATTTTTTTATAATTAGGCAGCCAGAAGATCTTATTCCAGTTAATCAACTTGATGCAGATGAACATAAGATAGTAGTTTTTGACGATATTCCTCTAAATAACATGGAGATGAATAAAATAAGATCGTATTTCTCACTGTCACGTAACAAACAATGTAATTCTGTTATCTTGCTCAAGGTTTCTATAATGTTGACAGATTATTCGGCGAAATACTGGTTGTTTTATATTATTTCCAGGACTGGACAATGTTGACGTTAGAAAAATTGCAAGCGAGCAATGCGGTGACGTAACAAAAGATAAGTTTATTGAACTTTATCGTAATGCTACAAAGGATAAATACAACTTTTTCTTATTTGATAAACTTACACATGATCCAACTAAAATGTTTCGCTGTTGTATTAACAGTTACTTACAGTAAAACGTGGTTTAGTTTTATAAAATTTATAATAATAATAATGGACAAACGAGCAAAATATAGAAAACACATAGAAGATCTAAAAAACTTGCTCAATCTCAGGCATCATTTAAGCAAAAAGTACAGCAAGCACGACGTGGACAAGTAACTGCTACAGAAGCAACAGCTACAATTTTCAAGCCAGTTACTGAAGCACTACTTGGAAAACAACCTGAAACTAAACCACTATCAGAAAAAGAATTTAAACAATTGCAAGAAAAAGGGTTGGTTGGAATTGTTAAAGAACAACAAGAAGCAGCTGCTGCAAAAATTGTTACTAGATCTGATGAGGAAAAAAGAAAACTAACTGAGGCACTTACAGCAAATATAGCTGATCCTGCTGCTAGACAAGCTGAAACAGATCGTTTATAAATAATCCGCTGGAACTTGAGTGAAGATTAGCAGAGTTAACAACGCAAGGAATAACAAATATTATAACAAATTTATCAGGAGAAATAAAAGATATCAAAGAGGAGCAACAAAGAGTTGGTGATCTTACTGTAAAGTATATGGAGGTTGGAGAGCAAAGACTTCATTATATAGGAAGAGCAAATAATACGATAAATCCTAAAGAGTATGATGATTTTTTAAAGACAGAAAATATAAAAGATATTGATAATATAAGTAAGTGGACTGATGTAGAATATCAAGCATTAATCGATAGATTAGATGCAATATTTAAAGACGGAGTTGCTGCTAAAGATGAAATAAACACGGTTACAGAAATTGAGAATATGCATCCACTTTATGATAGAATGAGACATAGTATTATTGCTTTTATGTTTATAAAAACAGCAGAAAATAGTAGAGCAAAACCTTTTGGTAGGGGGTGGAGTATTAGAAGAAAATTTACTACACTTGATAAAACTCGTGTAGAAAAAAATAGAGAAGAAAAAACAGGAACTGGTGTAAAAATATTTACATCAACTACTGAAATGATAGGTAGATTAATGTTATTAATATCATCAAAAGAAGCTGGAAATATTAGTGTTGAAATTGATAATGAAATCATTGACATATTTGATCATCTAAGTTTGAGCGAATTATTAACATCTGACAAATATGAAACTTTACACCGCGGTGGGACAAAAAATAGCTGGTAAAATAAAAGGAGATCAACCCGACTGCATCTGAAATAAACAAGCTATCTCAGAAATTGCTCCAACAAAAAAAAAACAAAAAAAAACTATTATCACTAAAGGGCGAGCAGATCATACAAACATTAATATATAAAGTAACACTGCCGCAATAAAATTTTATATAATCTAATAAATAAAATGTATGTTACAAATTATCCCGAGTTAACAGAAACTCATGACATCGACAACGCTGTGACAGAATTTGAATATGTTGAGTATCTTGATGAAAACTCTAACGACCCAAATAAAGCTGGTATTAGAACCTTTAACACCAGAGACGAAGACATATTTCTACTGCCACATAATGCTATGTTAGAAGTTCGTGGTCAGATTATGACAGTAGCCAATCCACCTGCTGCAATTGCAGTTGGAGCAGAAGTAGCTCTTATAAATAACGGCTGCTGTTTATTCAAAAGTGCTAGATATCAACTGGCCAATCAAACTATAGAAGATATTTCAGGTCATCTACAAGTTGCAAGTACAATTTTAAATATTATTTCGTTTTCAGACGATTACTCGAGATCAACTGCAACCCACACGATGTGGTTTAAAGATACTGGAAGGGGTATAGCTGAATCAACTGAATTTTTAAAGAGAGGTGCTATAGTACACGGAGCTAATGCTGATGAAAATGCTGGAATTGTTAAAAATGTTCTCATTGCTAATGCTGCTGCTCTAGATATTGCAGCACCAGGTGCATTGGCTAATGCAGACGCTACAAGAGTTTTCCTTGCGGCAGCTTTTAATAATCTAAATATAACACCACCAGCTGCAGATGCAAACGGTACAGCAATGTTAAATTTGCTTCTTAACACACTTGACATTAAAAAATCCACGTTATAACGAAGGTTTTGCTAAGCGAAAATAACTTGCAGCAGGATCACGTCAAAGTACAATGATGCTTCCACTGAGTATGCTTTTCGGCTTTTGTCGCGATCATGATAAAGTATTCGCGGAGTAAAACATACGCTAATTTTCGATCGAGAAGAACAAAACGATTGCTTGTTTAGATCTGGAGGGGATAATGTACAGTTTATCATAAACAAACTTGCTTTGTGCATGCCACGTATAACACCGTCGATCACTAAAATGTCAGAAATAAATAGCACACTTGATAAGCATACAGATTTTTTTAAACAGCATAAAATATATCAGACAGCGGTTCCAAATACTACCGACTACACGTGGCGGGTCACAACAACATCAATCGAACAACTGCCGAGACAAATATTTGTCATATTTCAACAAGACGCCCGACGAGGCAAACAACAACAAAATAATGCAATATTTGATCACTCTGATGTCAGACGAATATACTCTAGACTAAATTCGAAGAAATATCCAGAGCGAGCTATAGAGTGCAATTTTGCTGATGACGCTAATAAAAATATTACTCGACCGTACATGTATGTACCTGCTTGACGCAATGCAAAAGTATCAAGATGTTGAAGATGGATCTTAGATATCAGCAGATGAATTTCGTACACTTTATCCTATATTTCATTTTGATGTCAGTAAACATAGCGAGCGAGCTGTAGACAACACAGCTGCTATTGAAATTACCTGGACACTCGGAGCGGTTCCAGTAGCGCCGTTATACGTATACGCATTAGAGATTAGTGATAGATTTATCACGGTAGATTCTGTTGGAGGTAAAAGCACAGTTCAAGTTTAATCTACAGTTGTTATATAAAATGGCAAAACATATTGTAAAAGAAGTATATTTGACTGATGGTCAAGTTAAAAATTAGTAGCTGCTATTGCAAAGCGAGAACAGGTATCATTAAAAATCAATCCTAATATTTCTGATGGTGTTTTAACAAAATTAATGCTAACAAAAAATCAAGTAAAGAAGTATGATTGTAAAAAACTTTTATTTTAAATTTGAGTGCTGAACAAATGACAGCGATGGCAAAATAAGGTGGTTTTCTTGGTCCGGCATTATCCGTATTAGCTAGCACAATAATACCTAAAGTTTTGCCGGTGTTGGGAACAATAGGAATAGCAGCAATGTTAGGAGCAGTCTCTGGCGCAACAAAGAAAACTGTTGTGGGTAATGGTATCATTCGTGGAAGTGGAATAAAAAAATTGTGAATTTTATGTAATTGATATAATGCCACGACGGAAAACAAAATCGCCACAAAAAAAGAAAAGAAAAAAAAAGAAAACAACAAAATCGCCAGAAAAAGAGAAAACAAAAAAAGAAAACAACAAAATCGCCAACACCAAAATGCAAATGCATATGCAATCAATCAAAACAAGGAGGAATTATTCCGTTCGCTCCACTTTTGGCGGGACTAGCGGGAAGTCTGCTGCCAAATCTTTTAGGAATCGGACGTGGCCTAACAAATACCGGGAACACGAACACCCCGCTAAGCAATTTTTATATAATTGATAAGTTAAAAGCAGTTCCTGGATTTCACGGAGTTTATTATAAAGATGAACCCGCAATAATAAAAACACACTCAGCTGTAAGTTAGTGTGTTATTAATGTACAAGATTTCAATGACGGATCCGGCACACATTGGGTAGCAGTTTATAATAATAATTATTTTGACTCGTTTGGACTTCCTCCAAGCGAAGTAATAAAAAAGTATATGAACAAAAAAATATTAGAAAAATATTATTCATCAAATCAACTCCAACCTGTTGGAACGTCTGCTTGCGGATATTATTGTATAATGTTTATCCGACAGATGTCCCAGAGCAGAAATCTTAATATTTTAAAATTTATTTTACAGTTTGACAAGCAACCTTCTCACGCTAATGATGAGATTGCAATTAATTTTATCTAAACTAAGCAACCTTAATTTTATCTAAACTTACAAATATAATAATGTCAACATATTGTCTCAAGTGTAGAACTAAAACAGAAAATATTCATGAAACAACAGAAAAAAATAAAAAAACAACAGGATGATGTTAAAAAGTATTTGTGCAATCTGTGGAAAAAGAAAAAATATGTTTTTAAAGAAAAATTCACTGGGAGCTGGTTTTCCTAATGTTGTCAGGGAGGTTATTTTAGTAGACTAAAAATATAGAATGATATGCAACTGTGATTCTGACAGAGATTTGTGTCTTGAGCAAAATAAAATTGTCGCATACTGTCAATGTTGTAACAACAGAGAAATAATAGGTACAGGTATAGATATACACAAAATTATTGGAAAATTACCAAACCCAAAAGGCGGTTGGACTTTGCCAGGTCGTCGGTATACAGGACCTTACAATCCGCTAGATCAACAACTAGATAAAAACGATAATCCGTTGCCAGGACAAGAGCCCTATAATCAAGTGGATGCAATAGCAATGCGTCATGATATCTGTTAGCGTGATCATGAAAACTCGAAATCAGATTGTGATAAAGTGATGTTAGACGAATTACCTGATATGGAGCCAACAAATCTACGAGAACGTTTTGATAGAAAATTTGTTCGGGAAATGATAGGAGCAAAATATAAACTTGGACTTGGAAAAAAGTATACGATGATCTTGCAGTCGAACTACACAGACCTAAAAAAAAAGTTTCCACGACGTAAAGTTGTCGCAAACGCTGTAGATGATATCTGGGCAATAGATTTGGTGGATGTATCCAATCTGGCTCAGTGATGGCGCTCAAAAAAAGTACTTGTTTAACATTATAGACGTTTTTAGTAATCACGCTTTAGTGTACCTGTTTCGAATAAGATAGGGACTTCAATGACTGATGCGCTAAAACAAATAACAACGAGTACAGAAAGAAAACCAAATAAAATCTGGACTGATCACGGAGCCGAGTTTTTTAACAAAAAGTTTGAGCAGTTTCTAGAACAAAATAATATTAAAAAAATATGTTACAGGAAACGAAGGTAAAAGCGTTGTTGTCGAGAGATTTAATCGCACGCTAAACGAAAAAATACACAAACATATGACAGCTAAAAACACCAACAGGTACATCGATGACCTTTCTCGAATCGTAGGTGAATATAATAACACGAAACACCGAACCATCAAAATGTCATCCAATAATGCTATTAAAAATCCGATATTAGCAAATGATCATTGGGTATAGATCCGTGGAATACCTCGTAAACAAACCTGTGCGATTTACGATTATTAAAATCTGTCAATATTTCTCTAACAGTTACTAAGAGATACCCCCTATTACCTATAGTACCAAGAATTTTTTAGTTTTTCTGTTTCTAATAATACTGTGATCGTTAGCCTCGTATAAATCAAAGACTGGGTGCGGTTGAAACTCGTTTTGTAAAGATAAGTTTTCAATGTTGTCATCAGTGACTGCACCGTTCACATGATATACACGCTGTCCCTCTGGAATGTCATCGCAAAACAACGTGTAAATAAAATCTTTTCTAAGCATTGCAATCCTCTCGGCATTATCTCCCTTGACACTAATCTTGTACCCCACTGGCGTTAATTTGCCAACAGATATTCCAGTTTTGATGTTAATGACCGAACCTAATGCATTTCCAGCGTATAGGTTGTACTTTGGATGAACGTGATATATCTCTTGCTCACGTGCGCTTGTCAGATTTGCTTTCATTATACTATAGTAATTTTGTATAACTCTAATTGTTTTTTCAACCCTAGTGCATGCGCCGTGTGCGGTAAAATATCAATTAGATATTAGACTATAGTATAGAAATGTCGAAATTGCGTGATATAGCCAAGAAGAGCCTTATGGGAGAACGTGATAAAATAGCGGCTGCTTTTGCAGGTTTTGATAATAGTTATCGGTTTGATAAACAAATCGTGCTAGTAAATTTTACTGCAACAAATCTTTACCACCTACTACAGACAACTATAAAACGTAAGCTTGAAAAACACACAAGTATAAGACTATTAGTGCAATATCATGCTATATTTTCAAAGCTACTTGTAACGAAAGAATCAACAAGGAAATTGCAGACCCTTATATGAACGCAAAATCAAGACGTGTTTTGATTGGGACTGATCTGTTATCACTATCTGATGAAATACACCAAGAAATCTGGAAAAAATAGAGGAATTCACTTAATTAGGTTCGGGTTGGAAGTTTGAAATGATCAAAGAAATTTTGTTTCACACGATGAAATATGACGCATTACGCAGTAGTTCCTATATTGACCTACCACCAAAAATAAAAAATAAAAGATGCTGTATAAACATAAAAAACGTAGATAACAAATGTTTCCAATGGGCTGTTCTTTCCGCGCTATTTCCAGCAGAAAAAAAAAACGCTACTCGTGTTGAAAAGTATATCAGTCACGTGTCAAGATTAAATTTTAAAGACATTAACTTTCCAGTGGCAAAAAAATCAAATACCAAAATTTGAGAAGCAAAACAATGTTTCGATTAACGTTTTCGGGCTAGACGAAAAAGAAAACGTTTATCCGAGATATATTTAAAAAAAAAGCTTCACAATCAACCATAAATTTACTGTTTTATAAAAATCATTACGTTTGGATTAAAAACTTTCATGGATTAGTTGGTAAACAGTACAATAAGAATAAGAACAAAAAGTTCTTTTGTTACCGCTGCTTGCATGGTTGTACAAACAACGAAACATTACAAAATCATGTGCAGTACTGTAGTGATGTATAAAGAATAACAATGCCATCTATAAAAGATAGTGTGTTACAGTTTGTCCATCATAATCACAAACTAAAAATTCCTTTTGTCATATACGCTGATTTCGAATGTTTACTTCAACCTGTACTTGGCGTAGAAAATAATCCTAATCAATCGAGTACAAGAACAATTCAAAATCATGTTCCATGTGGAGTAGCGTATAAAGTAGTTTGTTGTACTGATTCTAGATTATCTAAACCAATCCAATACTATCGTGGTAAAAATCCAGCTGTCTGGCTTCTCAAGCAATTGATTAACGAAATTGATTATATATTTACTCGTCTGAAAAAAGTAAATCCAATGTTAAAATTAACACCTCAACAAGAATCTGATCACGAGCAAGCGGAAATTTGTTATATTTGCGAAAAAGCTTTTGATACTGACAAAAAGGTACATGACCATTGCCATTTGACCGGACAGTACCGTGGAGCGGATCATTATCAGTGTAATTTAAAATTTCATGCTCCAGATTTTATTCCAGTTATTCTTCACAACTTTCGAGGATATGATAGTCACATTATAGTAGAAGCTTTTGGTAATTCTGACATAAAAGCTCGTCCAAAACTCGATAACGTCATCAAATGCATTCCAAATAATTTTGAAAAGTATATGTCAGTTACGCTAGGTAAATTGCGTTTCATTGACAGCTTGCAGTTTATGGCAGCATTGTTAGATGCGTTAGTGAAAGGTTGTAGTAAATTTGTTAACCTACGAGACTGTTTTGGGGATAAATTTAATCTACTAGCTAAAAAGGGGGTATTTCCGTACGAATATCTCAACGATTGGAGTAAATTTGATGAAACATCTTTACCTGACAAAGATAAATTTTATTCGCAACTTAAAAATGAAAATATCACCGATGACGAGTACAGGCATGCACAAAATATCTGGAGAGAATTTGATTGTGAGACTTTTTGGTGATTATCACGATTTGTATTTAAAAACTGACGTGTTATTATTAGCAGATGTTTTTGAAAGCTTTCGTGAAGTGAGTTATGACAATTACGGACTAAATCCTTGTTGGTATTATTCTGTCCCTGGGCTGTCATGAGATGCTCTGCTAAAGTTTAATAAGGTATGGTTTGAATTACTGACTGACGTCGATATGTTCAATTTTATCGAAAAGGGTATCAGATGCGGTATTAGCGTGATAACGAAGAAATATTCTGAAGCAAACAACAAATACTTAAAAGAGTATAATCCTGAGCTTCCCTCGAAGTACATAATTTATCTGGATTGCAATAATCTTTACGGTGGTTCAATGATAGAACCAATGCCTCTTGGTGGATTTCACTGGATCACGGCTGATCGATTTCTATCTGAAACAGAAAAAATGATACCCGAAGATGTTTCATATTTCGTTGAAGTTGATCTTGATTATCCAACTTGGCTACACAAATTGCATAACGATTACCCTTTCTGCGCGGAATCGATGGTTATAGATTATAGTTTGTTATCAAAAGAACAACAAGCGTTAGCATCACCAAGGCAACATTCCATGGTCAAAAACTAGTACCAAATTTGCTTAATAAACGTAATTATGTTTTCCATTACAAAGTTTTAAAACAAGCAGTCGATGCTGGTCTTGTGTTGAGAAAAGTTCATCGTGTACTAAAATTTAATCAGTCGCCGTGGATGAGAGGTTACATTTACTCAAACACTTCAAGAAGGGCTGCAGCAAAAACAAATTTTGAGAAAAACTTCTTCAAACTGATGAATAATTCCGTTTTTGGTAAGACGATGGAGAATATTAGGAAACGCGTAAATATCGAACTAGTTAATGATATCAATCGTAGAAACAAACTTGTGTCCGACGATGATTTTGTGAGCATGAAAATTTTTAATGAGAATCTTGTTGCGATACAAAGATGAAAAACAAATCTAAAACTAAACAAGCCGATCTACGTTGGAGCTTCAATGTTAGATTTATCAAAGTGGCTGATGTATGATTTTCATTATAATTTTGCTAAAGATCAGTGGCCGGCAAGTAGATTATTGTTTACTGATACCGATTCGCTCGTATATGAAATCAAGTGCGAGGACATCTATCAGGACATGTACAATAATCGACATCTGTTTGATCTTTCTGATTACCCACGTGACAGTAAATTTCATGACGACACAAATAAAAAGGTTATTGGTAAGTTCAAAGATGAAATGAACTCGAGCGCTATCAAATATTTTATCGGATTACGCAGAAAAATGTATGCCGTGTTGTTAGACAATAATAAAATAACGAAAAAAGCAAAAGGTCTGCCTCGTGATTTTGTTAAAAAGTTTATGAAATTTGATGACTCCAAGTACCCGCTTGATGGCGGTGTTAGTTTTATGAGATCTATGGCAATTCGGACTAATCATCATAAGCTTGAAACAGATGTCATTATCAAACGTGGATTGTGTAATTTGGATGACAAACGTTATTGCGAAAATGGTGTAGATACACTTGCCCTTGGGTATTGTCATAATGAAGACCGACTAAAATTTTATCTAAACTTATAAAATAATGTTTGAAAATTTGACAATGACAAATAGCTACAGTAGTAAAATCAAATACCTAATGATGGACGGCAAACACTTGACAGTTGAATTTAATAATGAAATATCAGGTACATGTTTTAGTGGAGCACGTGACAAGCTAAAACCTTCACTCATCAGATCTGATAACAGTGAGTATTTCAATTATCTCGAACAATTGTAACAAAAACTGCTAGCGGAATTTAAAAACTTTCACAGTCCGATTAGCCAACAAAAATATACTAAACTCACAATTGATCTCGATCGGTCAAAGGTATATTTTTACCGACAAAAAATATCCTCTGAACAAACCACAAATAAAAGACTTATTTGACTCCCGTAGTTGTGTGAGCGGTAAAGTAAAATTTAGTCTCTACAATCATGATAATGAAGTATTTCTAATATCAACAGTTGAAACATTAATCATTGGTAATGAGGTATAACATAATATCACTTACCTTTCTCGCTTTGCCACTACGTTCTATTTTCCGCTTGAGTCTCTGTATAGCATTGTTAAAGCTGTCTACCTGGTGAAGGCCGGCTCTACTGCGTAATTAAGAATCTACAGGTCTTTTATACACGGGCGATCACGTGTGTCTATTATGAGATTTTATTGGTCCTAGCAAATTCAACAATCTCTGTATTGCGCATGCTTGTGTGAGCTTACCTGGATGATTCGCCGATCACATGGCATCATACCTATACCTGGACTTGTGTAAAATACATGACAGGGTAGGTAGGCTACCATTTGTTGTTGCATAATGACAGACTTTTTCTGAGCTTACCTAGATACCGATCACATGGCATTATCTCTACCTGGATTCACTAACACCTGATGAGAGAGGAAGGGTGGGCTAGAAACCTCACTAATACTTTTGTGAAAAAGGGTGGGGGTAGAGTTTACGACATAGTATTTGTTTGGAGGGGCAAAAATAGGGTTAGAAATGATAACCTTGTGGGCTAGAAACCTTACTAATACTTTTGTAAAACAAGGGGTGGGGGTAGAGTTTAGGACATAGTTTGTATTTGTTTGGAGGGGCAAAAATAGGAATAGAGCTACTACTACGGGCCTCATCTACCCGAAGCATCTGGTTTTGAGGCGCCAGAAACTCGCCTGCCGTCCCTTCTCCTGTTAGTTTAAACAGGTTTCACCCGGCTTAGTAGTTAAGCCACCCGTGAAGGCCTGGAGCAGGATTTGGTTGTCAGAGGCTATCTCAGACGCAAGCCATTGGGGATTTATAGGGGAAGTGGGTGCTAATCTCCCACATCTGCCCCCGGCGATAACAACCGTTGGATATATATATATATATATATATATATATATATATATATATATATATATATATATATATATATATGTACATACATACATAATATACATATCTATATATATATGTATATATACATATATATACATATACATATATATACATATATATAGATATGTATATATATATATATATATATATATATATATATATATGTATATATATGTATGTATATATATATATATGTATATATATATATATATATATATATATATATATATATATATATATATATATATATATATATATATATATATATATATATATATATATATATGTATATATATGTATATATATATATATATGTATATATATACATATATATACATATATATGTATATATATACATATGCAGATCATACAAAAATTAATATCTAAAGTAACAGTGCCGCAATAAAATTTTATATAATCTAATAAAATAAAATGTCTGTTAAAAATTATCTCGAGTTAACAGAAACTTATGACATCGACAACGATGTGACAGAATTCGAGTTTGTTGAGTATCTTGATGAGAATTCTAACGAACCAAATAAAGCTGGTATTAGAACCGTTAACACCAGAGACGAAGATGTATTTCTACTGCCACATAAGGCTATGTTAGAAGTTCGTGGTCAGATTATGACAGTAGCCAATCCACCTGCTGCAATTGCAGTTGGAGCAGAAGTAGCTCTTATAAATAACGGCAGGTGTTTATTTAAAAGTGCTAGATATCAACTGGCCAATCAAACTATAGAAGATATTTCAAGTCATCTACAAGTTGCAAGTACAATTTTAAATATTATTTCGTTTTCCGACGATTACTCAAGATCAACTGCAACTAACATGATGTGGTTTAAAGATACTGGACGGGGTATAGCTGAATCAACCGAATTCCTAAAGAGAAGCGCTATAGTACATGGAGCTGATGCTGATGCCAATGCTGTAATTGTGAGAAATTTTCTCATTGCTAATGCAGACGCGCTAGGTATTGTCGCACCTGCTGCAGATGCTAATGCAAACGCCACAAGAGTTTCTCTTACAGCAGCTTTTAATAATCTAAATATAACACCACCAGCTGCAGATGCAAACGTTACTGCGATGTTAAATTTACTTCTTAACACACCTGACGTGAGAAATCCACGCTCTAACGATGGTTTTGCTATGCGAAGAAAACTTGCAGCAGGGTCACGTCAAATTACAATGATGCTTCCACTAAGCACAATTTTCGGCTTTTGTCGCGATCATGATAAAGTATTCCGTGGAGTAAAACATTTTCTTATTTTAGATCGAGCAGACCAAAACGATTGCTTGTTTAGATCTGGAGGGGTTGATGTACAGTTTATCATAAACAAACTTGCTTTGTGCATGCCACGTATAACACCGTCGATCACTAAAATGTCAGAACTAAATAGTACGCTTGATAAACATACAAACAGAATTTATTATAAGCAGCATAAGATATATCAGACAGCGGTTCCAAATACTACTGACTACACATGGAGGGTCACAACAACATCAAGCGAACAACTGCCGAGAAATATCTTTGTCGTATTTCAACAGCAAGCCCGACGAGGTAACCAACAACAAAATAATGCAATATTTGATCACTCTGATGTCAGACGAATATACGCTAGATTAAATTCAAAGCAATATCCAGAACAAGCTATTTTGCTGATGACGTTAATAAAAATATTTCTCGACCGTACATGTACCTGCTTGACGCAATACAAAAATATCAAGATGTTGAAGATGGAACTCAAATGTCAGCAGAGGAATTTCGTACCCTTTATCCTATATTTCATTTTGATGTTAGTAAACATAACGAGCGAATTGTAGACAGCACAGCGGATATTGAAATTACCTGGACACTTGGGGCGGTTCCAGTGGCGCCGTTATACGTATACGCATTAGTGATTAGTGATAGATTTATCACGGTAGATTCTGTTGGAGGTAAAATGACAGTTCAAGTTTAATCTACAGTTGTTATATAAAATGACAAAATATATTGTAAAAGAAGTATATTTGACTGATAGCCAGGTTAAACAATTAGTAGCTGCTATTGCAAAGCGAGAACAGGTATCATTAAAAATCAATCCTAATATTTCTGATGGTGTTTTAACAAAATTAATGCTAACAAAAAATCAAGTAAAAAAGTATGATCGTAAAAAAAACTTTTGTTTTAAATTTGAGACCTGCACAAATGACAGCGATGGCAAACGACAGTGTCGTTAAAGGTGGTTTTCTTGGTCCAGCATTATCAGTATTAACTAGTACAATAATACCTAAAATTTTACCAGTCTTAGGCACATTAGGACTAGCAGCAGCGTCTGGAGCAATATCTGGCGCAACGAAGAAAGCAGTCGCAGGTAATGGTATCATTCGTGGAAGTGGAATAAAAAAATTGTAAATTTTATGTAAATGATATATTATAATGCCACAAAATAAAAAGAAATCGCCAACAAAAAAAAAAGAAAACAACAAAAACAAAATCGCCAACACCAAAATGCAAATGCATATGCAATCAACCAAAACAAAGAGGAATTATTCCGTTCGCTCCACTTCTGGCGGGACTAGCGAGAAGTCTGCTGCCAAATCTTTTAGGAATCGGACGTGGTCTAACATTACCAGGAACTCGACCACCCCGTTGAGTAATTTTGATATCATTGATAAGTTAAAAGCGGTTCCTGGATTTCACGGAGTTTATTCTAAAGATGAACTCGCAGCAATAAAATCACCATCAGCTGTAAGTTCGTGTGTTATTATATACAAGATTTTAATGACGGATCCGGCACGCATTGGGTAGCAGTTTATAATAATAATTATTTTGACTCGTTTGGACTTCCTCCAAGCGATGTAATAAAAAAGTATATGAAGAAAAAATTTAAAAAGATATATTATTCATCAAATCAACTCCAACCTGTTGGAACGTCTGCTTGCGGATATTATTGTATTATGTTTATCCAACAGATGAGCAGAAATCTTAATTTTTTAAAATTTATATTTAGTTTGACAAGCATCCTTCTCACGCTAATGATGAGATCGCAATAAATTTTATCTAAACTTAAAAATATAATAATGTCAACATACTGTCTCAAGTGTAGAACTAAAACAGAAAATATTAATGAAACAACAGAAAAAACAAAAAACAACAGGATAATATTAAAAAGTTTTTGTGCAGTCTGCGGAAAAAGAAAAAATCTTTTTAAAGAAAGTGTCCCCAGCGACGTCGCTAGGATCTGGTTATCCTGATATTATTTTAGTCAACGACTAAAAATATAGAATGATATGCAACTGTGATTCTGACAGAGATTTGTGTCTTGAGCAAAATAAAATTGTCGCATACTGTCAATGTTGTAACAACAGAGAAATAATAGGTACAGGTATAGATATACATAAAATTATTGGAAAATTACAAAAACCAAAAGGCGGTTGGACATTGCTAGGTCATCGGTATACAGGACCTTACAATCCGCTAGATCAACAACTAGATGAAAACGACAATCCATTGCCAGGTCAAGAGCCTTATAATCAAGTGGATGCAATAGCGATGCGTCATGATATCTGTTATCGTGATCATGAAAACTCGAAAGCAGATTGTGATAAAGTAATGTTAGACGAATTACGTGATATGGAGCCGACAAATCTACGAGAACGTTTTGATAGAAGATTTGTTCAGGGAATGATAGGAGCAAAATATAAACTCGGACTCGGAAAAAGTATACGATGATCTTGCAGTCGAGCTGCACAGACCTAAAAAAAAAGTTTCCACGACGTAAAGTTGTCGTTAATGGTGTAGATGATATCTGGGCAATAGATTTGGTGGATGTATCCAATCTAGCTCAGTTTAACGTTGGCGCTGATGGTGCTCCAAAAAGGTATTTGTTTAATGTTATAGATGATTTTAGCAAATACGCTTTCAGTGTACCTGTTTCGGATAAGACAGGGACTTCAATGACTGATGCGCTAAAACAAATAATAATGAGTACAGAAAGAAAACCAAACAAAATCTGGACTGATCACGGATCCGAGTTCTTTAACAAAAAGTTTGAACAGTTTCTAGAACAAAATAATATAAAAAGGTATGTTACAGGAAACGAAGGTAAAAGCGTTGTTGTTGAGAGATTTAATCGCACGCTAAACGAGAAATTACACAAACATATGACAGCTAAAAACACCAACAGGTACATCGATGACCTTTCTTAAATCGTAGATGAATATACTAACACGAAACATCGAACCATCAAAATGACACCTAAAAAAGCTATTAAAAATCCAATATTAGCAAATGAAAACATGTACCGCAGACATAAATTTAAGTTTGGTGATAAAGTTAGAATTTCTTTGACAAAAAAGGTATTTGCAAAAGGATTTACTCCGAACTGGAGTGAAGAAGTTTTTGTAGTTGATAAGGTACTTTTCACAATACCTGTAACGTACGTTTTAAAAGATCTGGCAGGGGAACCGATCGTAGGTAGTTTTTATGAACAAGAACTACAGAAAACTGAGCAGGATGTTTTTGTTATCGAGAAAGTGATTAGAAAAAAAGGAGATAAAAGTCTAGTCAAATGGCGTGGGTATAGCGATAAATTTAACAGTTGGATCCCAACCAAGCATATTATGATATAATGTTATGATAAATTAACTCATACTTTTGTTTGACAGATTTACATTTTATTGGTTTACATAACGATATTAGATATTGTCTACGATCGTCAGAGATCGTCATTAGATTAAAAATCTTGACAAATATGAAATCGAATTTGATATTTTTCTGTCGGCCTGGAATTCTGATGTTTAAGAAAGGTTTGATTAGCTGCCAAAACAGTTGTTGTTCGGCAACGGTAAAATTAAATTTCATTATTTTTTTTTTTGCAATGTGATACTTGACATTATATCGTTTAGTTGTTGGTCTGCTGTAATTTGATCTGTCAGCAACAGTGACTATTTCACCATCATCATCAGATTCGCTGTTATATAAAATATCATCTTCATTATAACCAATAGATTTGTCTATGAAATCTTTGGAAAATGTGACCTCATCACTGACGACCTTATCGCTGGCGGCTTTGTCGCTATTATCTTGTTTGTAGAGTTCAGCGAGTCGTTTCATCGAGTCCATTATTATAATATATTTTTATCTAAATTATTGTTATAAGATGACTGATGAGATAAAATATCACCAAAAAGTTAATATATTAAATTACAACGAACTAGCCGAAGCGGTAAAAAAATGTTTGTTGGGTTATAGTGTTGACGTTATTGTAATGCAAGGTGATTCTCATAAAATATTGCTAACAGAAGCAGAAAAAAATAAAATTAATGAAAGTGCAGTAACGACGCTAAAATTTAATCACGATGATATCATAACATTTGCTCATCATTGCTAGACTAAAACCGAGCTATCAAATATCATATCTAAAACGAATCCTAGCATCGTATTCGCTTGAAAAAGTTGATTTCATTACTCCATCAGCTACAAATTTTACGACTGCGGGATTTATCTTATAATGCTTTGCCGCAGCTGTAATCGATTTGAATTCGATCTCCTCATCCGTTTCGAGGTTTTTTGAAATAACAGGTTTTGCTGGACATCTAAAATTAATACCACCACCTCGTCCTTTTCTTACATTTTCCTGTTGGGTAACTAGTTCTAGATTTTCCAATCGATTGTCAGTCTTTACGTTAATAACAAAACCATTGGGTATAGATCCGTTGAACACCTCGTAAATAAAACGATGACCATAATAATGAACTTGATTTGGCGATGTTCCTCTAAGAGTTACCCTGATATATCCCATATTACTCATAGTACCAAGAACTTTTTTAGTTTTTCTGTTTCTAATAATACCGCGATCGTTAGCCTCGTATAAATCAAAGACAGGATGTGGCTGAAACTCATCTTCTAAGGATAAGTTTTCAATGTTGTCATCAGTGACTTTATCGTTCACGTGATATACACGCTGTCCCTCTGGAATATCATCGCAAAACAACGTGTAAATAAAATCTTTTCTAAACATTGCAATCCTCTCGGCATTATCTCCCTTTACACTAATCGTATAACCCGCTGACGTTAATTTGCCAACAGATATTCTAGTTTTGATGTTAATAACCGAACCTAATACATTTCCAGCGTATAAGTTATACTTTGGGTGAACATGATAAATCTCTTGCTCACGTGCGCTTGTCAGATTTACTGTCATTATATTATAGGCGATTTTTTTTTATCTTTAATTGATTTTTAGCGCATGCGCAGTGTGAGATAAAGTTATACTTTGGGTGAATTTGATATGCTTTTTGCTCACATGTGTTTGTTAGATTTGCTGTCATTATATTATAGGAGAATTTTTTATCTTTAATTGATTTTTAGCGCATGCGCAGTGTGAGGAAATTATCAATTAGATATTACAATATAGCATAATAATGTTAAAATTGCGTGATATAGCTAAGAGAAGTCTTATGGGAGAACCTAATAAAATAGCGACTGCTTTTGCAGGTTTTGATAATAGTTATCAGTTTGATAATCAAATTGTTTTAGTAAATTTTAATGCAGCAAATCTTTACCACCTACTACAGACAACTGTAAAACGTGAGCTCGAAAAACACAAAAGTATCAGATTATTTGTGCAATATCATGTTATATTTTCAAAGTTAGTTATAACGGAAGAATTAACTAACAAGGAAATTGCAGAACCTTATATGAACGCAAAATCAAGACGTGTTTTGCTTGGGACTGATCTGTTATCACTATCTGATGAAATACACCAAGAAATCTGAAAAAATAGAGGAATTCACTCAATTAGGTTCGGGTTGGAAGTTTAAAAATGATCAAAGAAATATTGTTTCACACGATGAAATATAACGCATTACGAGGTAGTTTATACATCGACCTGCCACCAAAAATAAAAAGTAAAAGATGTTGTATAAACATCAAAAACGTAGATAACAAGTGTTTCCAATGGACTGTTCTTTCCGCACTATTTCCAGCAGAAAAACACGCTGATCGCGTTGAAAAATATATCAGTCACGTGTCAAGATTAAATTTTAAAGATATTAACTTTCCTGTGGCAGAAAATCAAATACCAAAATTTGAAAAGCAAAATAATGTTTCGATTAACGTTTTCGGACTAGATGAAAAAGAGGATGTATACCCGAGATATATTTCAGAAAAAGCTTCACAATCGACTATAAATTTACTGTTTTACAAAAATCATTACGTTTGGATTAAAATCTTTAACGGACTAGTTGGTAAACAGTACAATAAAAATAGGAACAAAAAGTTCTTTTGTTACCGCTGCTTGCATGGTTGTGCTAACAATGAAACATTACAAAAGCATTTGCAGTACTGTAATGATGTACAAAAAAATAACAATGCCATATAAAAAAGATAGTGTGTTACAGTTTGTCCATCATAATCACAAACTAAAAATTCCTTTCGTTATATACGCTGATTTTGAGTGTTTACTTCAACCTGTACTTGGCGTAGAAAATAATCCTAATCAATCGAGTACAAGAAAAGTTCAAAATCATGTTCCATGTGGAGTAGCGTATAAGGTAGTTTGTTGTACTGATTCTAGATTATCTAAACCAATTAAATTATATCGTGGTAAAAATCCAGCTATCTACCTTCTCAAGCAGTTGATTAATGAAGTTGATAATATTACTTATCGTTTGAAAAAAGTAACGCCAATGTTAAAATTAACACCTCAACAAGAATCCGATCACGAGCAAGCAGAAATTTGCCATATTTGTGAAAAAGCTTTTGATACTGACAACAAAAAAGTACATGACCATTGTCATTTGACTGGACAGTATCGTGGAGCGGCTCATAATCAGTGTAATTTAAAATTTCATGCTCCAGATTTTATTCCGTTTATTTTTCACAATTTTCGAGGATGTGATAGCCATATTATAGTAGAAGCTTTTGGTAATTCTGATATAAAATCTCGTCTAAAACTCGATAACGTCATCAAATGCATCCCAAATAATTTTGAAAAGTACATGTCAGTTACGCTAGGTAAATTGCGTTTTATTGACAGCCTGCAGTTTATGGCAGCCTCGTTAGATGAGCTAGTAAAAGGTTGTAGTAAATTTGATAACCTAAGAGACTGTTTTGGAGATAAATTTAATCTACTAGCTAAAGAAGGAGTTTTTCCATACGAATACCTCGACGACTGGAGTAAATTTGATGAAATATCTTTACTTGGCAAAGACAAATTTTACTCACAACTTAAAAATGAAAATATAACTGATGACGAGTACAAGTATGCACAAGATATCTGGAAAAAGTTTGATTGTGATACTTTTGGTGATTATCATGATTTGTATTTGAAAACTGACGTGTTATTATTAGCAGATCTTTTTGAAAGTTTTCGTGAAGTGAGTTATAATAATTACGGACTAGATCCTTGCTGGTATTATTCTGCCCCTGGACTGTCATGGGATGCTCTGCTAAAGTTTAGTAAGGTAAGGTTGGAATTACTGACTAACGTTGATATGTTCAATTTTATTGAAAAAGGTATCCGAGGCGGTATTAGCGTGATAACAAAAAAGTATGCTGAAGCAAACAACAAATATTTGAAACAGTATAACCCTGACCTTCCTTCGAAGTATATAGTTTATCTAGATTGTAATAACTTGTACGGGTATTCGATGGCAGAACCAATGCCTCTTGGTGGATTTCATTGGATCACGGCTGATCGATTTCTATCGGAGACAGAAAAAAAGATACCCGAAGATGTTTCCTATTTCGTTGAAGTTGATCTTGATTATCCAAATTCGCTACACAAATTACATAACGATTACCCTTTCTGTGTGGAATCGATGGTCATAGATTATAGTTTGTTATCAAAAGAACAACAAGCGTTAGCATCACCAAGGCAACATTCCATGGTCAAGAAACTAGTACCAAATTTACTTGATAAGAAAAATTACGTTTTGCATTACAAAGTTTTAAAACAAGCAGTCGATGCTGGTCTTGTGTTGAGAAAAGTTCATCGTGTACTAAAATTTAATCAGTCGCCGTGGATGAGAGGTTATATTAACTCAAACACTTCAAGAAGGGCTGCAGCGAAAACAGAGTTTGAGAAAAACTTCTTTAAACTGATGAACAATTCCGTTTTTGGTAAGACGATGGAGAATATTAGGAAACGCGTAAATATTGAAATAGTTAATGATGTCAATCGCAGAAACAACCTTGTGTCAGACGATGATTTTGTGAGCATGAAAATATTTAATAAAATCTTGTTGCGATACAAAGAAAAAAGTAAATCTAAAACTAAACAAGCCGATCTATATTGGAGCTGCAGTGTTAGATTTATCAAAGTGGCTGATGTACGATTTTCATTACACTTTTGTTAAAAATCAGTGGCCGGCTAGTAGATTATTGTTTACTGATACTGATTCGCTCGTATATGAAATCAAGTGCGAGGACATCTATCAGGACATGTACAATAATCGACATCTGTTTGATCTTTCCGATTATCCACGTGACAGTAAATTTCATGACGACACAAATAAAAAGGTTATTGGTAAGTTTAAAGATGAAATGAACTCAAGCGCTATCAAATACTTTATCGGATTACGTAGTAAAATGTATGCCGTATTATTGGACAATAATAAAATAACGAAAAAAGCAAAAGGTCTGCCTCGTGATTTTGTTAAAAAAGTTTTTGAAATTTGATGACTACAGGTATGCGCTTGATGGCGGTGTTAGTTTATGAGAGCTATGGCAATTCGAACTAATCATCATAAACTCGAAACAGATGTCATTATCAAACGTGGATTGTATGATTTTGATGACCAACGCTATTGTAAAAATGGGGTAGATACATTTGCCCTTGGGTATTGTCATGATGATAGATCTATACTCGACATTATCTTTTCCAACTGAAATTTTATCTAAACCTTTAAAATAATGTTTGAAAATTTGACAATGACAAATAGCTACAATAGTAACATCAAATATCTAATGATGGACGGTAAACAATTGACAGTTGAATTTAATAATGAAACATCAGGTATATGTTTTAATGGAACACTTGACAAGTTAAAACTTTCGCTCATCAGATCTGATAACAGCGTGTATTTCAATTATCTCGAACAATTGTATCAAAAGTTGCTAGCGGAATTTAAAAACTTTCACAGCCCCATTAGCCAACAAAACTATACTAAACTCACAATTGATCTCGATCGATCAAGGGTATATTTTATCAACAAAAAATATCCTCTGAACAAACCAGAAATGAAAGATTTGAGTCCCATCGCTGTGTGAGCGGTAAAGTAAAATTTAGCATCTATAGTCGTGATAGTGAAGTATTTTTAAAATCAACAGTTGAAACATTAATCATTGGTAATGAGATATAAAATAATATCATTTTCATTCTAATGCTAGTTTAATTTCCACCTTGTTAACTGAAACGTTCTAATACACAGTTTAATTTTCATCCTGTTATCTGATAAAAAAATTTGTGGTAAAACCTATTTGCCGTCTTTGGAATAATCATATTCCACACATACGCTGTTCTAACAAATTCGTCACTTCTGTTGACAGAGCTTATCGCATTCCAACACCTGTTGTTTTGTCTGGTTACAAAATACCTGTCTACATAGTAGTAGTATAGGGAAATGAGGGGTTTGGCGGGGGTGGGGGAGGAGGTGTGGGAGGGGGTGGTAGGCCAAAACCCTCATACTTGTTTGGAGGGTACAAAAAAGTGAGCTAAAATCCTCATTTAATTTATACTTGTTTGGAGGGTAAAATAATAAAGTGGGCTAAAACCCTCATTTCCCTATTTTGGAAAAAGGGGTGGGGGATAATTTAGAACTATAATTTATACTTGTTTTGAGGGTAAAAAAAATAAAGTGGGCTGAAATCCTCATTTCCTATTACTACTGCATATCAACACATTTTTAAATGAAATAGAAAATTAAAATGGAAACTAAAATTGCGTACCTTAGTGCCGTTTTCCTTCCACATAACCGTCCTAGCCTATAGCCTGTCTTCCTTTTTAAGACAGCTGTCTGGCCCCTTTCTACCTTAATGAGTGATAACTCTATCTTCAGATTTCCCACTGAGCCTAAAATTGGACTTCTCCCAAGCAAATTTGGACTAAAGAAGTTTGGAAAGTGATAGTCCTAACTTGTTTCCCAAAGCGTATGCCCTTAATTTTCCTAAACAACAGGAAATAACTGTTCATAAAATTTCTGCAAATAATCATGTCTATCATCAGATTTCACTAGCCTAAAATATGCTGCAATCAGCTTCCTTTGACAAATCAATTATTTGACGTGCGCCCCTTTTGAACTGTTACAGTCGAAGTTCTATCGCACGCTTGTCATGACCCGGTAAATGCTACTGAAGCTTAACATAACCCTTTTATGTGTTCAGAGATGAAATAAAGAAATAATCAGTGAGTGTTCTGAAGACCTCTCTGGCTTGACTATGTTAACTTCAAGCACATTTTATTTAACCTTAAGTTTCAATAAATCTTTAAAATTTGACGTATCAGAGATACAATTGGACCAAATATTCAATGTCTAACATAAAATATGAGCAAGCAAAGCATTTTAAAATGTAATGATTAAAAGTTAATCAAGTATTTGAAAAGTTAACACCACAAGTTAGGATAACTTATTATAAAAAATATAATTATTGGTATAAATAAAAATTTACACGAGATGCAGAAGCGTTACATTTTAAAGCTAAAACATGCTGTGATGCAACTTTTGACTTTCTTCAAAAGAAAAGAGCTAACAGGAGGGCACTTGACACTGCATTAGACAAGGCTAGCTAAAACTATAACACTCACACACACATACACACACACAAACACACAAGCTGCTGTCATCAAGGCAAAAGAGTGGAGTGGAATATTATTTGCAGATATTATATTTACAGTCTTTACCATTCCATTATAGAATTAGTGGTGTAAATGAGTTCAAATTTAATTGTTCTCTTGCGTGATTGGTAGTTCATTTCAAAGAATGGTAACCATATATCATCATATACTTTGCCAAATGTTAAGGTTTTAATTCTTGCAAAATCTAAAATATTTGAATATCAAAGATTTTTGTAGTTAAAACATATTAAGATACCCAAACATTTTGGAGCATGCTTATCAGACATGTGGGTTGGAATGGGGGAGGTTCACGCTGGACAGAAATATTTGCAAGCATGTGACCGCTCTAACTTTCAAATGAATGAATGACAAATCGTTAGGACAAACAAGGTTAAATAATTGCACACAATATATTCGACAGTTAAAAAAAGATCAAATGATTTATCTCCCCTACAATATGTTTGGCATTCTAAACTGTCGGTTGATAAAATTATACGGTGGTATTTGTGTATCGAATTTATTCGTAAAAAGAATATGGACTCCGATATATTTCCGCCATATGACAGGTGGGGTTGAGAAAAAATTAATAAATTGAAGATTATATTAACCAGATATAAATTAAAATCATAATCTTCAGATGAGTAAAAATAAACAATTAATTGTATAAGTTAAGACATGTTTAACCGTTAATGGAGTAATCAATTAACTTCCTTGACGACCTTCACCCTATTCAAAGGATAGGTCATGACATTGTTTCAATTTATTGCTAAATTATTATTACTAATTATTCCGTCGGGTGAGTGTTTATCATGATTTACGAACTAATCCATCCTGTGCATGCTTTATCCCAACAAAATTCGTAAATATATTTTAGTACAAATGGTTACGAATTTATTTACCAATTAATCCAAATGGTTAGTACAAATGGTACAAATAGTTAGGACAAATGGTTACTAGTTGATTTACCAATTAATCCATACGGTGCATGTTTTATCCCAACAAAATTCGTAAATATATTTTAGTACAAATGGTTAGGAGTTTATTTTTTGTTATGACTTTCTAACTTCACATGATGTTTAACGATAATTTTTATGGGTCTAGCATTATTTTCGTCCTTCGTTTTCTTCGAAGGGTTCATTCTAAACTGAACAGAAGAAAAAAAACAGCTGCAACCCCCCCCCTCCAAAAAAACAGACGACTTATATTCAAAGTAAACAGGGGGGGGGCGGGGGAATATCTAGGCAAGACATGAAAACAATATTCTTCACATGAGAGGAATGTGGTGGTTGTGGTTTGTCTTTCCCTTATTTCAAAAATCTTGTTCTCGTATTAAAAATCCGAATAACCACACCAGCTTTCAGACACACACTAGAACAGAGCAGCGTCTGAGAAAATTCACTGGAGATGATGGAGAAAACACCTTCGAACTTTGTCAAAAACAAATGTCTTTGACATATCGAACACGTTTCCATGTTTCTTAGTAAACACATTCACCTAATTATTCATCCGAATCACCTTTTGTTTCCAAATACGATTGGACAACCAACCTTCTATTATTTCCCCTAAATTTTACTAAGATTGTCAATACTGTTTGCCACCATTTACATACATTTTCGCTTTATTTATTTATATTCAGAAATTTTGCTTAATTCTTTTCCTGCTGAAACCGCAAATAATATATTGCCCACCTCCAAAACTTTTTGACGTCCCTACTGAAAATGTTACCGTATGTATCCAAGATCTGAACATCTAAGTTTCACTGGCAATCTTGGTTTATCCTTTTGGTTGTACGAATTATGATGATCTTGGTTTATCCTTTTAGTTGTACAAAAAAATGACGATCATGGCATACCCTTTTAGTTGTACAAAAAATGACGATCATGGCATACCCTTTTAGTTGTACAAAAAAATGACGATCATGGCTTACCCTTTTAGCTGTACAAAAAATGACCATCATGGTATACCCTTTTAGTTGTACAAAAAATGACGATCATGGCTTACTCTTTTGGTTGTACGAATAATGATGATCTTGGCTTACTCTTTTGGTTGTACAAAAAATGACGATCATTGCTTACTCTTTTGGTTGTACAAAAAATGACGATCATGGCTTACCCATTTAGTTGTACAAAAAATGACGATCATGGCCTACCCTTTTGGTTGTACGAATAATGACGATCATGGCTTACCCATTTGGTTGTACAAAAAAAAATGTGAAGATCATGGCTTACCCTTTTGATTGTACGAATAATGACGATCATGGCTTACCCATTTGGTTGTACATAAAAATGACGATCATGGTTTACCCTTTAGGTTGTACTAATAATGACGATCATGGCATACCCTGTTGGTTGTACAAAAAATAAAGATCATAGCTTACCATTTTGGTTGTACAAAAATGACGATCATGGCTGACCCTTTTGGTTCAAGGAATAATTTCTAATCACTTAGAACCTTATCCACCAGTTCGTTAAACGACGCGTGTTTGTAGCTATGCTATTTAAGGATGGGCGCAAGGGACATACACTAGAATATACTCGAATGCATTATGAATTCAACATACTTTGATGTCACGACCCTTATACTGATATTATTAAAAGCTGTGGAAAATACCCTTTTTGCTCGCTTTAAAAACCTTAATTATTGTGATCGGTTTGAACCCAGACAGCAGTGGATTAATTATGTGTTTTGTTTTCATTCTTTTCTTTTCTTTCTTCTTCTTTTTTTAACATTAAGATCTACTTATTTCGCTTGATAATATCTTTGAAACGAAAGCAAACATACAAATTCATTGTGTGTCTGCAAGTCAAGAAGTTATGTAGGCACAGGAGTCTGCAGTTACTTCAATAAATCACAACGAAATCACGTTAACGGTATTATAAATTAATTGTTAATTAATCGTAAGTTATTTGTTAACAGTATTAAAAGTTAATTGTTATTGATAAAACTGCAGACTCCTATGATGTAGGTTTCGAATTATCCTTGTTAGTCTACATAGCTGTTGTACCGTGTTTAAAGTGGAATTAAAAGTATTAAAAAAATTTCAATTAGTTATGTTATGAAATAATATATATGCTATTAAACCATATACATACGTTCAAAGCTCTTATAAATTCTGGATAAATCAGAAGGATATCGTGGATATCATCTAGAAACAGTTTGCAAAATGCCCGAATATAAATTTTCTTTTCTTTCATGTAGACAAAAATCATATGGAGAGTAAAGAATTGGGGTCGGGTGGGGTGGGGTGAAAGATTAAGCAAGATGGCTAGCCTGCTGTGTAGCATGCGCTCATATTACATACATTATAACGAAAAATTTAACAATTCTTTCAGATTTTCAATAATGCTCATATTACGTACATTATAACGAAAAATTTAACAATTTTTTTCTGATTTTCAATAATGCTCATATTACGTACATTATAACGAAAAATTTAACAATTCTTTCTGATTTTCAATAATGCTCATATTACGTACATTATAACGAAAAATTTAACAATTCTTTCCGATTTTCAATAATGCTCATATTACGTACATTATAACGAAAAATTTAACAATTCTTTCTGATTTTCAATAATGCTCATATTACGTACATTATAACGAAAAATTTAACAATTCTTTCTGATTTTCAATAATGCTCATATTACGTACATTATAACGAAAAATTTAACAATTCTTTCTGATTTTCAAAAATTATATGATTTTAAGTATTAAAAAGTAATAAAGTAAACTTTTCATTTTCTGTTGGCGCAAATTTTTAAACCTGGATACGAGATTATGTTCTTTCTGGGTTGATAAATCTTGATATAAACATCGTCTGAAACCCATAAACTGAAAACAATTGCCGGACAGTTTGTAACTCGATCAATACCTTGACCAGATTATTTGTATAAAATCATATTTGTTTTGAGATCGTTTACATACTTTCTCCCCTCAAAACTTATCAAAATCATATTAGTTTTGATATAGTTTTACATACTTACTTTCTCCCCTCAAAACTGATATCATTGTTAAGGCATCAATTAACTGTTCGCTGTAAATCTTACAAAAGCATGTTAGTATTTGCTTCTATGTAGATTGTAATTCTATCAAGTCTTTTCAACTCGCACAGTTTCAGCAAACGGGTTTTTTTTTTTTTTTTTTTTTTAAAAATCTGACGTAAGTTGGTGAAAATTAAACTCCAATTACGAAATTGTATCCGAGTCTCAACGTAATCATTTCTCTTAGCCAATTTGTGATAGTTTTGTATTGCAAATGTATTATATCGCTGTTTATTGAACTAAAAGCTTTTGAGCGTCTTGGACAGGTCATATTAACCGTTTAGCAGTTTCACACACGCGTTGTATGTACAAACGCACTATCGATCGATGAGTTAATCAATACACAAATTACAGGCGTTTTCTACTCGCGTAGTGATATTGGATCGAGGTTAAAGGCAATCAAGCTTGACAACTTGAATTGGTATTAGATTGACAGTCTGCCAAACGTGCAACGACTGTTAACTTAAGATCGTTTTGTCCGTATTAGCAGCACGTGCTTAAGTGAGGCGCTGAATTCTGCGATTATAACAATTTAAGAACAAGACTGAAAGTGACTTGTCTGTTAGGAGACGATAAACCTGAAATCGGAGCTTATACCTGCACACCCAATTGTCTTGTACATTACAAGAACATCAAATTGAAAAAAGCTTGGCATATATTGTATGGGATATATTACTATCTGCTCACAACGGAGTGGCTTTTTGACAGTAAACGATATGAAGACCGTACCTCCGTAAATCATATCTACAATTATGCAATAGATTGTAGAAGGGCATAATTGAAGAAAATGACGGAGAGTAAGTCGAAAGTAGGTGGAGGAGAGCAAAATTTGACGGTACGTTTCTATCTACGTAAAATGTTTTGCTTTTAGCAATCGTATGAATTTTTGTTTCTCAGATTGCTTACACTAGGAGATTATCTGCTTCATCCTATTTGTCTCTTCTTTCAATCGTTCTTTTTAAAGTCTTAGTCATTTTGGTTGATTTACTGCATTAGAAAGATAAAATAATACGAATGAAACCATGCGGATGCAGTGTTGATGCACTATTTTGTAATATTTAACTTTCCTCTGCTAAATATAGTTATTTTTATTTAATTATAAATGTACCCTATTTCAAATTTGTAATATTTCCTCGCATGTATATATAAAACTACTTTTACATCTTCATTTCATTTTAAAATCTTTCGTTTTTCATTATATGCAGACTTACCGGTTTCTCTTACTTTTATGTAAAATTCATTTACATTATGTGGTTTCTTCGTGCGAGGTGTCGAAAGTCTATCATACAATTTTGTATCTGGTTTAAAAAGAAATTATAAGCAATTCATTTTTTGAAAGAAAATAGAATGTCCGTTACAAAAAGCGTGATATATTAAACATTCTAGATAATGCTAGAAACAACTAATAAAAAATAATCCTATTGTAAAATTTAAAACATTTTGATTTTAATACAATAATGCATTGTGTTGTAAAATTTAAAACGTGTTGATTTTAACAGTTGCAAGTACCGAGGTCACAGGAGGAGAGTAGAAATTAAAAAAAAGAGTAAAGCAAAACACACACACACACACACACACACACACACATATATATATATATATATATATATATATATATATATATATATATATATATATATATATATATATATATATATGTGTGTGTGTGTGTGTGTGTGTGTGTGTGTGTGTGGTGGTAAGAGTAAATTGCGTTCGAACGACGATGAACGACCAAAGAGGTGTGACGCTAAAAGGCTCAAAGAACTCTGGCGCTCCATGACATCTGGCGCCCGGTGCAACCGCCCCGTCCAACCCTTACTTTAGCGCAGTTTGATTTTCCGTACCGTACTAGATGTTACAGAAATAGAATTTTTGCCATATTTCAAAAGCTCTTTATGAAAAAAAAAAAATAGCACAATAAATCCAAATAGTTCATTGATTAGTAGGCGGACTCATTGCTTACTTGTTATAATTATACATGTTTATTATTATTATTATTATTATTATTATTATTATTATTATTATTATTATTTTGGGAGGGTGTTGTAGTGAGAGGAGTACAAGTAATATAACATTTTATATCTCTTTTCTTTAGTCAAAATCAAACTGAGTGCAGGTACAATTTTCCTACTTTTTAGACTCTAAAAACAGTTTCAAACCTGGTAAAAAAAAGTTAGTGATTTCTTTAATGTAGGCTTGACTTAAAGAAGAAAATCGCTATCTAATTACAGCATTGTTGTTAGGCAATTTCCACGTGTTTTGCAATCCAAAACAGTATATTAAGTTGCCTTTTTGGACAGTTTATCAACGTACCCTTTCAAGATCTTGTTTACAGGTAAACTTTGGAAATATCGCAATTGTCCATGCATGCGTCACGTTTACAGATACATAAAGCAACGTGAATAGAATATCTGTCGTCTACGCATGAGCTGACTTCCATTCTATTAAACCAGTCAGACTCGACTAAAAAATTGTTAAGTTGCTACAGAATGCACGGTGTTGGTGGTTGGTTTGTTGTACATATTTTCAAGGTAATTGGTTTAAAATTACGTGCACGCGATACAGCACGGTGACAGACTTACCCTGACAACCATCGTCCTTAAACTTTTCTAGACTCCAGATCTTAATCGGAAACATTCTTCACAATCAGATGCTCGATTGTATTGACTTCTAGTTAGAATTTTAAGTCTGGAATATTGAGTCTGGGTTTGTGATAAAGGATAGTCGAGGATAAACTGGATAATAGAGGTCGCGAGTCAAGCACACCAACAAATTGAGCTGTAACAATGTACGGAAGAGCAGTATTACGGCGAAATCAGAAATACATTATATAAAATGCATTCCGGTAGTCAGTAGTTCAGTGTGAGAGACATTTAAATTTTAAGGGGTAAAATTCGTACTAGAAATGCTAAACAATAATCCCAAGAAACGTTACTTATGACGGCACAAACAACTTTTTGCCAAACAAAAGCAAATCAGTATACAATAGTAAGAACTGTATCTTGAAATCTCAGTGGAATGGCATTCGTTTAAAATTCTCATATTTTAAGTAGATGGAAGAAATCACTCTATAAATGTGCTACATAATTCCATTCTTAACAATGCAGGACATAGTCCATTATTGTAGATGTTTCAGAATACTTGTACATAAGATGTCTATGATCTTTTATGTTTAAAATACTTGTACCTTAATCTTTATTTTAATTTAGATGTATTGACTAGGTAGTCTGAAATAAATAATTATTATCTTATCATATCTAAATCAGTATTTAAATTGTACACACAAAACATTTTATTTCTAGACGGCTTCATGATCATGAAACTACTGTGTATATAACAACTTTCAAAATCAGAGTTTGATGTAGTCCTAAATGTAGATGGAATACAAATATTAATAGTTCATCTTTCACTTTAAGTTTTTATTGTGTTTGATGAGCATTTTTAACATAATTTATGTGCTCCTACCATAAAAATCCATTGTTTAACATTCAAGTATATCTCAATATTGTTTTGACAGCATTCCCTCTGTAATATATGTAATGTACCATATATACTAACTTACAAGTCAAGTCACTGCAAACAATAAAGATCCTGATCTGCCAGAGCATAATGAGTCCACAGATCAAGGTCTATATTGTTCATTATACTGATTGCTCAGATTGCACAGATCCAGATTTGCTGGCACATTATGTGACTCAGCTTATGAGTGAGTACATATGGTAAGTGGGCATTGTCGTAGACACATCAAACAACATTTACAAAACAGCCTAAAAATTGAATTGAAAGAACTTGTAATACTTTAACAATTCATGTATTAAGTTTGGCAACGTGCTTCAGGAAGTCATGAATAGATTATTTGCCTTATGTGGTTGTTGTTTGAATGATCAAAAAGATAACATATTACTAACATTTTCCATGTCATCAAAGCTATTTTTGAGTTGCAAATAGATTCAGTTATTATATTTATTTAAATTTATATCATTTCAGTAATTACTGTACTACATGTATAGGATGTGAGTTTTAGATGTACTTGTCCTTTCTTTGGAGCGATGAATTCCCCTCCCCACATGAGGATATATGCAATTATTAAAGCAATGAATTCCCTACCCCATGTGTATATATGAAATTATTAAAGTAATGAATTCCCCTCCCCGCATGTGGATATATGGAATTATTAAAGCAATGAATTCCCCTACCCCTAGGGGATATATGCAATTATTAAAGCAATGAATTTCCCTACCCCATGAGGATATATAAAAATTAAAGCATTGAATTCCCATATGCAGTTATTAAAGCAATGAATTCCCCTACCCCATGTGGATATATGAAATTGTTAAAGCAATGAATTTTCCTACCCCGTGAGGATATATAAAATTATTAAAGCAATGAATTCCCCTACCCCATGTGGATATATGCAATTATTAAAGCAATGAATTCCCCTACCCCATGAGGATATATAAAATTAAAGCAATGAATTCCCCTACCCCATGTGTATATATAAAATTATTAAAGCAATGAATTCCCCTACCCCATGAGGATATATGAAATTATTAAAGTAATGAATTCCACTACCCCATGTGGCTATATAAAATTATTAAAGCAATGAATTCCCCTACCCCATGTGGATATATGAAATTATTAAAGCAATGAATTCCCCTACCCCATGTGGATATATGAAATTATTTTAAAGAAAAATATCTTGATAAAGAGAATCCTAACATATAGTGGTGATACTGTTGTCTAATGCTGTCAATGATTTAGTTTGGTGTTTTATAACATACAATAGCAACACAAGTTGGTGTTTATAACAAAGCAACACAAGTAGTTTTTTTTACAACAAAGCAACACAAATAGGTATTTTACAACAAAGCAACACAAGTAGGTGTTTTACAACAAAGCAATAAAAGTAGGTGTTTTACAACAAAGCAACACCATGGAAGGTGACTTGGGCTCATTTGATGGTAGGATACAAACCTGCACCCTTTTTCTCAAGTGTTAGGGATGCTAGTCATGGTGCCATCACTGCTGTCTCCATCAATTGGCTCTTGTGGCATAGGGGAGGATAAACCAGGCTCTTCTCCATCACATCCCTGATTCTGCAGAGAAATGCTATAAATAAATATTGTGTATAACATTTATATTATACAAGAAACCTGGGTATAACATTTCTGCTATAAAAGAAACCTGAGGATAACATAGAGTAATGCCATATCAGGTCTGTTGCCATCTTGACTGAATTATGCATATATTGCCTTCAGCATGATCATACTCTTTCCTGCATCAGCAACATACATTTATGACATGCCATATTCTATGATTCTGTTCTACTGGACCCATTATTCTGGTCAATTTTCTCTCATTTTGCTTTTCAGTAATAAACTTAACCTTATTCTTTGCTATTAATTATTGACTAAGTATGTTCAAGTTGCCCCCTTCCCCCGAGCCTGTTCCTTGAAATTATTCTGTGCAAATCTATTATATTCTACCATGTGTATATATATATATATATATATATATATATATATATATATATATATATATATATATATATATATATATATATATATATATATAACTACATGCAGTTTGATAGGAGTAATCAGTAAAACAACATAGACCCTGATCTGCAGGTCCATTACACTGTGGCAGATCAGGATTTTTGTTGCTTGCAGTTTGACTTACAAGCAAGTATATATGGCAATAATATTTGTATGAAAGCCCTCAATATAAGGTCAGCAAGCCCATCAGGTAGTCTCTTCTATGGCAACCATGGGTAGTGTTCTGATGAATTTGGAATGTCATATTTGGGTTTATGCTCTTCATCATCAAATACACATTGAACTGAATAAATATAGAATTCTCTTCTTTGTTCTTCCTGTTTTTTTTATATTTAAACTCTATTAACATTTTATCTTGATATTGCAGGTGGTGCTGCGCATCCGCCCAATGAATGAAGATGAGGTCCTTTTGCGTGCCACACAGATTTCCCACAAAGTGGGAGAAAGTGTGAGTATATGATATGCAAAATTCTATCAGTTATTTTGCTTTATTTTGTAATGTAATATAATCTGTAGTTCAGGCTTTAAATATTTCTACTTGTCATTTTTCATACTTAAGTTGATACATTGTTGTTAAGTACTGCATTGACCACATTTCTTGTAAGAGAGACCCACTATATTTTCCTCAAGGAGAAAGCACATTATACAGACAGGACAAAGTTATCCCAGTTGATGTATTTTTCTGGTATCTAACTGATGCCAAAAAGAAAAAGCCAAATTGAATTGTCACATTCAAAAGTTTAAGAAAATCATAGGCAGATGATAATAGCAAAAAACTAGTTAAGCTGACAGAATGACAACATTTTATAATAAAATATTCAGAGAACAGTACATGACAGTTCATAACCTAAAGTCTTTTTCAGTTTGGTATTCTGATCAGTAATTCTAACAAAATTGATATTGGAGAATCTCCCAAATAAATTTCAACAGGCCATTTAGAATATTTACTACTGGTAAGGTCACTATTTTACTCTGGATAATTCATGTACCGTAGTAATTTCCCATAATGAAAGCATAAACATCTTAAGAATTCAAAATATTTGGCAATATGACACTGCCTTTATCAGTGACTTATGTTGATCATATAATGGTCACATGATATGAGGATGACTGCCATAGATGGGTGGCATTATGTGACAGCAGATTTTTAAAAAGTCTTGAACTTGTCTTAGAAGTGAATACATACAAAATATGTCATGTCAGTTTGCTGTTTCATTTTATTTCTAACAGAGTAGATACAGTGTAGGTCATGTCAGTTGCTGTTTCATTTTATTTCTAACAGAGTAGATACAGTGTAGGTCATGTCAGTTGCTGTTTTATTTTATTTCTAACAGAGTAGATACAGTGTAGGTCATGTCAGTTGCTGTTTCATTTTATTTCTAACAGAGTAGATACAGTGTAGGTCATGTCAGTTGCTGTTTCATTTTATTTCTAACAGAGTAGATACAGTGTAGGTCATGTCAGTTTGCTGTTTCATTTTATTTCTAACAGAGTAGATACAGTGTAGGTCATGTCAGTTGCTGTTTCATTATATTTCTAACAGAGTAGATACAGTGTAGGTCATGTCAGTTGCTGTTTCATTATATTTCTAACAGAGTAGATACAGTGTAGGTCATGTCAGTTGCTGTTTCATTATATTTCTAACAGAGTAGATACAGTGTAGGTCATGTCAGTTGCTGTTTCATTATATTTCTAACAGAGTAGATACAGTGTAGGTCATGTCAGTTGCTGTTTCATTATATTTCTAACAGAGTAGATACAGTGTAGGTCATGTCAGTTGCTGTTTCATTATATTTCTAACAGAGTAGATACAGTGTAGGTCATGTCAGTTGCTGTTTCATTATATTTCTAACAGAGTAGATACAGTGTAGGTCATGTCAGTTGCTGTTTCATTATATTTCTAACAGAGTAGATACAGTGTAGGTCATGTCAGTTGCTGTTTCATTATATTTCTAACAGAGTAGATACAGAATATGTCATGTCAGTTGCTGCTATTTTTTATTTCTAAGTCCATGGTTTACCGGTATTTTAGGCAGCACCCTAGTACCATTGACCCTTATTTTTTATCTTTGGTAGAAGAAAGTTTTTTTCCATGGCATACATATGGTGCATAAAAAAGACCCAAGATAGGTATTTGTGACCCTTTATTTCTGTCAATGACCCCCACTGTTTTACCAGATAGGGGCCAATGTGCCCCACTTTTTCCATTTCTGTTTTATGTTGTAAATAAATTACTATTTGTGGAGTCATCAACAGACAGATTTATATGGATAATTGATTATCAGCAGAGAAAGTCAATTGCATATTTGCAAAAGAACTCTGTTTTGTTTTAAATCAGATCTCTGCTGGGCCTGATAACATACATTATTAATCATACTGATGCAGACAGGTGTTTAATATGTAGAGCTTTACACTCCATGAAGTTATGGTTGCTTTTCATTGAATATTTACTCAGAAATTAATTTGCAATATTGGTTAGTACCATCTATACTCCATTATAAGGTGGGACCAACTGTAAACCACACAGACCCAGATCTGCCATTATATAATGCGCTGACAGATCTGGTTCTGTGTAGCTTGTTAGAAGTAATCAGTAGAACATAGAGCACAGACCCTGATTTCCTGTTGCTTTATGCAACAGTGGATCAGGACATTTGTTGTTTGCAGTCCTAATAATGTGCAATTTAGGTCATTATGTACAGATACATTAAAAAACAAATAGTATGGTCTTTTATTAATCTGGTTTCACATATGAAGTGACTGTAGCTTAAAGATTAATGTAATTTTATGACTGGGCAGAATTCAGTTTACTTAAAATCAATAGTATTTTATCCATTTATTTTGTTAGATAAGTGATATAGCCAGATATCATGACTTTGAAGTCTGCTGTACTTTAATTTGTTAAATTGCAGTTCCTAAAGCATAATCAGCACATACAATTATTTGATAAGATTTCATCTGTTCCTTTAACGTCTTATTACCAGTGTAGTTATTCAGGGCAAGTGTGCATTATGTATTTTCTCTGTTTATTTTATGCAAAGCTTTGAATTACTGCATTTTCTGAGAGAAATAATCTTCATATTTCACAGAAGTGAAAAAAAAAATATTTTTTTCACTGACCATCAATAAACATGGATAATATTTTTGAAACAGTGACTTTCATTTTAACAGATTTGTTTAAAAATTGGTTTATTCTTATTTTGTTTTTACCACTGACATTTTGTGTCTACATGTGTTATGTCAGTGTAAGTAGGCTGATACATATTTAAATGTGATTCTCCTAATTTTTTGACATTTTAAATTGCCCATGTAATGTGTCATTCATTTTTCTGTCAATGAATTTAATATTTAAAATTTTTCAGACATATAAAAAGTATCCATTTTTTTATATAAAGGAGGCATGCAGAAAATATGAATTACTCCAAAAATGCAATTTTTGCCTGTTCAGCCATTCACCTGCTTGTTTTCACATTGTTCTTTATTGGTATTTGAAATAAAAGTCAGTATGTAAGAAAATTCTTCCTTATGATAATCATCAAACACAACCCCATTTAAAAACTTGTATGTTAAGTGGGCCAACTTGGCTTGTGTTAGTTATTGCTTTTATGAACTCTGGAAAATTATTAAGTCACATAAACTGAAGAGCAGTTTCATCATCCACAGTTTAATCACTTACATAGTCCCGCAACAAAAACAAGAAGTCAGTGTTACTTAGTTTTAATGGACCATTGACTTAAGTATGTGCCCATCTAAATCCTCTAATTTCATTTACCAGCATGTTTTTGCACTGGAGCTGGATATTGTTTATTGAGATTTATTTGTTATTAAAGACATTAACACATTTATTTCTTTGATTTGTTGAAACCATTTTGCAGGTACTTTAAATGGAGTTCATATAACGTTTGCTACAAAACAGGTGTTGATTCATTTTAGTCCAGACATTTTATTTGTACCATATAGGAAGTTCATATACCTTATGAAACACATTCAGAATCTACAAAAATTCTGTGTCAGTTGATATAAATTTATGGAAATTAATCTTTCGATTCTGTTGGAATTGTGTTAGCATATAGAATGTTTTAGGACCTCTATAAAGTGACATTACCTGCTCCAGTGACTTATAGTATCTGCCTTGGATGCAGGGAGTTATGGATTCAAATCATGGCCCAATAATACCAAAGACATAGAAATGGTAGTAGCAGCTGCCTCGCTAGGCACTCATCATTAAGAGGTTAGTGTTAGGACTGGTCAGCCTGGTGTTAGGATAATGTGACTGGGTGGGACATCATGCTACATGACAGTGGCATGATGCCCCAGTGCTAGACATCACTATAGACTGCCACAGTGCAGACATCATAGCAATATGACTGAAAAATAATTAAAGCTACATTGAAAATACAATCACAAACACACATATTTGACTGTCTTGATACTGTATCATATATATTCACTTACAAGTTGATTAAATATCATGATGCGTATTATAATGTGCCTGATGATCAGGGTCTATGTTGTTTGTTTGTCTGATTACAAAACAGCCAGTGCATTATGTACCAGCAGATCTGAATCTGTGCAATTTGCACTTAATTTCATTTTATAAACAAGTACATAAGGTGCAGTGCATACTGGCATTGTGTATCAGCCTAGTGTATTCTTTTATATTTATCACCTCATTTTAATGTCATTAAATCTAATCTCATGCAAAATGTCTGTCTGGAATTTAAATCATATTTACATTATCTGTTAAATTCAAACATTGGATTTATGATATTAAAATTTCTAGATTGTTATTCAAGTGTTGTCTAATTTTTCCCACATTTGTTGTCATCTTTGTTGAATGTTTCTGGGTGCATTAAATCTTGCAAAAGATCAAAAATATGTCATTGTCTTTAAAAGGCATAAAAACATAAAATAACAAGCTTTCTTTTAACTTGGCAAACATCCCTAGCATGTATTTCCATCTATTCACTATCCACCATAAAGACTTATGAAGATTGCAAAGAGCTACCAGTATGACACTATTTTATGCTTCAAGGATCGATGAAAAGAATCTGAATGATTTTCACAAAAGTGCTAAAAGCAACATTTTGACAAGTGTGGAGTTTTCAACACATTTTATATTTAATAAAATAAATTTTACTATAATATTCAGAGCTTGATAGAAAAATGATAAATGGGTTGAGTTTTGTTGAATAGAATTTAATTTGATCAGTTGTCTGTTTCATGAATCATTTTTAGGGATAATTGTTTCTTTCAAATTTTATTTATCAATATTATTTTGAGAGAAAACTGAAAAATCATTGTTTTCACATGTTTTTTCCATGTTTTTCCCATATCATTGTATATATGCTAGAAAATTATTACTTTTGATTGGTAGTCTGTCATTGTGAGGAGTTATGATTCCTGTAAAGTGGACAGATACTTAAAAGTACAGTGAATTTGAACACATTAGCAAGGCAGCCATCACTGTATCCATTTGTAGTTTGTATAAACTGTAGAATCCAATGCCAGTTGCCACAATCATTGTGTCTTTAAGCAAAAAAATTAAAGTAGGGTTCCAAACCAATTTTATATTAAAGAATATTTTGTCATCATGAACATCATCTTGTTACATGTAGGCACATACAAAATAATAAAAGAGTCAACAATCATTGTAAATTTTTTAAAAATTAATAACCCTAGAAAAGATGGTAAAAAATGAAAAAGACTTACGGTTTGTAAATATAATCCAAAAAGATCTATCACAAAAAGTTCAAAAATAGAATCAAGGTTGAAATCCAGACAAAGTTCTATGATGGAGGACAATGACATCAGATGAATGCAGTATTGTTCTGATGTGTCAACAGTTCCTCATTGAATTTTATGAATTAAGAATAATATCCCAGCTTTAGAATTACGAATAATTTTCAGTAAATGCCTTTGTCCAAGAATATTGATGAAAAACACTTATATTTCCAGGGGGGAAAAAAAATTAGTTTAAATAACAATTTTAACTCAACTGGTCACAACACAAAATACCTTTGAACTCCAAAAAGTATGAAATATGACTGACTGAAAAACACTAAAAATGTTAGTTGTTATTGCAATTTTAGATCATGTGATGGGGTTTTGTGTCACTTAATTTGAACAACACAGAAAAGTAATATGTCAATTAGCACATAGGTTTTTTACAAGTTTGATTGTACTGACTAAAATTCAGTAATAAAAAAAATGTTGTTTACAACAGAGCTGATGCAAACCAAGAATAACCTTGGTTATGACCAATGATTTTCACTGTGTTTATGAAGTCTGAACCAAGGTCATAAACTAGGTCAGCTAAAAATACAATAGTGCAAAACTGTTATTTACAAGAACTGAATTGAATTTTCTGAAAAAATGTCAAATCCAGTGAATAAAGTTCTTACAATAACATGTAATGAAATAAAAAATAAATTAAAAATATTTAAACTAACACACAAGCAATTAAATTACATATACACAATAATCTAAATTTAAAAGCCTCTTAAACAATCATGATTGCATATTTTCCACTAATGAAAAATCAAATTTTGGATCAGAAAATAATGAAGAAAGATGTGAATATGAATGAAATATGACCTGCTTTTCTGAAATAGTTTCAACTTAGGTAACCATTGCATTAGTTTATTAGGACTTCTAAAATGAAATTAAGTTATGGAGAATGAGAGAAAAACAGAATATCTTCAGAACTTTCTTTAATACTGATTAAGTATATCCCTGAAATGAAGCTCTTACTGTTGAATTCTTTAAATGAAAAAAAATTTATAGCATGTGTACATTAAACCCCAATCATTACATTTGGTATTACATTCTCAGTGGTAAAGAAAACATTAAACCTAAATTACTTTTCTATTCATGATGGTGACAGCTCTTTTTAATAAATTGATAATTAAGAAATATTTAGAGATTGGCAGCAAAAAGATTTCCTTAGTCATTATTTCATTTGATTTTTGTCTCTCATGATTCATCCTCATGTCTGAATAAATAAGGGCACAGGTTTTTTCTATTAGTGTACCAGGCGCCAGACAGTAAATTGTGTGCACTTGCAGAGGCTTTTCAGGGAATACAAGAACAAGTGCAGAAATTAAACACGGTATTTACCTTTATAAAACATATTACAACAGTGAAAATGAGCCTGTAAATTATGTTCTTCTAATTTGCTTAAAATCATAATGGATCAACTTGATCTACTATGCACTGTGTGACTAATAGACCTGATCTACTATGCACTGTGTGACTAGTAGACCTGATTTACTACTATGCACTGTGTGACTATTAGACCTGATCTACTATGCACTGTGTGACTAGTATACCTGATTTACTACAAGCACTCTGTAAGTAGACCTGATTTACTACTTTGCATTGTGACTGTTAGACCTGATCTACTATGCTCTGTGTGACTAGTAGATCTGATCTACTAAGCACTGTGTGACTAGATCTGAGTGTCCTTTGTGCCTAAAGACCTGTGGTTCATATAAGCAGATATAGTGCCTTTGCTCTGTTCATTAATTCTGACTCTTAACAAATCTGTATCAAGTACCTGTTAGCAAAGAATTACTTTGTTAAATTGCCAATATATTGATTTAAATGTTTGAATAATATTTGAAAAGGTAAAAAAGATGAAATTGTCACATTGTCTCCCATCTTCACTCTCTAGGGAATGTATTTACTATGCACTCCATTAGTGAAATACAAACATATTCTAATAATTATTTCCCTGAATTAAAACACCCTACCTGCAAAATTAAAGTGAAACTTGGGAGAAAATTGAAACCCTCATTAAAATATCTCTGCATTAATTCATTTTTGTGTTTGAGGGAATAAAGGGAGTCTCATGTCTTTTTGTGTGAAAGGGTCATATCAATCATTTGTATTTGCACAGGAATCAAGTAAATCAAATAAATAAAACTGTACATACTAATTAGCCTGGCAATAACAATTAGATGTAAGACTTTGTGGGGTAATGTGGGTAAATTATGTTAAGTTTCATTAGCAAAAGGAAATTTCATATATCTCCACATGGATGTGATGTCTAACACATACCGTTATATACCTAATATTTGCTTATAAGGCAAGTCCAACTGCAAACTGCGCAGATCCAGATCTGCTGGTGCATAATGCAATACCAGATCAGGGTCTTTGTTGTTTGTAGTTTGTCTGGCTATGGGTGAAGTAATTTTACAATTGTACTAAAGGTCACTTTGAGGATACAGTGTTCCTTCTTTATAATACTGTCCATGAGATATAGAAAATCTGCATTACAAGTGAAGATACAATATACTGAGGGATATTCCAATAAAGTTACTTAAAGTATGTCATAAAAATGGATAAAAACAAAATAAATAAGGGATATTTTTTCTGGAGGCAGTATGGGGTTCAATTCAGCAATTTAAAGGTTTATTGAATTTGCCAAATAAAATGTCTTATAATTATTGAGACTATCACATGCAAGATCTCCCTTAGAGACATTGTTAGAAATGCATTGAAATCAAACGACATTGGAACATAAGGTCAGTGTTGACAGGGACCTTTTCACATGGTCAGTTGACAGGGACCTTTTCACATGGACAGTTGACCTCCTGATTTGGTATAGCAATCAACTATTCAGAGGGCTACTGACCAACTAAATCATCTATGTAAATGTTTAAAAACATGTCATACAGGTCATATAGGTATTTGTCATTTTTGAGAATTTGATAGCACACTCGGCTACCTAAAAAAGGCAGTTATTCACTTTATTTCACTCCTTATCAATCAATATTCTTTGGAAGGTTGTTATTTGAATGCCTTGAGAAATATATGAAACAAAAATTGGTGTTAAAATATATATATTGATTTTTTGTAACCAAGACCAGTGAAGATGTGCAAGTCCAATGTAAACCAGATTGAATGTCATGCTGTGATGTCACAAAAAATGGAAAAAAATTGAACTTACCCTGCTCTGGCAGTGATTAAACCCAGCATCCACTTTTATTGACCAATTTAGTGCCAGGTAACCTTTTTTAAGAGCATGTAGCATTTGATATTTTTCTATATGGTTGTTTTGTGACTTATTATATCTTATATATGAATTGTAGATCACTTGGCAGTCAGGAATGAACTGACATAGGTAAAACCACTAGGTGCAGATCACACAACAATCAGGAATCAACTTGCTTATAAATTAAATGGTTAGAAAATATTTTTCCATCTCCATTATTAAAAATCATTGTGGAAAGGAGAACAATTGTATATTTTATCAAAATTGTTCCCATTTGCTATCTTTCTGCATCTTATAAACAAAAAATGAAAGGGCAAATGCTTTCTATTATCAGACACATTACCCATATGTGTAGCATGGGTATAGGCAAGTTGGAAATTAGCTATTGGAGGTCAGTTCATGATAAAAAGTAGGAATAAAACTTTGTCATTTACAAAATCAAAAAGTTACTGAACAGCAATTAGAAATAGATAAATTTTTGATGACTTGATCAGTGTAAGTCATGCCTTGTCTAGATTTTTTAAATTATTGGTAGAGAAGCTTGAACTGACAGATAAAGGAAACACTGTCCTTGCAGATTTACTTCCTTGTCATTGTTATAACACATAAACCATCTACTCAACCACCTATCTCTTCCATTACAGTTCAAACCTTATAGTTTATTACAGTATTTGCAGTTTCTGCAGATGTATTACACACACTCAAAGACATACAGCATAGACCCAAATCTTATTTACATATTACACACACTCAAAGACATACAGCATAGCCCAAATCTTATTTCAATTATTGTACCATCAGATCAGGGTTATTTTGCATTCCATACACAAAGCTACCTATGTGTTTTATTCAAGTAAGTGAAAAAATGAGTTTAATATGTTAAGTATACATGATGGCCATTAGGTTTGGACATATTCAAATGGCATAGGTATACATGATGGCCATTAGGTTTGGACATATTCATATGGCATAGGTATACATCATGGCATTAGGCTTTGACATTCATATGGCATAGGTATACATCATGGCCATTAGGTTTGGACATTCATATGGCATAGGTATACATCATGGCCATTAGGTTTGGACATATTCATATGGCATAGGTATACATCATGATCATGGCTTTGACATATTCATATGGCATAGGTATACATCATGGCATTAGGCTTTGACATATTCATATGGCATAGGTATACATCATAGCATTAGGCTTTGACATATTCATATGGCATAGGTATACATCATGGCATTAGGCTTTGACATATTCATGTAACATAGGTACAAAATTGGTGGCCATTAGGGGTTGACATATTCATATGGCATAGATATACATGATGGCCATTAGGCTTTCAGATATTCATATGGCATAGGTATACATGATGGCCACTAGGCTTTCAGATATTCATATGGCATAGGTATACATGATGGCCACTAGGCTTTCAACTATTCACATGGTTTAGGTATACATGAAGGCCACTAGGTTTTGACATTTATATAGCATAGATATACATGATGGCCATTAGACTTTGACATAATCATATATTATAGGTATACATTATGGCCATGGCTTTGACATATTCATATGTCATAAGTATACATCATGGTCATTAGGCTTTGACATATTCATGTAACATAGGTACACATGGTGGCCATTAGGGTTTGACATATTCATATAGCATAGGTGTACATGATGGCCATGGCTTTGACATATTCATGTAACATAGGTACACATGGTGGCCATTAGGGTTTGACATATTTATATAGCATAGGTGTACATGATGGCCATGGCTTTGACATATTCATATGTCGTAAGTATATATCATGGTCATTAGGCTTTGACATATTCATGTGGCATAGGTACACATGGTGGCCATTAGGGTTTGACATATTCATATAGCATAGGTGCACATGATGGCCATGGCTTTGACATTCATATGGCACAGGTATACATCATGGCCACTAGGCTTTGATGTATTCATATCCCATTATCAAAAGAGTTTTTTCTGTGCTTCATCAGCACAAATTGCTGATGTTGCTTTGAATGAACACATATCATCTTTTATGCCTTGCAGATATTCTGTGCAATATTGTGTGAAAGGAATTCAAAGCTATTTAGATTTGCAAGAGTTTGATCTGGTGTACAGATGCATGTTGTCACATGACCTCATTGAAAATGTATTACATGATAGTTCCAGTCAGTGTTCAATATGGAAGTTTATCTTAATGGATTGAACATTAGAATTAAACACAAGATCAGCTGGGTTAGAATAAATGGATAAATTTACAGTGAACAGCATGGACCCCCGGTCTACCAGTGCACTGATGACAGATCAGGGACTTCCAGTTTACCTTTGATCTTGATTCACCAATGCACATGTGGTGACAGATTTGAGACTTCCAATTTACCTTTGATCTTGATTCACCAATGCACATGTGGTGTCAGATTGGGGACTGTCCAGTATACCATAGACTTTGATCTACCAGTGAACATGTGATGACAGATTGGGGACTGTCCAGTATACCATAGACTTTGATCTACCAGTGAACATGTGATGACAGATTGGGGACTGTCCAGTATACCATAGACTTTGATCTACCAGTGAACATGTGATGACAGATTGGGGACTGTCCAGTATACCATAGACTTTGATCTACCAGTGAACATGTGATGACAGATCAAGGACTATCCCAAGTTTACAATGGGTGTAGATAGTCTATAGATGAACTGTACTTTTAATACAGTATTTGAGGCTACAATCTATAATATGTATTTGATAGTTAGAAACCCATATAAGTATTCCATGATTGCAAACCCATTTTATGTATTTGATGGTTTTGGAAACCATTATATGGCATAAATGTGCTTTCATTGCAGTTCTGTCCAAGCAATTAAGGATTATTGAATGAACCAGTTTTTGACTTGTCAATAATAGGTGCCCAGCTCCTATTTGTACTGCATACATGGCTATATTAATCTAATGTGAGACATGATTGATCAAAGTTGAAATTTTGAAGAGAATATAAGCTGGCATGCAAATGTTTACTTATCTGATACCTATATTTCTCTGGTCATGGTCCCCATATAGGGTCTAGAAAATTCACTATTGAGATTTCCTAAATATGATAAAGTTCTATGTTGGTTTAAATAGTGGGCAGTCAACCATAAGGGAGCTATTAATCACTGTGTTAAAACCCCATTTAACAAATTTCCTTATTGCCTTCATAAGTTTATTGAAAGGTCAGAATAAAGTTATAGATATTGTACTTTTGACAGTCATGATTCAATCTTTGAAATGGAGTTAGTCTTAAAAGGTTTAATTTTATATTGATGTAAAATGTGTGGGCTAAAGTTTATGATATGTACAATACTGTTATTATATTATTCTATCTTGTACTGAATTTTATAAATTTGATTGCAAACTATCTGTCAATGTAATTCATCCATGTACTGTCTTCATCCCAATGTAATGAATGCAGACTAAGATCATCTTGGGTCTTCATTAGATCTGTGCCAGCAGATCAGGATATTCATTAGATCTGTGCCAGCAGATCAGGGTATTCATTAGATCTGTGCCAGCAGATCAGGGTATTCATTAAATCTGTGCCAGCAGATCAGGGTATTCATTAAATCTGTGCCAGCAGATCTGGGTATTCATTAAATCTGTGTCAGCAGATCAGGGTATTCATTAAATCTGTGCCAGCAGATCAGGGTATGCACTAGATCTGTGCCAGCAGGACAGGATTTTTACATGATATGTGCCAGCCGATCAGGTCTTCACTAGATCTGTGCCAGCATATCAGGGTATTCATTAGATCTGTGCCAACAGGACAGGATCTTCACTTGACCTGTGTCAAAAGACCAGGTCTTCACTGGATCTGTACCAATAGGCAGGACATGAAATCTGGATATTTTTTCACTAACTGATAAGATCACAAAATTTTTTTACTCATCCTGCTTAAAGTTTACAGAAGTTAATTTAGTTTCTGATTCAGTATTTATTATTCATTAACATCAACCTTTATCAGTAAAATCTATTTCATCAACATGACAATTGAATGAAGTACACAGCATTGCTCTGAATATTTTGTGCAGAAAGTATACAACAGCACAGCTTCATGGGTCATATTTTGGCCATTGGTGTATTTTGCAGACATTTCTGATAGTTTCTTTGTCTCTTTTCTTGTTGTATTTGTTATCACACTCTATTTGTCAGCATCTCATTTCTGCCATTTTTGTGGCATCTGTGCACCTTGCAGATACTTGTATATGTTTACAAATGTCACTGTACAATGCATGAATGCTTGTTAACAATGATATAAACATTAAAACACCTTGTTCAGTATAATTCTATATTTGAGTAAGCGAATGTGACCATTTCTGACTAGCCAATACTATCCTTAGTCCCGTTACCATTTGTTTTCATCACTAGTGTCATCAGTGCCTTGGTATGTGTCACTCTGTGTAACATGCTCAAAACTGCATATTATATTGGTCTGTGTCACTGTGTAACTGCATACCATATTTGTTTGTGTTCAACATGCTCCAAACTGCATGTCATATTTTTAAGTGTGTAACATGCTTCAAACAGAATATATTGGTCTCAGGGACCACTCCAGTGGCTTAAATGTTTAAAGGTCTGCTGCAGGAGATCGAAGGTTTGAACCTTGACTGAGTCATGCCAGAGACTTATAAAATTGGTACTAGCAGCTGCCTAACTTGGCACTCAGCATGAAGAGGTTAGTGTTAGGACTGGTTGACCTGGTGTCAGGATAATGTTAGCTGACATGATGCTACATGTCTGCAGCATGATGCCCCAGTGCAGAATATCACTATAGAAGTGCCACACTACACTACAGACATCATAGTGATATGACTAATATTGTTCAAGCTATGTTACAAATTCAACAGACAGACAGACAGATAAAGTCATGCCCACATACACAAGTAATATGCTCTTAAAGTGTAACTCATGAACAAGATCAACTTGTGTAAACAGACTAAGATATGGTATTGCATAACATATATGCTTGTGTAAGTAAGTCCCAACTGCATAGGAATAGATTGATCAGATGTTTATACCATGTGTATGACTGATCTGCTGTTTACACCATGTGTATGACTGATCAGACTATTAATATTGTCTTTGCTATATACCATACATATCTATATAGAAGTGAGATTAATTTGCTTAAACATTGACTCTAATCTTCTGTTGCATTGGGTAGGTACTTGTGTACAGATTGGATACATCTGCATTGGGTAGGTACTTGTGTACAAATTGGATACATCTGCATTGGGTAGGTACTTGTGTACAGATTGGATCCATCTGCAGTGGGTAAGTACTTGTCTACAGATTGGATCCATCTGAAGTGGGTAGGTACTTGTGTACAGATTGGATCCATTTGCAGACTGGGTAGTTGCTTGTGTACAGATTGGATCCATCTGCAGTGGGTAGGTACTTGTGTACAGATTGGATCCATCTACATAAATATACTGGAGCTGTTGTTACATATTGTATTAACTCATATATAAGATCTAACTGCATAAAAAATAGATCAGCCACTGCCTGCCTTAATATTCTCATGTAACTGAGATCTAACTTTATAAACATACACTGATAATTTGGTAACTACAGTATATACTCAAATATACATGTATGTTAATTCCATTTACATAAACATAGACTTTGGTCAACTGGCATATCATTTGACAGCAGATCAGGGTATATATTCTTAGCAGTTACATGTGTATTGCATACAGGTAAATAGGTGTTTGGTCTGTCATAGGTATATATTTTTTTGTAAAAGATTGTTTTGCATTTCTTATGGGGTACACGTTTCTTTGATGTCTTTTGGCATAAAATATTCTTGAGGTAGCTTGTTGAGGTAAGGAACAATAGGAGTTATTGTAGGCATTCAGCCTTGTCAGGTTTGATACCTATAGATCTTTTATGCTACCAGAATAAATTATCTTGATGAACTGTTTGATGGTCACTGAAATCTGAAGCCATTTGTCTGCATGTCATGCAGATATAAACATCTATTTTATTGTCATTGGTACATTTAAAGGAGAATTACATATAAAGGAGAATTAGTTTTTTTTTTTAAGAATCTGGGTTACACTGATCATTTTATCATGGATGCATTTAAAATGCAATTTTCTCTTCTTTATTTAACTACTGTGACACTGGTTGTCATTATAGCAGCCTGGTCATGCCACTGTTCCATTTATATACTTTACTTACTAAATAAAGGTGCTTCAGAAATGAATATTTTTACCACTTACAATATACCTTGCATGTCTTCCAGACAGTTTGTCCTCAAACAACCAGAACCAGTCCAGTTGTTACTGGCTTTTGCCAGAGTTATATTGTAGCAATTCCCTCCATTACAACCCAGCTTTGAAATGTTTTGCATGACCTTGATGGAGGAGCTCAGGGTCATAACCTTTTTTTAAAAAAAATCTAACCCCTGATCAAGGACACTGCAACTGTTGGTTGAAAATGTAGAGGTATCTGAGAGATTGATGATTTAAAAAGTATCTTGTTAAATTTTATGCTTAAAGTAGATGTAGTGTCAATTATATGGTATTATATCTACTGACAAATAATAAAATAATAAAATATCTTTCTTTCCATCTTGTTTCTGTCTTATGTAAATATGTATGCATGCATGTAGTATAATAGTTTGAAAATATAAAAATTAAGAATTGCAGAAATGCTTTAGTAAGATAAACAATACCAAAAATGTGGAAACTAGATACAATTTAAATATAAAAAGATGTTAAGATTCTGTAAAAAAAAGTATATAGAATAAAAGATAAAAGTAACACCTGTAAAATGCAAATCCCATTTTTGTATAACCATTTGGTATAGTTTGTGAAACAAAATTGGTTTAAACTACCCCCCTCCTTTCAACATACTCATGTCTCACTCTGCCAGGAATCTATCTTTCAGAACAGAAAGATAACTGAAAAACCTAAGAAGCTGAAGGAACTTTGTAAATCAACTTTAAATATCTTGTCCACATTTCTTCTAGAAGCCAATTGGACTTTGTAAATCAACTTAAAAATATCATATCCATATTTCTTTCAGAAAAAAATTTGAATGCTATTCAGTGCTATACAAAAACTGAAATTGTTGCCTTGGTTACTTATTTTTAGGTATTGTAATTCTTCATCATGACTGATCACAAATTTTGTGCAATCTACAGTAAGATTGAAAAAAAAAAAGAATTCATGTATTACCTGTTACAGAAAGACAACTTCTAAATCAAAATTGCACACATATTCTTGTCCCTGCTAACACTATATATTTGCACAATAATCATTTTTAATGGAACAAAATATGCATTTAGAGTCTTGCATCTTATTGAAGTTAAAACATAAAAAGCATCTGGTTGTTTATATTTGCTGTGTTTTTATTGCTGAGATAATTGTTTATTCAGCATTTACAGCCATACCATTCTCCTTATACCACATTTAAAGTAGTTCATTTAATGCCATTTGAAAATTATTTCATTGGTTCAATTTTGCAGCTGTGTTTGTTTGAGAAAGAGATCATCAGCATATAGATCAAATGCTGTATTTCCAACTTTATAGGGAAGGTTATTTATGAATACAACAAACAAAAAGTGGTCTGAGTTTGATCCTTGTGGATACAACAAACAAAATGTGGTCTGAGTTTGATCCTTGTGGATACAACAAACAAAATGTGGTCTGATGAGTTTGATCCTTGTGGATACAACAAACAAAATGTGGTCTGAGTTTGATCCTTGTGTATACAACAAACAAAAAGTGGTCTGAGTTTGATCCTTGTGGATACAATAAACAAAATGTGGTCTGAGTTTGATCCTTGTGGATACAACAAACAAAATGTGGTCTGAGTTTGATCCTTGTGGATACAACAAACAAAATGTGGTCTGAGTTTGATCCTTGTGAAAACAAACAAAATGTGGTCTGAGTTTGATCCTTGTGGATACAACAATCAAAATGTGGTCTGAGTTTGATCCTTGTGAATACAACAAACAAAATGTGGTCTGAGTTTTGTCCTTGTGGCAAGCTATAGTTCAGTATTCTTTTTGAGATATGTATTAATTCAGGGTCACTATTTTGTAATCTTCTATTTAAGGATAAATAGAATATTTGCGAGCTGAGTCATTAAATTAATTGATTTTTAGTTTTCTTTCAGAATTTTAATCATATGCAAGATCAAAATCTTAATTAAAAATCAACAATAATGCTCCAAACACCATTGCTATTAATGATTGATTTTGCCTAAAACCTGGTTGGTTGACATGGAGAAGTTTGTGGTTCTTGAGACAGGTCATAATTAACTCATGCACATGCTTTTCTATTAAGTTTCAAAGAGTTGGAAGGGTAGAAATTGTCCATAAAATTGTTTAAGTCATCTTTTGCCACTACCTTGTTGACTGGAGTTACCTATCTTTAGTTTTCCATTTCTCTGTAATAGTGGGTGGTAATAGTAGGTGGTAATGGTGGTAATAGTTGGTGGTAATAGTAGGTGGTAATAGTTGGTGGTATTAGTAGGTGGTAATTGTTGGTGGTAATAGTTGGTGGTAATTGTTGGTGGTAATTGTTGGTGGTAATTGTTGGTAGTAATAGTTGGTGGTAATAGTAGGTGGTAATAGTTGGTGCTACTGCTTTTCAAGGCCTGTAATATCAAGTCCTTTTAATAATGTCAATGTGTTTCAAATATTTTGGAACCCAAATGTCGAATATATTTTTAAAAAATAACAAATCTGTGATTTTGTTATAACCTTTCAGCATGAAGTTTTATGACATCAGCTCTAGGCAAGATATTGGTAATTTATTGCATAGAAACACAAGTAGTTATATAGTGCAGTTGGAGTAAAGTACCTTACTCAAGTCATTCAATGGTAACTAACTTGCACCATTTGGTTGTGAGTCTGGCTAACCACTTAGCAATTGTGGTTCCCAGGATGTTAGGCAGCAACACACTTGGTGATAGTAGCTCCACTGACACAATAGCATTATCAAATTTCCTGATAAATTAGGTTTAATAACTATTAAAAACTAACAGATTCTTGTTGGATAATCAGAAGATAAGACAATTGTATGTAACAGAACATTTCTTAATTTCCAGATGGTGGTGTTGATGGATCCATTAGAGGACCCTGATGACATCCTCAGAGCAAACAGGTCAAGGGAGAAAACTTTTGTTTTTGATCAGACCTTTGATGGCAATGCCACTCAGGTAAGGGCTTTTTGAAATTAATGAAAACTATGAACTATCATGAAATTTTGATGCCACTCAGGTAAGGACTTCCTGAAACTATTGAGAACTATCAACTAAATTATGAAATTTCAAGCCATGCATGCTAATGGTAGTCTGATATTTTACCCCAGTTTATGCTCAGCTAAGTGCTCCAAATGGTAGTCTGATATTTTATACCAGTTTATGCTCAGCTAAGTGCTTCAAATGTCTCTGAGGCGCATAAATATCAGATTTTTTTTAATTGGTAGGGAAAGGACTTTTAAAAATTTGACATAATTGGGGAATCTAGAATCAGTAATATCCAGTTTAAGTTTCAGTAAAAGATATAAAGCAGATTTAATTTTGAAAAGGTAAATTCTTTTTAGGAAGGTACTCTCAAAATCTTGTTACACAGTAATAATACAGGTATTATTAGGCTGCAGGGAAGCTGGACAGTCTCACATCTACACCTAGGTCTCATTTTTGCTTTCAGTTATTCAGTTTTACACAAGTTCTTTCTAATATATTGTTTTGTTTTGTGAGAATCAGTCTAATAAAAAAAGCAGTGTATGACTATGTTTTTGACTTTGCACTTTGCATTTATTACCAATGATTGCTATCCCTGATAAATAGCTGTATCATTTCATTTTCACTATTTCTGTGCTGTGATGTATTGGTATATGTAGGAAATAGCTGTATTATTTAATTTTCCATAATATGGCATAATGATACACTTAAGAAAAATCCACATGGTTTAATTGTTGCTATTTCTGTGATATGGTATTATGCAGAATTTAACAATGTATAAATTCATATAGTAAAAATAAAACATTGGAAAATTAAGCTAGTTAATTTTCAATGTAAAATGGAAATTCATGCATGGAAGTACAGTCTAGTCTTGATAATCCAAATTTCATAAATCATTGGCTGTAACATATGTACTGTATGGGAATTAATCATGAAATATTGCTAGAACTGAGTGTGTAAATTTAGTGGTTGGGTTAAATTAGATGATTTTAATAGTATTGGTTTTACATTACATAAGTGAGACATGGTTGTATTTAAGATGTTTCTTCTATTACCTCATGTCTTGATTTAAGCCTTGAACCACATATTATATATCCATAATTAGCACTAGACTGATTTGACTGTAAATAAAATTGATTCTTAAAACTTGTTGAAATTAATTCAGGCAATGTTTTTTGCACCAAGCTTGCCTTTTACTAAGACAGGGCTAAAAATAAGTGGATGCCTGCTAGCACAGGGCTAGTAAATTTACTGTTAGAATAGTAGTTTTCATAATTTTAATAGTGAAATGGCTTGTTGTTTTAGTTGTTGCTAACATTGTTTTGTGGGAAGGATTCAGCAGGACTAGTTAGTGTCTCAGTCTAAAAGTCCTTCTGGTTACAAAGTAATTTATGACAAATTCTGTATGGAAAGAAATTTTATATTTTTGCAATGTACTGCAGTCATTCACATGTAGATCAATAGAAAAAATTCATTCCAAAGAGACAATATTATATGGGACAGCCCAATACACCATAACTGTGGTTTTATAAAGGGAAGGTGTTATGATAATGATCAGCCAACACCACTTTACCACTTATAGACTACATGTCTCATTACCTCCAGTTGTCCATTTTACAATATGCATATCATGTATCAAACCACATGTCAAAATTTAACTTTAATCATTTCTCCAGGTTTTTTTTGTGCTGGTTTTAGGAAAAAAGTGAATTTTTTTTAATACAAAAAACTAAACTAAAACATGCCATGTTTATTAAATTTTATTAATTTTATCAGTTTCTAGCAACCTTTTCAGTTGGACTAGTTTATTTTAGAGAGCATGATATATGTATGAGTAATAATGGATCAGGTTTAATGGCACATCAGTACAGTCCTGGCTATATAGTACCAAACAAATGCTAGGTAAAAAAATGGTATTGTCAAAATCCTTATCAGTCCTCAAAAGGAGGCAAAGTACTCCAAAGTAAATATAGAGCAAAAACTCCATATCAAGGCATACAATAGTATAATACTTATTAATTACATGCTGGCATTGCATTGGGATAATCTTCTTTCCAAGAGCTTAGAATACCAAACTCAATTTTTTTTGTTTGGCACAGTTTGACCTTTCATCTTTGAAAATACATGTGTAGATTTAAAACATTAAGCACTGTATTTATTGAATGTTTTGCATGCAAAGAAAATTTTTCTTTTATAAGGCAAACAAAGCTAAAAATGCATGTAATGCAATGTTTAGCATACAGTTTTTAATGCCATTTAATATGTCTAGCCTGTGACTTGCTAGTACAGTACAATTATTAGTATTGTCTAGATTCTCACTTGTTAGGACAGTACAGTTTTTATTACTCTATGGATTCTGACTTGCTGGGCAGCTGAGTTTTTATTACTGTCTATATTGTGACTTGCTAGGACTACAGTTTTTATTACTGTCTGGATTATGTCCAGGACAGTAGTTTTTATTACTGTCTAGATTCTGACTTGCTAGGACAGTACAGATTTTATTACCAGGTAATTTGTCTAGATTTTGACTTGCTAGGACAGTAGTTTTTATTACTATCTAGATTATGACTTGCTAGGACAGTACAGTTTTTATTACCAGGTAATTTGTCAAGATTTTGACTTGCTAGGGACAGTACAGTTTTGATTACCAGGTAATTTGTCTAGATTTTGATTTGCTAGGACAGTACAGTTTATTACCAGGTAATTTGTCTAGATTTTGACTTGCTAGGACAGTACAGTTTATTACCAGGTAATTTGTTTAGATTATGACTTGCTAGGACAGTACAGTTTATTACCAGGTAATTTGTCTAGATTTTGACTTGCTAGGACAGTACAGTTTTTATTACCAGGTAATTTGTCAAGATTTTGACTTGCTAGGACAGTACAGTTTTTATTACCAGATAATTTGTCTAGATTATGACTTGCTAGGACAGTACAGTTTATTACCAGGTAATTTTGTCTAGATTTTGACTTGCTAGGACAGTACAGTTTATTACCAGGTAATTTGTCTAGATTATGACTTGCTAGGCCAATATCTCCAGATTTTGTTTTACTGAAGCCACTCATCCAGATTTATGTTCTCTTTTGTATCACAGTATGTACTATTATTAGTTATGATGTCACAAGTTCAGATGTTCTGCACAATTATGTACTACTGATAATAGAATACACAATGGGAAAAAGGAGGGACAATTGATTGTATATACAGTCTGGTGGATCACATTTAAAACTTATCAGAATGTTGATCATTGCTGCATTTAGCCAAAGAATGGTGCATTGTCAAGGAATTATAAGATATTTATTTTGTTGACTTGACAACAGATGATAATCAAATCAGTGAACCTTTGGTGTGACTCCAAGGTTCTCTGGCAAAACTTTATATATTTCAATGACCTTGATGATCTTAAGGTTAACTCAGTACTTTTGACTCAGAAGCAGTAGGTGCAAACAGAACACTCATTTAAATTTTTTGTTTGCAGTGAAGGGAAGCTTAAAATCAGTACTGTTACATTGTCATAAGACACAGATAACAATCTGCTCCTGTTTTAAAACCTGCTGGAGATTTTCTTCTTTCTCATGAAGTTTATTTAACCAACCACTGCTAGTGTGAATAAATATTTCTCACTATTGTAACCAAAAATGGCATTTCAGTGAGCAAATAAAAGTTTATCTTCTAATCACAGTCACTTATTGAGCAATAAAATGGACATTTTCATTGATGTATAGGAATTTGTTATGTGGTGTTGTTGATGATGTAGTTTTGTTTATGTGTATTTATGGAAAATGAGGAAATGTGAGCAACAGCCACAGGTAAGAAATGAGCTAAGTGGATTATTGTGTCTGACTTGTGATGATGGTCCTATTACTAATGACTGGTTGTCACAATTGTTTAATTGTATCTTGGTTTGAATTATAAATCCAGTCAGGAAAATATGTTAAAATTATTTCAGAGCATTAAAATAAAAAGGACAATAAATAATAAATAAAAATGAAATAATTTTCATCTAAGTATTTGACAAATGTGGCAGACTGGTGATATGTTATAGACAAAAATGTTTATCCCTAGAATTGAAATCCATATATCAGTCTCAAAATACATAAAGTTAGGCACCTTTTTTTTCTTCTTAAAGATTTAGCTACATATAAAATATACTGGAAAATGCAGTATAAAATATGGTATTTTTAATGTAATTAAAAGCAATATGATGCAAAAGGTGAATAAAATTTAAATTTTGTAGTTGCAGGTTCAAAAAATTGAGATAATAAATACTTTATTATTGACCTTAAATTCTGCTTAGAAAGGCTTATATTCTGTGTACCAAACAAAAGTACACAAACTAGTTTGTGCATATCACAGAGTCGATGGCATTGTATTGAAGAATATAAACCACATGTGGTAGAAAAACTGTTTGAGAATCAGTGACATGAAATTGACCTCAGTATTGTTGCTATCAAGGTGGTATAAGTTCCCCATATAATGACAGCACAAAGGTAATCTTAAGCTTTGTTCAAAAGGTATTCATTTACATGGCCACTAATCAGTTCTTATTTGTATTTTCAATAACCAGAAGTTGGAACCTAATAGCACACACTCTTTTATAAGGAAGAAATATTTTCTTTTTAAGCCTTATAAGAATTCTTGGAAAAATTAATATAATTTGTTACCTTAAAAGAGTACAATTATTTTTTTAGCAAAGTAGTGCTTTACTCCCACTATAAATATCAAGACCTTTTTGTTAAAAATATTTTAAAATTTTAATTCTTTATAATTGTTGTTTTAAGTTAACAGCTTCATGTACAATTAAAGAATGTCTTCAAATAAAGTGATTTGAAAAGACCAGTTAATATGATTAAAGCATGATCTTAATAGGGAATGTTGTGTGCAGCACCTCTAGGTAAAATAAATCATTTAGTACTGGAATAACAAAAAAAGATTAGTATCATAGAAAGTAATAGAAAAAAAACATTTGTGGATATATGACCATAGATTATATATTTATTTACAAGTAGAGTCCAACTGTAAATAATATAGACCTTGACCTGCCATTGCATAATATGCTGGCACATCTGGGTCTACTGATTACTGCTGAGACACAGATCTGCCAGTGCATTATGGGATGGTAGATCTGGGTCAGTGCATTTTCAGTTGGACTTTTCTTATAAATAAGTATAAGTGGTATGTGTGATATATGTAAAATAGGTCTGGAGTAATTGTTTTCATCCACAATGAATGATATGTAACTTGTTTCTTTGTGTCTGTGACAAAGACAAGTTGACTTGCTTTTTTATGCTATGCAGGAATATAATGTATTCCTTGTATGTAATTTTGAATAGATTATTAGAATTATTGCAAATAAAAGTGTATGTATTTTAGCTTCTTATCTCTCTCTCTCTTATACACACACACACACACACACACACACACACACACACACACACACACACACACAGAGAAAGACAGAGACAGAGAGACAGTGAGAGAAAGAGAGAGACAGACAGAGAGAGAGGTTATTATTTTGTATTTACTATGTCTGGTAGGTAATCAAGCCATTGTATGAGAAGATAAGGTTATTGCCAGTAATTAATTTGTTCTCTGCAGGTGTACTTTTAGTTATGACATTCATGATACAGTGTTGAGTGATTTCTAACCCCTCTCATAGTAGGACAAACAGCATGAATCTCAGGTGAAGTAAAAATTACCTGAGACAGTATGGATATAGATACTTGTCTTCCATAGAATTAAGTCATCTGTAGAAGAATAGCATTTTATTTCTTTTGTTTTCTTTTCATAGTTTAATTCAATAAAATTTTGTGTGGATTTATTTGATATGTAATTTTGATAACTTCTACCATGCTCCAGTTTCACCAAATTTTTTAAAATTGCTCCTCAAACTGAAATATTATATATTCTTGCTAATGAAAAAATTCTGGCAATCATGAGATTTTTATATGTGGCCAAAATAGTAGAAAGTATAAAAGTAACTCTGTAGAATTCAGCTATCAACCCATATTGTTATATATATATATATATAGAGTTGAATTCCCAATATTTTAGGAAATTAATTTGTTTTAAAAATAAAAAGAGGCCTTTTCAGGAGAATTAAAGATATTATAAATGATTTGAACTTTGAAGATAGTTGAATTTTCCTTGAAAATCCACTGATTTTTGAGTATTAAAGGAAAATCTTTAAATAACACAATTTGGGGAAGACCATTTGAATATGGTTTTATTACAAAGTGCATATTCCAGTTTGTAAATACTTGTCTAGTGGGAAATGCTAACATCATACAAATGATAAGCCAACATTGTTTAACCCCAAACATTTAAAAGTATATAGCATATACCAATTTCATCTGTGTTTTTTGTATCTCCTTACATTAAAAGTATATAGCATACACCAATTTACATCTGTGGTTTTTGTATCTCCTTACATTAAAAGTATATAGCATACACCAATTTACATCTGTGGTTTTTGTATCTCCTTACATTAAAAGTATATAGCATACACCAATTTACATCTGTGGTTTTTGTATCTCCTTACATTAAAAGTATATAGCATACACCAATTTACATCTGTGGTTTTTGTATCTCCTTTGATTGGGTGGGTCTGGTGCATGGAGGGGAACATTTTGTTGGTCTCTAGTTTTTGTGGCTATGTGACTTGCCAAAATGGATCTTAACTTTCTTTGCACTGAGAACATGTGCAGTGTCACTAGTCGACCATTAATTATATCCTTTCCTCTGTAATTATGACTGGGTCTGAACAATAAAGAGTGTCCATGGCAAGAAATATGATTTCATTCATTTCTGTGTTCTAATCAGTGAATGTTGACCAGTGGCAATACCTACCAGAATGGCTTCTAGTGCAACCTCCATACATTAAAGAGCTCAGAAGAAAAGGTCAGATAATGAAGTTACCAAAAAGGGCTGTATCTATCAACCATAAATGCATCCATAGTTACATATCTCCACAAAAATATTAGTCTTTAGGTAGTTCCAATTAACATTCATATTCACAGTAACAAGCTAGAATATATACATATAGTCTTATAAAAATAGTACAAGCCTATGAATTTTTCATTTGTTATGAAGAAACTGAAATTATATCTGAAGTACAATAATGTGAATTCAATTTAATTCATTTTTCAATTCAGTCAAAATCAGCTGACTGCAGTTTATTCAAGCTTAATGCAAAAAAGCATTGTGCCATACAATATTTTAGATAGCTTTATCCCATGATACCAAGAATTCAAGATTTATTTATAATGCATCTGCTTTGTTGGCCATCCATATCTTTTTTTGAATTATTTACTTGGGTTAATGAAGGCCAGCATAGACTAGTCTCTGCATACAATTATATTGCACATAATTATAGCTATAATTATATATCCATGATTTCTTTCTCTTAAGAATTTTATCATAACTGTGCATGTTGAAAACTAAAAAGAACCTGAATGTAGGCATTTTAAAGTTCTTATTACATGCCTTAAAATACCTTAATGTATCATCGAAAGGTTATCTCCCAAATGAGGTCACTGTGCATTTAGATATTGTGAAACTTGATGTTATATGGCATATTTAAAACATAATCTTGTACACTATTGACAAATCGGATGATTTTTGCTTCAATTTAATCTTGTGTACTACAAGTAGAAGAAATAGTTTCTTAAATTGAATTTCATCATTTAATTTGGTACAACATTATATTAATTAGTTTTCATAATTTTCGGTTTTTGCTAATAATTTCATGTTATGACATGCACATTTCAAGGTAGAGCATAAGTATTTTTCGTTAAATTATTTAGGTGGTTTTGGAATGAAAAAATTAGGTGTTTGCATGTTGCCTGGATACACATCATAAATATTTAAAGACTTCAAGGTAATTTAATATTATCTGCATGTAAATTAATAAATGCCATGAGTTGTTAGAAAGTTATAGCAGGAGCTCATTGTTGCTAGGAAAATATATGAGCTGGTTATTGTCACTACAGTATATAGTTGGATGGCTTGTGGATGTCAGCATGAGTCACTCTGTAGTTTCATGACTTATTGATGGGTATATGAACTGGTTGCTGTCACCATAAATCCGTCCAATAAAGTTTCATGAAGAAATATGGTAATTATCAAAAACTATACACATTAAAACCTTATCTTTCTGTAACATTCTAAACCAGAAATTTAGTGTACATGAAGCATATATATATATATATATATATATATATATATATATATATATATATATATATATATATATATATATATATATATATATATATATATATCCCCATTGCTGGTAAACTTAATTGGCATAATCCCAAAATTATTATTTCAAAACTTCTGTTTATCAAGACATTTTATGACCCCAAGGAGTGCTAACTTTGTAGTAGTCTTAACAAAGTCAGCAACATTTAAATAAACAGCTTAGTTCAGATTATTGTTTGAGAACATGTACAAAATCGGTCAGTAAGTAAATCATTGTTATGTGTTTGCCAGGCTGCAAGAATTACCCATTCCAATTAAATAATATATTTTTACCTCTCTACTTAAGAGGATTGTTTAGTTGGATCTATCTGTTTATTCTTTTCATAAAATATGTATTATTTATACATTCAACATTTTTTAAAAACTGATGTGAGATTCTACAGGTCATCTGGTTTATAGACATTCCCAGTTTTCATTCAAAAGATTATTTCAGGCAATTGATTTTGAATGAACTACTATCACTGATAGAGTCAAGTCCATCGGCAAACTGCACAGACCAAGATCTGCTGGCACAGAATGCACCAACAGATCTGTGTCTTTTGAAATTTGATAGGAGTAATCAGTAGAGCAAACAACCTAGACCATAATCTGCAGACGCATTATGCTATGACATATCAGGATCTATGTTGTTTGCAGTTTGACTCAACTAATAGTGATAATATATGGTAGTCAATGAATTTATTCTTACCATTAACATAAAAATGTAAGCCCATCTGTAGAAATATCTACTTGCCCTCAATTTACCATTACCGTATATGCTCACTATAAGTCATGTCTAACAGCAAACAACAAAGATCCTGATCTGCCAAAGCATAATGCATCTGCAGCTCAGAGTCTGTGTTATTTTTTTTTACTGATTACTCCTCTCAAACTGCACACTCCAAGATTTAGGGCACATTATGTGATGGCAGGTCTTGAGGTTTGGGTTAAACTTGACTTGTAAATGAATATATATGGTAAATTGATATTTGGAAGTAGTATGCTAGTGTGTTCATGTTAAAGTGGAGTAGATTACAAAACCTGAACATTATATTTCTCTGAAAATATTATTTGTGCTAGATTGAACTAAATTAGTAAAATCCTATCTAGTCTGAGCTGTGGAATTTACTGGAATGAAAAAAGAGAAAAGTTTAAATCAAAGAGTCAGATATTTTAGACCTGTTACTGCAAATCTGAGACAGTTTACTTCATGTTTTTACAAGCTGCAGTTCATGTATCTGTACTATTGACACAATATGAAACACTGTCAACAGTACTAACTTGCCATGTATCTGTACTATTGAGACAATATGAAACACTGTCAACAGTACTAACTTGCCATGTATCTGTACTATTGAGACAATATGAAACACTGTCAACAGTACTAACTTGCCATGTATCTGTACTATTAAGACAATATGAAACACTGTCAACAGTACTAACTTGCCATGTATCTATACTATTAAGACAATATGACACACTGTCAACAGTACTAACTTGCCATGTATCTGTACTATTGAGACAGTATGAAACACTGTCAACAGTACTAACTTGCCATGTATCTGTACTATTGAGACAGTATGAAACACTGTCAACAGTACTAACTTGCCATGTATCTGTACTATTAAGACAATATGACACACTGTCAACAGTACTAACTTGCCATGTATCTGTACTATTGAGACAATATGAAACACTGTCAACAGTACTGACTTGCCATGTATCTGTACTATTAAGACAATATGAAACACTGTCAACAGTACTAACTTGCCATGTATCTGTACTATTGAGACAGTATGAAACACTGTCAACAGTACTAACTTGCCATGTATCTGTACTATTGAGACAATATGAAACACTGTCAACAGTACTGACTTGCCATGTATCTGTACTATTGAGACAATATGAAACACTGTCAACAGTACTAATCTGCCATGTATCTGTACTATTAAGACAATATGAAACACTGTCAACAGTACTAACTTGCCATGTATCTGTACTATTAAGACAATATGAAACACTGTCAACAGTACTAACTTGCCATGTATCTATACTATTAAGACAATGACACACTGTCAACAGTACTAACTTGCCATGTATCTGTACTATTGAGACAGTATGAAACACTGTCAACAGTACTAACTTGCCATGTATCTGTACTATTAAGACAATATGAAACACTGTCAACAGTACTAACTTGCCATGTATCTGTACTATTGAGACAATATGACACACTGTCAACAGTACTAACTTGCCATGTATCTGTACTATTGAGACAATATGAAACACTGTCAACAGTACTGACTTGCCATGTATCTGTACTATTGAGACAATATGAAACACTGTCAACAGTACTAATCTGCCATGTATCTATACTATTAAGACAATATGAAACACTGTCAACAGTACTAACTTGCCATGTATCTATACTATTAAGACAATGACACACTGTCAACAGTACTAACTTGCCATGTATCTGTACTATTGAGACAGTATGAAACACTGTCAACAGTACTAACTTGCCATGTATCTGTACTATTAAGACAATATGACACACTGTCAACAGTACTAACTTGCCATGTATCTGTACTATTGAGACAGTATGAAACACTGTCAACAGTACTAACTTGCCATGTATCTGTACTATTAAGACAATATGAAACACTGTCAACAGTACTAACTTGCCATGTATCTGTACTATTGAGACAGTATGAAACACTGTCAACAGTACTAACTTGCCATGTATCTGTACTATTGAGACAATATGAAACACTGTCAACAGTACTGACTTGCCATGTATCTGTACTATTAAGACAATATGAAACACTGTCAACAGTACTAACTTGCCATGTATCTGTACTATTGAGACAATATGAAACACTGTCAACAGTACTGACTTGCCATGTATCTGTACTATTAAGACAATATGAAACACTGTCAACAGTACTAACTTGCCATGTATCTATACTATTAAGACAATATGAAACACTATCAACCGTACTAACTTGCCATGTATCTGTACTATTGAGACAATATGAAACACTGTCAACAGTACTGACTTGCCATGTATCTGTACTATTAAGACAATATGTAACACTGTCAACAGTACTAACTTGCCATGTATCTGTACTATTGAGACAATATGAAACACTGGCAACAGTACTAACTTGCCATGTGTTCAAATCCATGCTTGACGATAGTCCAAACACCCCAATTTTATAAAACTTTGGCAGATATTTGTCAAGGATATCTCTGTGTTTGATAAAACAGATTCTATACTCTGACAAATGTATTACCCAGCCCCTCTGACCTTATCGAGGAAAAATACTGCATGTAATTAATTTTCTAGTTACTATAAAAGATAAGGGTTTTTTCTTGGCCTTCAGAAATGTTTTATAAAACTGGCCTTGAACACTAAGTAAATATTAAATTAATAGTTTTACTTTGAACTATACTTTAAAGACAGTATGTTTAAGTATTATGTGACTGCATATTTTATGCCATTTAATGTGTCATTTCTTCTGTGAGTCAATCATTATTGCAACAAGGACAGATTTAGAGTTGCATATGGTATGATTTTGTCTTTATAAGATATATGTAAGGGTACAAAATTGTGTCACCTGTGATATATTTTTCTGAGACTGTGTAGAGAAATGTTTTTCTCAAATGGTTTGGCAAATATGTGTCTTTTTATCAGTGATATTAAAAGATATTTTCCTTTTGAGTTAAAGGACATTAATCTGTTTTAATTATCCGGGTCCAAATCAAACTCATTGTTACCTTGTGTATGTTTGAATTATCCTGGTCCAAATCAAACTCATTGTTACCTTGTGTATGTTTGAATTATCCTGGTCGAAATCAAACTCATTGTTACCTTGTGTATGTTTGAATTATCCTGGTCCAAATCAAACTCATTGTTACCTTGTGTGTGCCAGATCACTGCCTCTATCTGTGTGGGTTTGAGTCTCATGCTCAGCTAACATGGGTATGTTAGAAAGCTTGCCAGTAACTTCTTGTGGGTATGTGGTTTTACCCAGGGTTTTCCAGGGTTCATATCCACAGTTTATACTGGTCGCCATGTATAGCCTATCTTGTGCTGGAAAATGATGCTAAACCCTACAACAACAAACTGGTGTGTATTTGAATTATCTTGGTCCAAATCAGACTCATTATTACATTGTGTGTGTGTTTTTAATTATCATGGTCCAAATCAAACTTCTAGTTACCTTGTGTATTTTTTAATTCTTATAGCCACAAATCATACTCATTGCCACCTTGTGTGTGTTTTAATTATAATGGTTCAAGACAAAATCATAATTATCTTGTGTGTGTTTTAATTCTCCTGGTCCAAGTCTCCAAATCAAACTCATTGTAACCTTTTAATTACTGTTTTCTAAGACAAACTCATGGTTACTTTGTGTGTGTTTATATTACCCTTGTCCAAGATGGACTCATTGTTACCTTGTGTGTTTAAATTTAATTTTGCTGACTTTTATATTTTTTACTTAAATATTTTTTATAAAATGATAATTGCCATATCTACATTAGATTATTTTGCTTTTGTATAAATCATGAATTGTCTATAATAAGCAATGTATTGTTATAGCAATGCAGTACCCATTTATTTATATCACTATGTAGAAATGAAAGTTTAGAGTCTAAGAGCCAGAAAGTAGTACATTTGTTTGTATGAAATGTGAACAGCTATGGACTCAGATGTGTTATACCAGATCATGGCCTGCGTTTGATGCCTTGTCATGTTTCTGTCTATTCATTCATCTCTCACTCTTTCATTTCTCCTCAACAACTTTGAGGCTGTATGTGAGTTAGGTCAATGGAACTTTGTTTAGTTGTATATCACATTGTAGAAGGTGGTAGTGCAAACCACTAAAGTGTCTTTAGTAGGTCCCAGCTTATTATTTTCAGTTTTTCATCACCATCTGCCCATTGAAACTAGTATACATACATCATCAATGTCATGTTTAGCAGTTCATCAGAGTCAATAGACTAAATCAAATATTTTAGTTTTCCACGCCTTTTCTCATGTGGCATATCACACAGGGGGTCTATTCTTAAAGATCCAGGTCACAGTTCATTATTTTAAGTCATCTATCATACTATTATTTTCAATTGAAGGTATGTCTGTCAAATACCAATCTTGAAGGTCAATATTTTAAGTTTTTCACATTTCTTCAACACTATAATTTTAGTACATTTTTGAATTTAAGGAATTACACACACACACACACACACACACACACACACACACACACACACACAGGGATTTACACATCCACTTGCCCATAAATCCTAGGTAAAAACTGAAAATTTGTTTAGCAATGCACTTAATTGTGGACAATAAAAAAGAACTGAGAGAGGGATACAAGATAAAATAAATTTTATTTAATACCAGTGATCTGGGTAAAATGCAGTAACTCTGTGTCAGCTAATTTACTGACATGTGGTCATGATCAGTTCCTAAGGCATCTAATATTCTGCAAGTATTTTACCATGCAAGCTGCCACAATACAAATACCAGCACCTTTATTTATCAGTTATGAGGAGAGCATAATATTCTGTATACCTGGGTACAGATTCTTCCATCTATTGGATGTGTCATTTTCATCTTGAATTCAATGTCAAGACTAGTCTTGCGAATGTGCAAAATTTCATAGACCCTGATCTGCAGGTGCATTATGCTGTGGCTGATCAGGATCTTTGTTCTTTTCAGTTTGACCTGACTTCAGTGTATATAAAGCATAATTGTATAGAAACTGGTCTGGTCCCTATCATACGTGTCCCTAGTGTCCCTATCATACGTCACATCAAGCTTGTTGTTTTCCATGACATTCAAATAGTGACTGATCCATGATATGACTCCAGGTCATCATTAGACATGAACTGGTTGATATCAGTGGATGCTGCTGCATCATGCATGTAAATTTGCAGGACATACAGACTGAATAAAGCATTTTTTTTATGAGGTGGCCTATAGTACCCCAGTCCATGTTAGTCAGTCCCTACTGTATAAGTTTTGTCCTCTTCCTATGCAACTATTATTTGAATATTTCTTCTATGATATGAGCATGGGCTAGTCCAAAAAGTTTGAAAAGTTAGGCAAGATGGCTTAGTATCAAAGAATTTATTTAAGAATTATATACTGTTGTTTTGTAAAAATGGGAGGTGGTCTTATTGCCAGCCATGGGATTATCCTTGGATAAATACATTGAACTGCTAAAGTAAATGGTACTAGTGCATACATGTGACTTTAAAATAGTTATCTTTATGTTGCATTCACATCATTCAAATGTTCTCAATGCCAACTGTCTTGACATGGAAAGACCATTTGAAAGGAAAGTGTTTGCAGTCATGGAGTTGCAAACTTTATACACTTCTATTAAGATCTTTAAAAGGTAACACATGTTCACTTGATGGATTTTCTAGTGGAAATTGAGTGTACAACCACATATGCATTTCAAGCCCTGGCAAAACAACATAAAATCAATAGAACTGAAATTGAATTTCTTTAACTAAGAAAATCTTTACTTTACATTGCATTTACCTCTGGAATTCAACTAAAACTTCATACATTTGGATTTGTGATAAAACTTTTAGGACTATTTGGGATTTAAATACCATACTTTCAGCTATTTTCAAATTTTCACTTTTGTATTCTAAGGAAAAATCTGTTTGTTGAAATTGACAAAATTTGTTGGTTTTAGCTCTTTTCTGTTTCTTATATTAAAACCAAAGAGACATAACACTATCAGCAATGGAGTTTCACAAAAATATTTCAAACCTGGATGTGTTGTTAGTCATAAATGAAAATGATGCCCATGTGGCCTCTCAGGGATGTAAATATAAACATTGGGTTTCACTAAAATCCTTTAAACATAGATATGTAATTAGTCTTAATGAAAACAATGCTAATGTGGCCTCCCAGATTTGGAATCTTGCAAATGGCACCATCTATTCATGCTTGTAAGTCAAGTCAAACAACAAAATCCTGATCCGACATCACATGATGTGCTTGAAGGTCAGAGTCTATGTAGTTTGTTCTACTGATTACTTCTTACAAACTGCACAGACCCAGATGTGATGGCAGAACTGGGTCTTTGCAGTTTGAAGTTGGACTCAGTCTATAGGTGAGTATATATTGTAATTGCTCCTGTGTTAAAATGAAGATGATCTTACCTTTTTAATGGCTAAGGGCTAAGAAAATGGCCATCCTGAATATATTTAGCAACTTCTACTCAGTTGATGTCCATGTTGGCATTCAAACATATTAACAATATATAGCTGATTTGGGTTAAAAATGACCATCAACATGGTATCCTTGTGGCCATATCAATGCCACCATTATCATAAGAGTTGTTGTTATTATAGGGTTTAACGACATTTTTTAGCACAAGTTGGGCTATACATGGTGGCCAGTATTAATGATGGAAAAAGAACCCTGGAAAACCCTGGGAAGAACTCACAAGAAGCTACTGGCAGGCTTTCTCACTTACCCAGGTTAGTCAAGTCTGGACTTGACCTCACATAGATAGAGGTGAGATGGCAGTGATCTAAAATGGTCAGTGATTTAGACCACTTGGTCCTATATATCAAAAGAGTAATATTAATGTAACAAGATACTTCTTGCAATATTTAATAGGTTTTGAATGAAAATGGCACAGATCTGTCCACTGACATATCTGTATTTTTTATGAAGGATTTATGAAAACCAGACCTGATTTACCTAAATATCACTGCTTGCAGTGTTTTACTTCACTGATAATGTGAGCTTAGTGACTGTACAGATCCAAGTGAATTTTAACTTGACTTTGAGGCTTTCTATACATTATATTGGGTTCAGAGTCAAAGGCCATGACAAAAAAAAAATTTGTGTCCTGCACTTGCATGAATTTTGAGGACATGATAAATTATACATATAAGAAAATATTTTTGTAACAAATAAATATATGAGATGATTTCAATGCATAGATTTTAAAACAGAAAAAAAGGATAGAGTTAAATGTTGAATTCCCAAAAATTATTTTTGGCCAGCAAAGTATCAGTCTTTTCATGTAAACTTTTGTTGATGGACTGCGATGAAACATGCACACATGAACAAATCACTTGGCTCCTACAACTTTTATAAAAGTTATTGCCCTTTTTGGTTAGCAGCAGAATGTAGTGTCTAACAAAACTTTGTAACTTTAACTAGTCTCTCAGTTTTCAATGGAACACCATGAAAAGTTGGTAAATGTTGACATCTGAAGATAAGGATATAGACACATTGCCTGCACTTTCACTGAGACAAATTGCCATTTTTGTCTTGCAGCTGATTGTATTGTCTGACAGAAACTTGAAAATACAGGTTCAGAGGTTTTAATGTATCACTGTGAAACTTGGAAGATATTATTGTCATAACTGAATTATGTGCATACTAGTATTTACAAATGTCTGTGCTCCTGCAATATTTTTACTTTTTTTCAGTTATTTGCACTGGTTGTGGTGCCTGATATAACCTTGTTAATGCAACAAAAATCACAATTTTCAGTGTAAACTTTTACATGGTATGGCCATCATTAAAAATTTTCAATGGAATACTTCATTAAAGATTTTCAATAGAATACATCATTAAAGATTTTCAATGGAATACATCATTAACAATATTCCATGGAATACTTCATTAAAGATTTTCAATGGAATACTTCATTTAAGATTTTCAATGGATTACATCATTAAAGATTTTCCATAGAATACTTCATTAAAAATTTTCAATGGAATACATTATTCAAGATTTTCCATGGAATACTTCATTACAGATTTTAAATGGAATACATAATTAAAGATTTTCAATGGAATACTTAATTAAAGATTTTCAGTGGAATACATCATTAAAGATTTTAAATGGAATACTTCATTAAAGATTTTCCATGGAATACTTCATTAAAGATTTTCAATGGAATACATCATTAAAGATTTTACATGGAATACTTCATTACAGATTTTAAATGGAATACATCATTAAAGATTTTCCATGGAATACTTCATTTAAGATTTTCAATGGAATACTTCATTAAAGATTTTCATTGGAATACATAATTAAAGATTTTCCATGGAATACTTCATTAAAGATTTTCAATGGAATACATCATTAAAGATTTTCAATGGAATACTTCATTAAAGATTTTCAATGGAATATATCATTAAAAATTTTCCACGGAATACTTCATTAAAGATTTTCAATGGATTACATCATTAAAGATTTTACATGGAATACTTCATTAAAGATTTTCAATGGAATACTTCATTAAAGATTTTCCATGGAATACTTCATTTAAGATTTTCAATGGAATACTTCATTAAAGATTTTCCATGGAATACTTCATTTAAGATTTTCAATGGAATACTTCATTAAAGATTTTACATGGAATACTTCATTAAAGATTTTCAATGGAATACTTCATTTAAGATTTTCAATGGAATACTTCATTAAAGATTTTCAATGGAATACTTCATTAAAGATTTTCAATGGAATACATCATTAAAGATTTTCAATGGAATACTTCATTAAAGATCTTCAATGGAATATATCATTAAAAATTTTCCACGGAATACTTCATTAAAGATTTTCATTGGAATATATCATTTAACATCTTCTGAGGAATACTTCATTAAAGATTTTCAATGGAATGCCATGACACTTTTACATGTTATGGGCATAATTAAATGGTCATACTGACAAATTACAGTCTTCTTGCAAATTGTTTTAAGAATTATTGCCTACTTCATCCTTCAGCTGAATGTTGTGAACAAAACTTACCTTGCAGTTAATTTTGGGTTGTTGTGACCTTATTGCATATTATGGTTATCATCTCAAGATATGCATGCTTCAAAAGTTTTATGATTCAATGATTTTTTTAAGGTGAGGCAAATTTATATTTGTAAAAGAGCAAATTGCTCAGCATTCCTTGAGTTTATCAGTGCCATGCAACTGTGTCACCCTCTTTAAATAAAGTCATTAGTATTAGTATTGTTACTATTCAGACTGTGACCAATTTGGTTTTACAAACATTTCACAGAGCTGTACTTAACTATGCTTCAGGAATAGATTGAACAATTTTACTTTTTGGAGTCATAGTCCTTAAATAGCGATGGGATATAAAAAATTAGAGACTGCCTAATTTTAAAATAATCTACAGTGTTTCTCAATCATATTGACATTAATTCTTGTAAAATTGGTGAGTATAAAAAGAAATGACCCTCATCAACAGAGAAAAAGCTGAAATACTTTCTTGCAATCTCGACAGTCAATATTATCACTTTAACAATTGCACTTTTTATAGGAGAAATATTGTTTATTTTGACTACCACTTGCAGCAATATCTGATGATTCAGCAAATCTTTTCTAGCTGCAAGATTGTTGCTGCTCTTTGTGGTTTTCTCATTTGGCCAATCAGTAGACCCCGACTGCTGAATTATACGGGTCAAGGTCATTGGATACCATAACAAAACTGCCATTGTATGGTGACCACTTCATAAATACACTTTAGCTAGTTTTCTAGTGTCATTCTGGGCACAAAACTGATGCCAATGCATTCTGGTTACAAAATGGATGCCAGTGCCATTCTGGTCACAAAGGTGACACTTTAGATTTTAACCAAATTTTGTGATTGCTCTAACAATACGTTCACATGGCATTATTCTTAACATAATTTACACTTAGTAGGTAGATCCCCAGTAATAGGATCAGTTGTTACAACATAACAACAACAAACACAACAAATAGATTGAATTATGTATTTTTAGGCCATTAGCTAGATGTCTAGATTAGAACTGGTTGAATTTTGATAATAATTATGACTGCAGATTTATTGACTATTAAATATAAAGATAAACACCCAAAACATTGCCTCACAACCATGGCATTTCCAGATTAACAAAAGTGATTTATATATTTTTCAGAGTCTGGTTTAGTGCTTGGAGTTGGGTGGAATGCTTGACATAAATCTTAGATTTTATTATCAACCGAAAATAAATTTTATTGAGAAAAAAAAAGAGGAATGAGGGTAGTAAAAGAAAATTAAATATTTTTTTAAAATTATAATTATAAAAGAAATTGTTCTGTTTTTAACTACAGAACATTTTTGTTTTCTGTAACAAAAATAATGAAAAAGGACATTTTTTATTGTCTTATTGTTACAAAACAGAGGTCTAGGTCTTTGTAAAATAACTGATTGCACTCAGCAATATAGCTTGTCTGGAATCATCTATTTGATCCTAAAGACTGGTTAATACCCAAGCAATTTGGGAAAGATTTTTTTAAAACAGGATTAGAACTTCTTAGTAATGACATGTTTATATATCAATAACAATAAATAAGATATTTAGATGCCAAAATCTTCTGTCAGAAAATTATCCTGGCCCAATTAACAGTGTTAACCTTTTCCTTGAAGGATGTCATCAAGCCCAGAAAGGTGGAACCAAAACAGTTCTATTGTGTAACTAAAAGTCATGTCAGATGTTAAATCAGGTATTTGCTAGTTATATATATTTTTAATATCAGTTGATCAAAATTACACAGAATGTTATGGCTGACATGCAATTAAACCCAAGTTATATGAAAAATGTTATGGAAGACATGCAATTAAAAACCAGTGGTAATAAATACACATAATAATTATTTACCCAGTCATAATAGTTATGCTAATATTGTGATTTGAATGTAGTGACCCTGTCACATTTTATCTTACATTATTATCTCGCCTTTTATTATCTTAAATTTTTATCTAGATTTTTATTGTTTCATATTTATCCAAATTTGTTACCATTGTAAGAGAATAATATAGTCACAAACTGGGAAGAGAATTACCAGTTAATATATAAGTTGAAATGATGTGGGTTTTTTTCACATAATTTAAATATTTAAAATAATATAAATGTGTTGTTTATTTTATTGTTTTACATTTCTAGAACCTTTAATTGGCACCAAATAGCCAGTATTGTGCTGACATGCTGTTAAACCCTTAATTGCACTTTTATCAAAATTTTAGTTTGGTTTTTGCTGTGTTTTGAATGTTCAGGAGATTCAGTTTACATTGGCAACTACAAAGGAAGTATTTGATTTGTTTAATTGTCTTGCAACTGTCCTGTTGTTTATTAGTGTTTAGATTTCTAAAACTCTTTCAGTTTGTATTATAGATACAAAACACAAAAAATGTGATGTTTCTAAATAAAATGAAGTAATAGACAAACAAGTTATAGACATAGATATATTACCAAAATGTATAAATGAAGTTTCAATATTGTTCTCATATAAGCACATAAATTAGATAAAGACATAATAAAGGTCTTGACATGGTGACTGTACAGATGGAATTCTTTTTTATCTCTTTTTGACTGTAGTCTAATAACTATTTTCCTACACAAGTTTGCCATATTTTTTTAAAAACACTGGCAGATCAATGTCAGTCTTGTTCATTATACTGATTACTCCTGAAAAAACCTGTATAGACCTAGATGTACAGCACATTATGCAATGGCAAATCTGCATCTGTGAGTGAGTATAGATACTTTTTCTTTGTAATCATTTTTGTCATGACATAGATTATAGAACAGCAAATGTTGATGCAATCATCTGCTTTAGCAACAGAGGGTCTTTAAGTGTGCAGGTGGCTCTTTCAAGGCAAGATTGATTGAATGAATGCTGTATTAAATGCAGCCTTGATAACATCTAGGCTTTAGATCAGGGAATTATTATACTGTTACCAGACTTTTTGAATGTTTTTGTATATTGGTAAATCAGTGAATAATACTGTTATGTGACATGCTGAATGGTCCTTGTGCAATTGCAGTGACTGTTGTAAAGTGTCAACTTTGGTGGCATTTTGAGTGTGTGTGTGTGTGATTTGGTTTTAATGTAGCTTTAACAGTTTCCAGTCATATTACTGTGATGTCTGCAGTGTGGCAGTTTATAGTGATGTCTGGCACTGGGACATCATGCCTAAAATATGTAGCATTATCATGACACCAGGCCAACTAGTTCTAACACTAACCTCTTAATGTTGAGCACCAAGCGAGGCAGCTGTTAGTACCATTTTGTAAGTCTTTGGCATGACTCAACTGGTATCAAACCCCTAATCTCCTGCATCCAAGGTGGATGCTCTAACCACTAGGTCACTGGAATGGTCTGATGGCATTTTGATACCTCAATGAAGTGAATTTCATGGCCAAGACATCAAGATCAAGGCAGTGAACATTAACCCAGTATGCTATTATTCTGTTAGAGAGATCATTTAGAATACTTATTTATCCATGTATAATTTGTATCCAAGTCTTATTTAATCAGACTCTTTGTGAGAACCAGATTATACTGGCAAAAGATGCTTTAGTTTTCACTGTTATTGATGGAAAGTGTATCAGTGTACCTTTGTAAAAGCGAAACTAAAAGACATTCCTCCTAAACTCAGAATTTACCTAGATCTAATTATGCAATCATTAAAGACAGAAATTATATTGTAAGCTTAAAAATTTGTTATTAGACATCACTTTGTTGTCAGAGTTACCATCATCTATTTTTTATATATAAATATTACAGAATTTTGATGTCTGTATGTTTTATACTTTGTCTTGTGTACTTATGGCTGCATTTATTTAGAATAGTTAATTTACTGAAGTTTCCATTCAGTTCATTTTTAAATTTTTTCAGCTATACCTTAAGTTGGCACTGCTTAGCCACTTTTGTGTTGAGGTGCCATAGAACAGTTTTACATACATACGCATAGTTAACAGTCACCAAAACAGCTGGTGTGTCTAAAATAGTAGTCAAACTGTTCCTGTTTTATGTGAAAATTGATATCCTAAGTAGGAGCTGGCTAAACTTTCTGGAGAGGCTGAAGTAAAAAAAAATAATGGCTTGAAGATGGTGTTTGTTTGCCATCAATTGCAGCTGGTCAGTAAGATCACAAGTTTCCTAAGATGAAACTCCCAGTCTCTGGAAAAAGGACATTCAACAATTATTAATTCCCATGACCCACCATGACCAATCCAGATGAGATAAAATTAATGAAGGTCTGGAGTCTCATATCACATAAATATTGGAGGCAGACAAGCTCATCTCTCTTCCTGATGTCAATGCTATAGTTGGCACATATTACCAGACATGACCTGGTGTCTTTGGCAAATATGGCTTTGACAAATACAACAGTGGACTCCTCCTACTGAAGAAATGCACTGAACATGACATCCTAATCACCAAATGCAAATCTCATTGATTACATCATTGTCAGGAGAAGAGACAGGCCAGACGTCCAAGTAACAAAGGCAATGAGAAGGGCATAATGCTGGACTGATCTGGAGCTCATAGTCTCCATGTTCCAGTTTTAGATTCAGCCTAGTAAAAGACTATAAGACCACCCAAACAGTGTCCAAAAAGTGCAATATTTCCAAATTGAAACAGGAGAAAGTGAAATAGGCATTTGATAAGGAACAGTGCAGCAAAATAGAAACAGTTAATGTGAATTCTGAGAATTTAGAGGAAAACTGACATCTTTCATGGACTATGAGTACGCGGTCGCACTGCACATAAACATCAAGACTGGTTTGATAAAAGGATGATGCCATAAAGATACTACTGAATGAAAAACAAAAGCTTCAAAAGGCCTGTTTGGAGGACTGCACTTCATCATCCATGGAAGGCAGCTTTCAACAGTATCAACAGAAATGTCCAATGCAAACCCTGAGAGTTGAAAGACTCAAGGATGAGCAGGAAGACTGATGAAATTCATTACTATACAGACAGGAATGATGCCAAAAATAATCTGTTGGCCACAGACATTGGAAACATCTCCATCACTGATTGCTGTTAACATAAAACTGCTTACTGACAAAAGAAGATACTACAAAGATGGGCAAATCACTTCAACAACATCTTTAATCAACAGCAATCTGCCAGTGAGGAGGCAATTGACTAATTGCCCACTGTGGAGACTAACATATTACTTGGTAATCTTCTAGAGCCAAGTGAAACTGTAAAGGTAATCAACCTGCTGTCAGATGGCAAAGCACCTGAAGTAGATGATATCAGCAGAAGTCTACAAAAATGGAGGCTTGGCATGGCACAGAAACTGATTGAACTCTTTTAATCAATGCAAAGTCAAGGAACTATACCCCAGGAGTACAAGGACACATGTATCATTGACTCGTTAAAATGGGAATAAACACACAAACTGCAAAAGTCAGCATGGCATTTCCTTGCTGTAAATAGCAAGCAAAACCCTTCCTAGAATTCTGATGAATTACCTTGTGCAGTGAGTGGAAATATGGAAAGCAATCTAAGGAATGTCAGAAGACATGCTTCAGAGATTCTCTGATTTGAAAAGATTCTCATTTTTCCAAAGTCTTGGGAAAAATTTGAACAGAATCATTCTGTTTGGCATACTGGAGCTACAGATCTTGAACTGAGGAGAATTGCAGAGGCAGTGCATGAGCAGTATAAATCACAGAACTGGAGCAATTCATTGGTTAATCAAGCAGCATCTTCTGTCCAGTGTATCACAGGCAGTTCAGAGCACAACACAGAACTGGAGCAATTCATTGGTTAATCAAGCAGCATCTTCTGTCCAGTGTATCACAGGCAGTTCAGAGCACAAACTGGCATGATTAACTACTCACATACTCAGAGACACCAAACCAATTAGTGATGTTATGGTCATCAATTGAACTTGAAAAATGAACAACAACAATAGAACTAATGAAAGGTCCAGTGGTGTGAGACTACATAGGATATATTTTTGCTGCCATATGATTCACCAGCATAGGATCCATTTTGCTGCAATATGATTTTCACTATCCATAGGATCCATTTTGTTGCCACATGATTTTCACTACCCATAGGATCCATTTTGCTGCCACATGATTTTCACTACCCATAGGATCCATTTTGTTGCCACATGATTTTCACTACCCATAGGATCCATTTTGTTGCCACATGATTTTCACTACCCATAGGATCCATTTTGCTGCCACATGATTTTCACTACCCATAGGATCCATTTTGTTGCCACATGATTTTCACTACACATAGGATCCATTTTGTTGCCACATGATTTTCACTACCCATAGGATCCATTTTGCTGCAATATTATTTTCACTACCCATAGGATCCATTTTGTTGCCACATGATTTTCACTACCCATAGGATCCATTTTGCTGCCATATGATTTTCACTACCCATAGGATCCATTTTGTTGCCACATGGTTTTCACTACCCATTGGATCCATTTTGCTGCAATATTATTTTCACTACCCATAGGATCCATTTTGTTGCCACATGATTTTCACTACCCATAGGATCCATTTTGTTGCCACAAAATTCAATAACATAAGCAGATCAGCATTTAACTTGAAATCCTATGTAAGACAAATAGCATAGACCCAGTTTGCTGGTAATGTATAATACTATGTAAGACAAACAGCATAGACCCAGTTTGCTGGTAATGTATAATACTATGTAAGACAAACAGCATAGACCCAGTTTGCTGGTAATGTATAATCCTATGTAAGACAAACAGCATAGACCCAGTTTGCTGGTAATGTATAATCCTATGTAAGACAAACAGCATAGACCCAGTTTCCTGGTAATGTATAATACTATGTAAGACAAACAGCATAGACCCAGTTTGCTGGTAATGTATAATACTATGTAAGACAAACAGCATAGACCCAGTTTGCTGGTAATGTATAATACTATGTAAGACAAACAGCATAGACAAATGGTCGGTCATGATAGTCTACTTGGTGTTTTGGTAGATAATAACCTATCATGGACTGAACATATCAAACAAATAGATTAAAAAAGTCAATTCAAGTTTATGGCTTCTCAATAGGATAAGACACTTTCTCCCGAAAAGCACAGAAAACTATTTTATAACAGTTACATACAACCCTATTTAGACTACTGTAATACAGTATGGGGTAATTCAAATGATAAAAACTTAGCAAAGCTGGCACATCTTCAAAAAAGAGCTTTTGAGTTAATATCAATCCAGAAAGAAAGCAAGGAAAATTTAGCTGGTAAGTTAAAAATACTACCTATTAAAGACAGAACCTGTTTAAGAAAAGCCAAATTAATGTACAGGATAGCCAATAATAGTGCTCCTGAATATTTACAATCACTATTCAAGTATAGGCTACCTGGAAATACTCCCCACGTGCGATCAATGTCTACCAAACATTACAAAATTCCCAAACCAAATAAGGAATTATTTTTAAAAAAAGTTTCCAATACTCTGGAACTTTGCTCTGGAATAATATTCCAGTTGAGATTAGAAATGCCCACTCTATTTCCTCTTTCCAAATCCAGTATATACAATGGCTTCAGAGATGCAGCAAAATTAAATAAATTCCTTTGAATGAGGGCCTCAAGGTAGATTAGTTCTTAGCTAATTGAGTTACCCTCTTTAAATAAAGTCATAATAATAATAATAATAATAATAATAATAATAATAATAATAATAATAATAATAATAATAATAATAATAATAATAATAATAGACCCAGTTTGCTGGTAATGTATAATACTATTTAAGACAAACAGCATAGACCCAGTTTGCTGGTAATATATAATACTATGTAAGACAAACAGCATAGACCCAGTTTGCTGGTAATGATTAATACTGTAGATCTAAGAAAATTGATATCAGGTACACATCCTACATTTTTGCCTTTAATTTGACATTTGTGCAATCCATCAAAAGCTTTACTTGATAAAAAGAACCCACCTATCTATAGGGCAGTAATCTTTGATAGCTCCCACAGATAAGAATTGCCACAGACTATGGAACAAAAGAATTAGATTAAAATTAAATTCAAAAGGGAAAGATTTCATGTAAATGTAACTGATGTTTGTTTTTTTTAATGATGTCTTCTTAATTGAATAAGAGCCATCACATTCAGTTATGGTTTCCACTTAACAGCAACAAAAAATTGGAGTGTCATTTCATTATCACTGTGCTCCTCTTCTTCATCTTGAACTAACATTGTCATATTTGCACAATCCTTTTGTCACAGACTTAAGCCCTTAGTGATTTCACCTTGCATTTACCTCAGGTATACACAATCAAGTATAATCCAATTACTGGAGAGGTAAGATAATTTTGGCAACTGATCAGTGAAGTATTGGTCCCCCCTTTGTTATAACCTTAATTGCACTGGATAAGCAAACCCTATTATAGAAACCTGAAATCAGTGTTTGAGTTGACAAGTCCTTGAAGTTGTGTACATGTTGGTAATTGAGAACAGCACAACTTTGTTCTTGTCTTGAATAGGTAGATATAAGTATGATGGTAGGCACTTTAAGAACAAAGAAACTGAATCTGATAAGTTTACCAATCTAGACCCATAGTATCTTGTTTTGAATACCTGGTCTTTCCAGCAAATTTAGTTACCATTCAAACTAGATCCAAAATTTTAGAAGTTGTCCCGGCACAAAACTTGAAAGTCAAACATTTTTAAACATTCAATATTTATGCTTGAATCTGAATGAGAAGGCAAACTATATACTGGCCAATAAGTTGAGTCCAATTGTAAACAATGTCAACTCATCAGTACAATGCCCTGCAATCCATTGTTTGCTCTACAGGTTACACATAACAAACTAGATAGACTCTGATCTTAGAAGTATATTGTACACTGATGGCAGATCTGGGTCTGTACAGTTTGTAGTTGGACTCAACAATTAAGTAAGTAAATATAGTAGTTATTAAATTCTCATATTATTAAATACATTAAGTTTTAATTCAGCTTTAGTACATCCCGATCTCTCTCTTTTTTTAAAAAGCATTTGAGACTATTTCATCTCATCAAAAATCTGATTTGATCTCATGTACTACACTCTGATTTAGTTTGAATGGCTGATTTTTAAAAAAATCTTCTTACATGACCTTTATATAAGGGCTTTTTGTTATTTTCTGACATTTAATTGCCTCAAAACATGCATGTGATATACCACTGGGTTACTGGGGTACAAATATAATAAATCCCTTTAATAAAGATGTATATCAAATTTGAGTTTTATGTTTGATAAATACAATCCCTTTTGGAGATGCAATTAGAAATGGAAGTCTTAGAATCTAAGGGTTGATATATCCTGATGTTTGACTACAGTCATGTCACATTGTTACTAGTTTTCTCTCACTGGTTTACCATAAATTAAATCAATATTTATCTTTTTTTTCATTAGCATTGAATCCAAACAAAATAGAACTGGCATAGTATATATATACATACAGCGTGACCCTGCTATAACATGCTCTATTATAAAGCAAATTTGGATATAACACAGTCGTGGCATGGCTCCCAAAATTTCATTTATCTTATTATCAATATTTTTCTCATAAACAAAAAAAAAATTAAGTACAAAAAGTAATTTGGGTAAAGTTTTATTATCATGGAAAAGAGACTGCTTATAAATTTGAATATAAGATGTTTGTGGCGGGGCTCCCAAAATATCATATACATATACATGTATTATTCTTGTACATAGAAAACATTTCTTCCTGAAGGTGCAAACACTAACATGTAGAAAGTTTATTACTTAATTTACTTCTGAAGTTCAGGAAGTGAAAATGACCAAGTTGAGCTAGCACTTTTTTGAAAGGTGCACATTTTAAGTAAGGCCAAGCTGTATACACTCTAATCCATATTATACCCATCATTACACGGAAATAAAGGGATTTTAAAGGTTCTTTGAACAATACCTAAGATATACAAGTACTTTTTTAAATAGCTAGTATAACCAATGAGGAAACCCAGGAAAAAAATTTTTCTTTAAAATTCTAACCCTATGCAAAATATGAAACTGTAGAGTGCCACCTTATTGTAATAGATGACATCATTTTTACTGCTGAGTTAAGAATATCAGACCTGGTGTTGCTATTTATTGTAATAGATGACATCATGTTTTAGTTGATGAGTTGCAATGATTGCTTAAAAAGAGGTATCTATTTCAATATATAGCTACATGCTTTCAGTCATTATAATTTTTTGCAATCTGGAGGTTACAAAATATATGTCTTGTGAAATAAATACCATCTTATCTTTGTGTGTTGTATGGGAAAATAAAATGGATTCATGTTTCAGGGCAATGTTCTGCAAAGTTTCTCTTTGTGTCTTGTATAGGAAAATGAAATGGATTCCATTTATAATGCAGTGTTTTGCATAGTTCAAATTTCTCTTTGTGATTTGTATAGGAAAATGATTCATTTCTGAAAATGAAAAGGATCCACCTGATAATGGAATGGATTGAATTTCTCTTTGTGTTTTATATGAAAATGAAATGAATTCATGTTATAATGCATTGTGTTGCAAAGTATGAAACTGTACCCAGGAAAGATTTCTAAATTATATTGTTTAGATGGAGGGTTCAGATTATTGCCTGTATGTATTATTTAACACTTGAAATTGAAAATGTGCAAATTGTTCATTATCATTGTTCTTGTATAATCAATATGTTTCCACATGTGTATCAATATGCAAATTGTAAATTGGCATTATTCTTGAATAATAAAAATATCCCTACATCTATAGCAGAAGAGAGACAATGTTTTGCTGCTGACTCCCATATGTCTGCAGATGTGTCCATCTGTCCCAAATCCATTTTAGTATGATGGCACAAAACTATTAGGTTAAATTTTGTACACTTTATCCTTCAGTTTTGTAAACTTCAACTTTAGATTTTGTAAATTTAACATTTTGTACACTATTAAATTTTGTACATTTTATCTTTAAATTCTGTACACTTAAAATTTTGTACAGTTGTTGTGGCCATTAGCAGATGGCCTTATTAGTTCTTAAATCCACTTCAAACAACTGTGTGAGGCAAAGATTAGGAAAATTAATGTGCAGTAGATTGTGAATCTAGGTATACATATTAATAAAGACATGAGTTGATTAAACTTAGATGTCATTATGGCATTATTTCAAATTGTTATGGTATTAATTTTTTCGGACCAGGAAATTTTTGCTATGCAGTTTCTGCATTAGGGACATACATATTTTCCCAACACAAATCAATAATTTTCTTTTTTATATTGGGAGCAGATCCAAAACTTTTACAAAATTCTACACAATGAATCCTGTCTGGAATGAACTTGCAAGGGACCCATAATATGTCCTTAATTGACAAGTTCCCTTCATATAAAGGTTAAAATGACCATGAAATTAGACCAGATGACTCATAAATGTTATCCCTGATGAGCCAATATCCTTTAAATGGAGGTTTCTGCTAAGGTAGGTTTCAATGTATATGGTTTGCAATGTCCACAAACTGTAATGAAGATCAATTAGTGCCAAATTTATTTGCTTCTTATATGCAGGGCAGACAAGGGTGGGGGAAACTGGGGATACATTCTTGGGGCCCAGGGTGAACAACACTTCTTAATTTTTAAAAATGAAAAATTTTGTTTGACAAGAACAAAAACTAGGAGAGGCCCAGGTGTTTCTTACCCCAGGGTCTGTGATTGCTGTCTATGGCCCTGTTTATATGTCACAGCCCTGAGTGAACATTTGTACAACTGTGATGAAATGGCTCATTAAGTTTTGAAAATGGCTCATCACAAAAAAGTCACATGCCTTAAACCTGGTAGAATTCACTGATACAGCAGTCCCTACTTTTAATGACCCTCAGTCTCCTACAACTCCCCCTATGATGCAGGTATAGTCATGGATCCCAATAAGTTTGGTAATTCATTCCTTTATTGCTGGTTAAATTGTTTCACTTAAAGTTAGTTATTGGATGTTGAGAAACAATTAGATGTAGTTTTTCTTCATTAAATACCTTTTTCTGTACTCCATAATACATGCCTTTTGAAACATACCTCATTATAAGTGCCTCCTTACTAGTGCAGCTCTATTTAAGGTTCCCATGAATAAAATTCAAAGGAGGAAGCACTGATTCAAGGTATTTTCTTTTATAAGTAATACATTGTTGTAACGTTATCCATGTCCATGGAAGGCATGGAATATGCCACATTATAACAATACAGTACTCTCTTATAAGGCTGTATGTAGTGAGATAGTACTCATTATGTACTATCTGTAGTAGCTACATAGTGTACACATAGTTATGATGAGACAGTACTAATTATAAGACTGTCCATAGAGTATACCACCCTATAATGATGCAGTACTACCTCATTATAATGCTTTCTATGGGAGCCATAGAGTGTACAGCTTTATCTTGTTAGACTGCCTTATAATAAAGTACTTTATACATATAACTTTACTATTACACAATGGAATTGGACATTCCCACCTTATAACAGGAACAGTGTTAGAATAATTTTATATTGAGGGAGTACTGCATCATTGTGCATCACTGTATATGTAAAAGATACTTATTTGGTGTTTTTTGTTGCTTTTCAGGAGACAGTGTACGAAGCAACAACCAAATTTCTGATAGAAAATGTCGTCACAGGGTACAATGCCACTGTCTTTGCTTATGGTGCAACTGGTGAGTCTTTATTCTGAAATCATGCAATTAACATTGAATGCATATAAGACCACATTTTTCCAGAAGGTGTAAAGGAATGGTGTATTGGTAAAATGGTGCAGAGTGCCAGTCAGACTTCATTCATACTGCCATTGGTTTAATTTCCAGTAAAAGCTAACTTACATTTAGAAAGTTACTTTCTGTTTCAAAACTTTAGCAAACTTTAAAATGAAACCTTGAATTGGTTGCAATATTATGATGTATTATATAGAAAGTCTTATGATAACAGATTAAGTACCCTTAGAAGTTATGGCTATTTCATTAGCTGCAGTTATTTTCAAGAAACTATACATCTATCCAAGTATAGGGACAACATAAATTTTGAATGAGAAAAATAAATGATATATTCAAGTCTTAACATGCTGTATTTGTCAATAAATAAAATAAATAAAATAGTGTTCTTTTATTATGCTTCCTCTATTTCATGACATGTCATAATAGACAAATCTCAACAACTTGTATTAAATAACAATAGTAATAAAATACTATTAAATAACAATAGTATTAATAACATAAGTATTAAATAACAAACAATTCACTACAAAAATTCAAGAATATTGATAGGGGTAACATCAACATGCAGTAACAAATACAAATAAATAGAACAATTACATGAAGTGGATGACCATTTCTATTACAAAAAATCATAACGTCTTAAAAATCTACTGGAATGGCATAAGTTTCATGGCTGTCCCATTCTCCAATGTACAAGTACTTGAATGGCATAAGTTTCATGGCTGTCCCATTCCCCAATGTACAAGTACTGGAATGGCATAGGTTTCATGGCTGTCCCATTTCCCAATGTACAAGTACAATGGCATAAGTTTCATGGCTGTCCCATTCCCCAATGTACAAGTACTGGAATGGCATAAGTTTCATGGCTGTTCCATTCCCCAATGTACAAGTACTCTGTGCTGTAATATCTATGGTTTTGATTTTCTTTGGTACAGAAATTTACTACTTATTTATATTGCAGAAATATTGTACAGTTGAAATATCATTCTTTTAAATTAATTTCTGTTTAGAGAATGATAACAATTGGTGCTACTTTTTAAAGCAAACTTGCAGAGTAGGAATAGAGTATATTTATAATTTCACATGAACTAGATACCAGTCAAAGGATAACTGACTGGTATGCATAAGACCCCTATTTATAACTTTTGGTTGCACTGCACTGTGTAATACTGAGCCAAAATAGTACATATTTTTAACAGGGGCTTTAAGACAATAAACATTAACTACCACTAAAATATTGTGATTCAGGACAAATATTGAATGCTGATTATATTATTATACTTTTAACTACAGACATGACCAAACACTAAAATCCATGTGTAAGACAAGTAACAATAAACACTGGTCTCCAACTGGGGGTTGGTGGTGCAGGAAAATTAGAACATGCATAACATATAAACATGTTATATTTGCAGAGACAGAACGTACATTTATTTTAATGTTAAGCAGAACTTATTTAATGTAAAAACTTAGTATATAATGGTAAACTGTTTATTAATGTTCAACCATGCTTGTACATACTGCATAATGAAAATTGGAGGTGCCTCCAATACACAAATTTTCTCCAAAAAATGATAAATATCATAAAGTACATTATGACATTGAACAAAGCACAGAAAAAAGATTTGTCTATCATGCAGAACATTTTTAAGCAGGACAATGTACTGAATACGATCTCAATGCCCAACTGTACATTTATTTGCTAGAATCATTATTACATGTATTTGACTGTAATGTACAGCACTCTATCAATGTAAACAAGTGATGTGAAAGTAATTCTTACCATGCTTTTCATATACATGTGACAAAGGAATCGTACATATACCCCAAAAAATCAAATCTCTACCAAAACGTAAATAGTTTAAATTCATTTAAAATTGTAACAATGCCATCAAAATAAATTACATAAGCATATGTGTAAGATGTAACATAACAATACGTATTGAATTTTGAAAAAAATCAAAAACTTCAGGTGGCGCTCTACAATTTCGTATTTAGCATAGGGTTAAATTTTAAAGAAAAAGAGTTTCCCCGGGTTTCCTCACTAGTTATACTGGTTGTTTAAAAGAGACTTTGTATATCTTAGGTATTGTTCAAAGAACCTTTAATTGGCCTTACTCCAGATGTGCACCTTTCAAAAAAGTGCAAGCTCTACTTGCTACTTTTCACTTCTCTAACTTCCAAGGTAAATTGTAAAAAAAAAAGAGCCAGTAACTTTTTTTTACATTTTATGTATTTGGTAATTCAGTCATTGCACTTTTAGAAGCTGGTATTATCTAGTTTGGCAAAATTCATTTTCCATATTTTAATAGCTGCCAAGAATAGTGTACTTTAGACAAATTTAGGTTGATTTTTGGAGCACAAGGGAGCAGTCATTTTAGTTAGCAGTGTCCTAAGATCATTTAAAATTTCCAAAAGTACAATATCCAAAGAAATTTCATCCACATTACATGAAAGTAGTATATAGGTATGCCAACATTCTCTCCACTGTGCATGTTTAAAATGCAAACAACTTCACCTTACATACATCACTCTCTCAAAAGTACATAATAACTGGTGAGCGCCACCATAAAGAGTATATAGATATCATTATTGTATGATTTAATTTTGATTGTATGACTGAAATATTTAAGTCACAAGCATCAAAACAGTCCTTTGTAATAATTGTCCTGTATTTCCCCCCTCAGAACAGCATTTATTAGAGTCAGAGTCTTAAACCGGTACAGCTCCCCCTCCTTATGATAAAAAGTGAACTATTTTAAAAATGTGCATTGCATTTTGTCAGCATAGCAGCAGTGTTATGCTGATAGACAGGAACATGAAACTAGCCATATTTATTCCTGAGATGTCAACAATAAATTTTACAGTTATAAAAGGGATATAACAGGTGAGGTCCATAAAGGTCAAAGGTCAAAGGGTAAAATATTAACTAATTCTTTGATATGGAAGAAAGAAAATTTGCTTTGTTATCGTTTATTTTTTAATATCATTGCAAATAAATGAAATGAAACATTTTCACTATGTATTTCTTTTACTTCATACAACATTTTTCAATTTAAGTTGACTTTATTCCTATATTCTAAGACTTCTAATTTCCCCATAATAAAGGTCACTACTCAACCAAACATGCCTCATAGTAAATTATGTATGCTAGAGCAAAAATAAGTATAATTAGCTTATTTTCATTTATAAAATCATTGTTAATGGACTATTTTACTCAGAACATCATACATAATAATATGAAAATAAGAAAAATAATTGCATAAATGTTTATATTTGTTTTTAAGGTGGCGCTCTACAGTTTCATATTTAGCATAGGATTAAAATTTTAAAGAAAAAGAGTTTCCCCGGGTTTCCTCACTAGTTATACTGGTTATTTAAAAGAGACTTTGTATATCTTAGGTATTGTTTAAAGAACCTTTAATTCCCTTTATTTTTATGTATGATTGATGGGTGTAATATGGGTTAGAGAGCACACAGCTTGGCCTTACTCCAGATGTGCACCTTTCAAAAAAGTGCAAGCTCTACTTGCTCATTTTCACTTCTCGAACTTCCAAGGTAAATTGTAAAAAAAAAAAGCCGAAAACTTTTTTTACATTTTATGTATTTGGTAATTCAGTCATTGCACTTTTAGAAGCTGGTATTATCTAGTTTGGCAAAATTCATTTTCCATATTTTAATAGCTGCCAAGAATAGTGTACTTTAGACAAATTTAGGTTGATTTTTGGAGCACAAGGGAGCAGTCCATTTAGTTAGCAGTGTCCTAAGATCATTTAAAATTTCCAAAAGTACAATATCCAAAGAAATTTCATCCACTTTACATGAAAGTAGTATATAGGTATGCCAACATTCTCTCCACTGTGCATGTTTAAAATGCAAACAACTTCACCTTACATATATCACTCTCTCAAAAGTACATAATAACTGGTGAGCGCCACCTTAGTGACTATTGAATTAAGAACAGGTCTGATATATCCTCATGAATGTTGTAAGAGTGACTAATGGAATCATCATGGTTTATTGGTTATTGCTCCAATTGCCTCCATAGTGAATGTTGTAAGAGTGACTAATGGAATCATCATGGTTTATTGGTTATTACTCCAATTGCCTCCATAGTGAATGTTGTAAGAGTGACTAATGGAATCATCATGGTTTATTGGTTATTACCCTAATTGCCTCCATAGTGAATGTTGTAAGAGTGACTAATGAAGACAGGAGCCATTATGGCTCATTGGTTAGGGTGCTAGACTGTGACCAAAAGGATGTAGGTTTGAATCCTCCCATAAGATCAGCTTGTGTTGGCTACTGTGAGACCTTTACTCCACATTGTCTGAGTTGTAAAAAATATACTTCTTATGATGCATCTTAAAACACAATCAGTGATTAAATTTCTGAATTTGTTGTTGGTAAGCTAATCATATCCAGTCTGAGATGTGTTCAGAAAACAAATTTGAAAACAATAAAAATAAAATATTGTAATAATGTGAATGCCTTAGACTCTTTATGAGCATGACATTATGCTGCTTACACATTGATCAAGCTGATGATGAAAATTTTGTGCAAGAAATATTTTACTGGTATGTACATTTTAAATTTTGTCTCATATTAAATATTTTAGTTGTTTTTGGAAGATGTTTTGTTACATAATGAAGACATAACCAGGATCTTTTGCATATCCATAAGCTATTTGTCAAAAGAATTGTTTACTTTGACTTCTAATTCTATGTGGAATTTTTAGAGTACAGTAAATCTGGTCATAACATGTTTAGATTATCTATAAAAAGCATTAATGTACTGTGAAGAGGAAAAACTGGGATAGGATCTTCTGATTGTTGCTTAGCAACTCGTCAGGATTTAAAGACAAATAATATTTAAAATATTGAATTTCTGTCTGTGCATCTTTTTGCTTTTATATACTTATTATACTGCCATCTTTATTGGTATTCCCATGTTGAGATTTTCATGTACTTTTTGTCTTGCCTAAAGTAAAGTGAATATTACAAAGTGCAAGATGTTAGGTCACAATATCTGTTGCTACATATATGTCTTTTGTACACTTAATATCAACTTTTTGTACAAGTTAATATGGAACAGCTGTAATAATAATAATAATAATAATAATAATAATAATAATAATAATAATAATAATAATATTGTTGGCTTCTGTTAGTCTCAAGAGACATGGAAATGCGCCCATGAGAGGTGTCCCAGTTTGTAGTTGTGCAGTGTCTTCTGTGGCTATGGAGCCCCACACGGGAGTGGCAATCCTTGCTGCAGTTGCTGCACTTGAAGGTTGACTCAATAATAATAATAATAATAATAATAATAATAATAATAATAATAATAATAATAATTCTTGCCACAAGAACATGACCTTTAAAATTCATGTTTATTATGAATGCCCTCAGGCAACAAAAAAATCGAAAAGTAATAAAGAACATGTGGTAGCAGCAAACATCATTCTGTAAGAAAAGAAATGTACTGTATGCATTGAATTGTATATATATTTAAACTGTATTGTGTGCTGTTTTTTCACCATAATTATATGTTATGTATATTTATAGTTTCTGATTGCACTTGGCAGTAATTGAGATTAGGGGTCTACCTATCTATTGTCTTGTTATGTTTTAAATAACTTATTACATAGCTATGTTTATCTGTGTATTTAGATCATGTGTTTGGTATCTGAGTTTAGGACATTAGTTTTTAATTGGAAGTTCTTGACATTGCTGACAACTTAGAATGTTCTAGAAATGAACTTTTGACCCTCATCCTGGTCCTCATATTGTGGCTTAGATTTTTGAATATGGTAGAAGTAAATAGAAGTACTTATTCCTTTTTTAACATGAGTCTTTAGAGGGGTCAGTATAATAGCTGTGTTTCAGTTAATATTTGAGATGATTTGTTTGGTTTATTTATTTTTTCATATTATTCACTGGCATAAGTGCTCTAAGCTTTTTGGACTAAATCACTAGTTTGGGATTATTGTGAATTTGTTCAAGGACAGTTTGGATTATATCACTGTGATACAGGAAGACTGTTGGAACATTAGCACATTTAAGACTACAGTGCATTGGCAGATTTAAAATTGAAATTCATTTGGAACACCACTGGAATTCATTCAGAATACTCTATACTTTTCAGACTTCTGATGGAAATTTTAGGACTGTTTGGTATTTAATTTCATAATATTGTAAGATTTTTGAAATTTTCACTTTGAAATCATTTTAAATAAATAATTTGTTGAATTTTACAAAACTTGTTGGTTTTCACTCTTTTCTGTTACTTAGTTTAAAACCATAGAGTCACAACAGTATATGTATGGATTAATTTTCATGGTGGGGGATAAGCTTTGTCACTAGCATAATCAGCAGGAATCACATCATTTTCATCATCAGAAAATTTCCAGTTAGTCATCAACTTTATTTAACAGAGAGCAGTGGTCCAGTGATAAAAGGTTGAGTGCTAAAGATCAGTAGGTAAATTTTAAAGTTTGTTGCTCACATGAAAATAAAGTTTTTTTCCTCTCAGGTGCGGGCAAAACATACACCATGTTGGGAACAGATAATGAACCAGGAATTATGGCCAGAGCGCTTAATGATCTGTTTCTCCAGATGGAAAAGAGTGACGACATGGCTTACAAGGTTACAATGTCCTATCTTGAGGTAAGCAATGTTATGGTTACACATTTTAGTTACTCATCAGCTAGGAATATCTACCTGTCATTTATGACCACATTTGTCAGGCATCAGTAAATTTTATTACATAAATGTACTGTCATAATTAAGCACATTCAAAATTGGAATTTTGCAGAATAATTTGTAGGCAGAAAAAGCAATTTGATACAGCTTTGAATGATAGCATTGCAAAAACAGATAAACACCACCAACCTTTATTTAATTCTTTGTAACCTTGATGATATAGGAGAGTCTGCAGGCAAAGTGAAGATTCTTCTAAATGATACTGTTGTGAATGACCACACTACAAGCACTTTTATTTAAATCATTTGTAAACACAACCGTTTATGAGCATTTGTTTGAAACAAAACAAATGTGGAGTTTGTCTACTGGTTTTCTAAACCCTGCTGGCCATGCAGGTAGCATTGTATACTAGAGACTGCAAACAAGCCTAAAGTATATGTCACTAAACTGCCATTTTTGTGCCAAAGTCATGTAAATTCCCATTATGATTAACAAATAAAGGATGTATATAGTCACTTCAGTGGTTTGTATTGTTTCTTTATCTTAGACAAAAACCACACAATCCTAATAGTGACATAATTAGAAATTTTCTTCAATGGCTTGACTGTACTTTGGTTTTGAGTATGTTGTTTGTCATTGGAGTCAATCTGTAATGCCCTAATGAGGTCTTTGTATTTGTCTTTAATAAATGATTATAAATAATGAGATCTTTGTCTTTAATAAATGATTATCAATAGTGAGGTCTTTGTCTTTGATAGGTGATTATCAGTAATGAGGTCTTTTTCTTTAATAAATGATTATCAATATTGAGGTCTTTGTCTTTGATAGGTGATTATCAGTAATGAGGTCTTTGTCTTTGATAGGTAATTATCAGTAATGAGGCCTTTGTCTTTAATAAGTGATTATCAGTAACGAGGTCTTTGTCTTTGTCTGTAATAAATGATTATCAATAATGAGGTCTTTATCTTTGTCTTTAATAAGTGATTATAGGTAATGAGGACTTTATCTTTGATAAGTGATTATCAATAATGAGGTCTTTGTTTTTATCAGTAATGAGGTCTGAATCATTTACCTATGCCTATAGTGTTTTATAGTTTCTGTCATAAATCAGACTAAAGATATGCAGATTATTTCCTATTCAGGTGTCCTGCTCTGTATGCTCCATGTGTTGTTCTACGCTATTTGTATAGGAAGTATACAAAGCAGGGAACCAGGCTAATTATTCCTGCACTTAGCCTGCTTCCGGGCCTTAAGAGCAAGATTTAACTTCAATGTGAAAAACTGTATTGCTAGAACAAATTGACACCACTGAACTGTATGTAATAAATTGTTACATTGATGGTTTGATTAGTAATAATTATTCTGATTACAAACAAGCATAAAAGACATATTTTAAAAAAAGGATTGTTGCTACTAGTGATGGATGCTACAGTTCATAAACCAGGCTAATGTACATGTCATGAATTGCCCTTGTGCCTAATTAGAGGTAGTGGTCATGTATATTGTTTGTCTATAGAGTTAATCCATATTGTTGGAGGTGAACAAGGTCATTGTCTATTAAACCAGCAAGAGAGAATTGTTTGTTGGATTCCTTTGATGGTGTTCAAGATTTGTGATGTTTGTTGTTTTTCCCTGATGTTACAGCCCAATCACAAAGCTGTCATCTATTCAAGTTGGTGCAAATGGGTTACACACTTCGCTTATAGAGTTAATCCTATTATGTCATCTTTTAATAAAGCTGTTCACTTTGTTCAGTAAATGATTCTGTTTCTGGATAAAATAATCTTTTCTTTTTATTTCACTAATTGTTAGATATGCAATGTACATGTAGAGTTTTTTTCATATTTTCCCACAGCCCAGCCCAGTCTAATATTACTGTACAACTGAGCACTATTAATTTTAACACCTAGAACCTTAATGACAATATACAACCCTCCAACTAAAAAGAGACAAATTTTAAGGCTTGAGAAAATAATTATTGTAATTAAAAGAAGTGAAAAAGAGCAGACCAATTGCAAAAAAGCAGTTTAAAGATTGGTAAGACAAATTTAGGTCTTTGTCTTTTATAAGTGATTTTCAGTAATGAGGTCTTTGTCTTTGATAAGTGATTATCAGAAATGAAGTCTTTTTATCTTTAATAAGTGATTATCATTTCCCAGATTTGATTGTCATTGTTAAAGGTTTGGGCCATTTTATTGATATTACAGCAATGTTACAACCTACACATTAAGGCATTATCTGCTTTCCACAGAACAGCTGATTGCACCCTTTGTATTCTGCAATAATCTCTTTACAGCATTAGGGAATTAGGCGTTTGGTTTTTGTGTCTTGATAAATTTATTTTTTTTCTGGATTATTCTGGGTTTCTTTTTAATTCCATTCCTTTTGATACATATAAGTTCCATATTGACCAAAAGCCTTATTAATGCCAATAATCCATAAACAGGATGAATAAAGTGTTATCATAGCTAACTGTGTCTGTCTAAAATGTATGGGCATGTGTCTAAAATGTATGAATGTGTCTAAAATGTATGAATGTGTCTAAAATGTATGAATGTGTCTAAAATGTATGGGCATGTGTCTAAAATGTATGAATGTGTCTAAAATGTATGGGCATGAGAAGTTAACTTATAGACAGTTAAAAAATAAATATACCTTAGTTAATTTTGCAATTCAAATGCTAATACATGCAAACCTAAACTTCAAATGTAAGTGTGAATCTTTTTTGATAATATAAATCTTTATTGCTAAATACAATAACCTGGAGATGAAGTACAAGTTTCTCAAGAACTATAAATAAAATATAAAATGCATGTACAGTAATTGTTGATATATTTCCTTCCTAAATTCTATTGGGTGGCATAAGTGGTTGTCTCTTTAGACAGTATTTTCTGTATTTGCATTGATTTTAAAATGATAAATTGTCATTATCAATGTTTAATGGCATCAGATAAGTTGCTGTTGCATTTTATATAATTGAGAAGAGAGAATAGCAAACACAAACTTATGTTTTTCATATGTTATGTCACACCTAAAGATTTGGTCTATGTTCTTTCATTCTTTTTGTTTTTTTTCCTTCATAGGTATCTGAAAAGAATTTTTTAAAATGTTTTTCTTTCATGACCTTGCTGTGATGTTATCTCTACTCCATCATCAGAATTTCACATGTCCTTTGAGTACCAGTTCTTTATGAACTAACACATGTCTTTGTAGGTACACCACTATATATAAAATGAAAATACTTGGTCATTGGTAATAATAATAATAATAATAATAATAATAATAATAATAATAATAATAATAATAATAAATAATGATAATAAATGAATCAGTTACTATATCTGAAATTAATTTATTTTGTGATATATTGGCTTATTATAACTGCATAATTAACTTCTGCAAAAGACATGGTCTGATGTGTCATACTGTCACTGTCATTCCAGACATGGTCTGATGTGTCATACTGTCACTGTCATCCTAGACATAGCCTGCTGTGTCATACTGTCACTGCCATTTCAGACATGGTCTGCTGTGTCATACTGTCACTGTCATCCTAGACATGGCTGCAGTGTCATACTGTCACTGTCATTCCAGACATGGTCTGTGTCATACTGTCACTGTCATCCTTGACATGGCTTGCTGTGTCATACTGTCACTGTCATTCCAGACATGGTCTGATGTGTTATACTGTCACTGCCATCCTAGACATGGCCTACTGTGTTGTACTGTCACTGTCATTAAAAGACATGGCCTGCTGTGTCATACTGTCACTGCCATTCTAGACATGGCCTGCTGTGTCATACTGTCACTGTCATTAAAAGACATGGCCTGCTGTGTCGTACTGTCACTGCCATCCCAGACATGGCCTGATGTTTCATGCTGTCACTGTCATTAAAAGACATGGCCTGCTGTGTTGTACTGTCACTGCCATCCCAGACATGGCCTGATGTTTCATGCTGTCACTGCCATCCTAGACATGGCATGTTGTGTTGTACTGTCATTGTCATCCTAGATATAGCCTGCTGTGTCATATTATTATTGTCATTAAAAGACATGGCCTGCTGTGTCATACTGTCACTGCCATTGGCAAGACATGACTTTCTGTTCATTTTAGATATTTTTATTGACTTAAAAGGACATATGATACACCACTTGCGATTTGTGATTTTGAAGTCCTTTGAAAAAAGGCATCCAAAGGTGGTTGCATGGTTCTTTGCATGTCACTCTTACTTTATATATATATATATATATATATATATATATATATATATATATATATATATATATATATATATATATATATATATATATATATATATATATACATCATCAGACTGAGAAGTGATTTATTTGATCTGTCATTGTACTTTATATTACTAAATCTGGTTGCATACAATCATTTATATATAGACATGATTTTTTTCAGTGAATCAGTGAAGCTGGCAGATGTAAATCTGAGCTTTTGATCTGCATTTTTCAAATTGATTCTTGTCTGTGTAATGTTTTTTTACATTTTATTTCCTTTGCTTGCATTAATTTGTATTCATTGTTACATTTGTTTGAGGTTGGTCAATTAATTCATTTCAATCCTTTTAAAATTATTCCATTGCTAGCTTCATATTAAAGGCTGTATTAAATATTTTCCCTGGTTACATCTGTAGAATTGAATTTTATTGATTTTTGCATGACTTGTACAGTGCTTTCAGGCCTGTATTTGATGTATGGCTTCACAATCAAACTTACACTCAGCTTGAGTTGTGAAATTTTATTGGCTAATTTCAGATCAGTGACCAATCAGAATTGACTCTTGAGTGTAAGTTTTCTGTAATCTTTAATATTGAGGTCAATAAGTATTCAGTTTGGTATCACTTTAAAAATGTTGCAAGTTATGATGTATGCTTGCTTTATAGTAGTGTCCAGTTGCCAAGAACATAGACCCAGATCTGCCATTGCATAATGTGCCAGGGATCATGGTCTGCTTTGTTCTACTGATTATTCCAATACAAACTGCACTAACCCAGAGCTGCTGATAAATTATGTGATGACAGATCTGGGTCTGTGCAGTTTTCAGTTAGGCTTGACTAAAAAGCGAGTACATGTATATACATTAGGGGCCTTAAAGTAATGACAGTGATGATATCTTCCTTGTTGTAGCTTCAGGTATTCATCTTAATGCCTTGATTTGGCTCCCGTTTCACTACAAAACATACCATGAGTCCCATTTCACTAAAAAACATAGCATAAGTCCAATTTCACTACAAAACATACCATGAGTCCCATTTCATTAAAAAACATAGCATAAGTCCAATTTCACTACAAAACATACCATGAGTCCCATTTCACTACAAAACATAGGATGAGTCCCATTTCACTAAAAAACATAGCATAAGTCCAATTTCACTACAAAACATACCATGAGTCCCATTTCACTACAAAACATAGGATGAGTCCCATTTCACTAAAAAACATAGCATAAGTCCAATTTCACTACAAAACATACCATGAATCCCATTTCACTACAAAACATAGCATGAGTCCCATTTCACTACAAAACATAGCATGAATCCTATTTCACTACAAAACATAGCACGAGTCCCATTTCACTACAAAACATACCATGAGTCCAATTTCACTACAAAACATAGCATGAGTCCCATTTCACTACAAAACATAGCATGAGTCCCATTTCTCTACAAAACATACCATGAGTCCCATTTCACTACAAAACATAGCATGAGTCCCATTTAACTACAAAATATACTATGAGTCCCTTTTCACTATAAAACATAGCATGAGTCCCATTTCACTACAAAACATACCATGAGTCCCATTTCACTAAAAAACATAGCATAAGTCTAATTTCACTACAAAACATACCATGAGTCCCATTTCACTACAAAACATAGCATAAGTCCAATTTCACTACAAAACATAGCATGAGTCCCATTTCACTACAAAACATAGCATGAGTCCAATTTCACTACAAAACATACCATTAATCCTATTTCACTACAAAACATAGCATGAGTCCCATTTCACTACAAAACATACAATGAGTCCCATTTCACTACAAAACATAGCATGAGTCCCATTTCACTACAAAACATACCATGAGTCCAATTTCACTAGAAAACAGCATGAGTCCCATTTCACTACAAAACATACAATGAGTCCCATTTCACTACAAAACATAGCATGAGTCCCATTTCACTACAAAACATACCATGAGTCCAATTTCACTAGAAAACATAGCATGAGTCCCATTTCACTACAAAACATAGCATGAGTCCCATTTCTCTACAAAACATACCATGAGTCCCATTTCACTACAAAACATAGCATGAGTCCCATTTAACTACAAAATATACTATGAGTCCCTTTTTCAATATAAAACATAGCATGAGTCCCATTTCACTACAAAACATAGCATGAGTCCCATTTCACTGCAAAACATACCATGAGTCCCATTTCACTAAAAAACATAGCATAAGTCCAATTTCACTACAAAACATACCATGAGTCCCATTTCACTAAAAAACATAGCATAAGTCCAATTTCACTACAAAACATAGCATGAGTCCCATTTCTCTACAAAACATACCATGAGTCCCATTTCACTACAAAACATAGCATGAGTCCCATTTAACTACAAAATATACTATGAGTCCCTTTTCACTATAAAACATAGCATGAGTCCCATTTCACTACAAAACATACCATGAGTCCCATTTCACTAAAAAACATAGCATAAGTCCAATTTCACTACAAAACATACCATGAGTCCCATTTCACTAAAAAACATAGCATAAGTCCAATTTCACTACAAAACATACCATGAGTCCCATTTCACTAAAAAAACATAGCATAAGTCCAATTTCACTACAAAACATACCATGAGTCCCATTTCACTACAAAACATAGCATGAGTCCCATTTCACTAAAAAACATAGCATAAGTCCAATTTCACTACAAAACATACCACGAGTCCCATTTCACTACAAAACATAGCATGAGTCCCATTTCACTACAAAACATACCATGAGTCCAATTTCACTACAAAACATAGCATGAGTCCCATTTCACTACAAAACATAGCATGAGTCCCATTTCTCTACAAAACATACCATGAGTCCCATTTCACTACAAAACATAGCATGAGTCCCATTTAACTACAAAATATACTATGAGTCCATTTTCACTATAAAACATATCATGAGTCCCATTTCACTACAAAACATACCATGAGTCCCATTTCACTAAAAAACATAGCATAAGTCCAATTTCACTACAAAACATACCATGAGTCCCATTTCACTAAAAAACATAGCATAAGTCCAATTTCACTACAAAACATAGCATGAGTCCCATTTCACTACAAAACATAGCATGAGTCCAATTTCACTACAAAACATACCATTAATCCTATTTCACTACAAAACATAGCATGAGTCCCATTTCACTACAAAACATACAATGAGTCCCATTTCACTACAAAACATAGCATGAGTCCCATTTCACTACAAAACATACCATGAGTCCAATTTCACTAGAAAACATAGCATGAGTCCCATTTCACTACAAAACATAGCATGAGTCCCATTTCTCTACAAAACATACCATGAGTCCCATTTCACTACAAAACATAGCATGAGTCCCATTTAACTACAAAATATACTATGAGTCCCTTTTTCAATATAAAACATAGCATGAGTCCCATTTCACTACAAAACATAGCATGAGTCCCATTTCACTGCAAAACATACCATGAGTCCCATTTCACTACAAAACATACCATGAGTCCCATTTCACTACAAAACATACCATGAGTCCCATTTCACTACAAAACATACCATGAGTCCCATTTCACTACAAAACATAGCATGAGTCCCATTTCACTACAAAACATAGCATGAGTCCCATTTCACTACAAAATATACTGAGTCCCTTTTCACTATAAAACATAGCATGAGTCCCATTTCACTACAAAACATACCATGAGTCCAATTTCACTAAAAAACATGCCATGAGTCTCATTTCACTATAAAACATACCATGAATCCCATTTCACTATAAAACATACCATGAGTCCAATTTACTACAAAACATGCCATGAGTCCCATTTCACTACTAAACATACCATGAGTCCCATTTCACTACAAAACATAGCATGAATCCAATTTCACTGCAAAACATACCATGAGTCTCATTTCACTACAAAACATACCATGAGTCCCATTTCACTACAAAACATACCATGAGTTTTCATATGCCTTGCATACAGCTTTTTTAATTTTTTAACTTGGAACTTGCAGGTTTTTTGTGTGTGCATAATCTTAACATTGGAAGTGAAGAGGTTACAATTTATTCATTCTCACCTGATCTAAGTGCACAGGTGATACCATCTACATGTGCTTCAGAGTGAAATAAGTTATATTCAGTCTCATGTACCCTGAGTGTTCCATGATGACATATACCTTTACTTTAAGCTAATTTTTATCAGTAAACTTAATTTTTGCATTACTCTAGAGAGCGCCAGGATTAGTTAAAGCAGTACAGATTATTAGCAAGGTGTTCATCAGATGCTTTTAAAGAACATTAAGTCTTTTTTAGTGAATAGCAAGGAAGTGGCTATTCAGGGCTCACTAAGAAAACCCCAAGTCAGTTTGTCCTGACCAGGTGAAAATTGGCTGGGCCAAGTAAAACATTGCTAACTGACTAGGTGAAAATTGGCTGGGCCAAGTAAAACATTGCTACCTGACTAGGTGAAAATTGGCTGGGCCAAGTAAAACATTGCTACCTGACTAGGTAAAAATTGGCTGGGCCAAGTAAAACATTACTACCTGACTAGGTGAAAATTGGCTGGGCCAAGTAAAATATTACTACCTGACTAGGTGAAAATTGGCTAGGCCAAGTATTTTAAGTATTTTGGCCAATTCCCACCAACTCATGCAATTCATTCAGTTTATAAAACAGACATTGTAAAGACAACAGGTGACTGGTTGAAATCTGGTTGGTGTAATGAGCTAGTAATGTTTCAGTTCTTCTGGCCAAGAATTAATCTTGGACCTTTTTATGGCACCCGTTCCCTAGAGTGGAAGTTTGACCAAAATTGATCATTTAGTACAAAAGTAAAAATACAGTTGAAATTCATCTTTCAGATGCAGTTTATTAACATTTTTCTTATGAGAAAGTACTTATATTCATTACTTTTATGTGACATTAGATCGAAAAAGAGGATGTCTTCAAAATAAAGGTGATCTATGGCAAGTGTTACAACCAGATGAAGACCATACAGTTTTGACATTTTGCAGTGACTTTTCCCATATCTAACTTGTAAAAATGTGTAATGGCTCATTGAAAAGGACAAATTATAAAATCTAGACAGCTTTCAGTGTAAACGAAATACCATTAATAAATCAAGGACTATATGTGTAACTGCAATTGTTCAGGTCACAGACAATTTCTCTTTTTGAATCTTTATGTAAGCAATCATATATTAGAACATTCTTTTTCATAGTTTTGATCCATTTTGGTATCAAACTTGCATCAGGCACCTTGATGATATGGACAAGTAACTTCTGCAGCTGACTTGTCCATTGGATTAGTGCTTGTGAATATATGTCAGTGTGTGCCCTAGTGGCACACAGTAAAACTATTTTCAGCAGACACTTAGGGGAGTGACTCATTCTGTTCATTATTCATAAGTGTCTGCAAATTCAAGATTTATTGTCTTTCACTAATGAACCTATGGGTAATTCCATTTAGAGGATCAATTACTTTTTGAAGGCAAATGTAGGAGTAACAGTGTTGAAGATATTGGCAAGAATGAAAATTTAATAGAGTGGAATCATATGGTTGACATGTCATCAATCCATCAGTATTTAAAACTATTAATTCAGTTAGTTCAACCACCTAACCAAGAAACCCACTTTGGGAATACAGACAATTAGATATAGTGATGGTAAGCAAAATAAGGAGGTTGGTTTGGCATTAAAATTGGTTCTATATTGTTGTTATGTATATTTAATTTGTATGTGTTAGCTTTTCTCCATGATTATATTTCTATATTGTGTAATTGAGTTTAGGTCTTACCTATCAGAAGTCTTGTCATTTTGTAAACAATATATTATATAGCTAATATTTCTCTACAGTTGTTGATTAAATATTCAGATTATTATTACTGAAGGTAAACATGTTTACTTGAGTTTGAATGTAGGTCATTGGTGTTCCTTATGAGAATCCCTGGTGTACTTACTATATGTGCTTTTTACTAAATGTTAAGTAAGAGACCTGACCTTGATTACAACTTAAAATATTTTGGAAATGTATTTGATGGACAAATAACCCTCATCCTGGTTCAGTTACTGTGCCTGACATTTTTATATAAGGGAGAAGTAAATTCTTAATTCCATATCATAAGATCAGTCATGAAGCATTTGATAGGATTTGTTTATTTAAATTATTCACAAGAATTACAAAGTGCTCTTTGATTTTCATACTAAATCAGTATTTTGGGATTATTGTGAATCCATTAAAGAAAAATTTGGAGAATATCATTGTGATACATCAGGACTGTTCACATGTCTCCACATTCAATGCTATTCAAAATTTGTACTCATTCTGATCACCATTGGAATTCATTTGGAACTCTATACCTTGGACTTGTAAAAGTACTTTGAGGACAGTTTATTATTTTAATCAGGATACTGTAAGATCTTTTTAAATTTTCAGTTTATAATTGAGGGAAATACATTATTTGTTGAATTTAAAAAAACTTGTTGGTTTTCAGTTTTCTGTTACTTAATTTAAGACCTTGGAGTCAAAACAATTGTATCATTTCAAATAAATGAGTTTCAGCGGGTAAACATTACATGTACTTTTAATTCTTTTTAGAGCTGATGACATTAGTAGGATAAAAATCAAAGGTCTAAAGCTGAGGCCTGTTGCTGTATATAAAGCCAAGGCCCAAAGCTCAAGATCAATATAGCATATAAAGCTAAGGCCTAGAGCCAATGGCATCAGTAGTATATACATGGTGTGTCAAGAGCTGATGACATCATTAAGTGTATACAACCTTGGCATAGAGCTGAGGTCTAATATTATATATAAAGCCAGTGCCTAGGGCTGATGGCATCAGTAGTATAAAGCCAGTGCCTAGAGCTAATAGCATCAGTAGTATAAAGCCAGTGCCTAGAGCTAATAGCATCAGTTGTATAAAGCCAGTGCCTAGAGCTAATAGCATCAGTAGTATAAAGCCAGTGCCTAGAGCTAATAGCATCAGTAGTATAAAGCCAGTGCCTAGAGCTAATAGCATCAGTAGTATAAAGCCAGTGCCTAGAGCTAATAGCATTAGTAGTATAAAGCCAGTGCCTAGAGCTAATAGCATCAGTAGTATAAAGCCAGTACCTAGAGATAATAGCATCAGTAGTATAAAGCCAGTGCCTAGAGCTAATAGCATCAGTAGTATAAAGCCAGTGCCTAGAGCTGGTGGCATCGCTAGTATAAAGCCAGTGCCTAGAGCTAATAGCATCAGTAGTATAAAGCCACTGCCTAGAACTAATAGCATCAGTAGTATAAAGCCAGTACCTAGAGCTGGTGGCATCACTAGTATAAAGCCAGTGCCTAGAGCTAATAGCATCAGTAGTATAAAGCCACTGCCTAGAACTAATAGCATCAGTAGTATAAAGCCAGTACCTAGAGCTGGTGGCATCACTAGTATAAAGCCAGTGCCTAGAGCTAATGGCATCAGTAGTATAAAGCCAGTGCCTAGAGATAATAGAATTAGTAGTATAAAGCCACTGCCAGGAGCTGATGGAATCAATGTTATTATTATTATTATTATTATTATTATTAATATTGCATGCAGAGCCTGCTCAGCCATTTAACAGCATCAGCATCAGCAACATGCAGAATCTGCAGTCTACCAGGGAACTTTGTCAGTGGACAGTTGTTCACAATGTGTTACATGGTCTGAAGAGCTCCATGCAGCAGGAAGAGTTAACAGCTGGCCCCATGGACAAGGTTGATTGAACAATCACTCTTTCCAAAAGAGGTTTAGTGTGGTCCACAGATGACATGGAAGGTTGAAGCCAGAAAGGCAGACAGATAGTTCAGCTACAAATGAGTGGTTTACAACATCTGTTGAAGACCACTCAACACTCCATGCTGAAAATAGCTGTCATATCCTCTGGCATCAGACCTAACCATATTAGGTATATTGAAGTCAGAGGCATGAGTAACATAAAGCCATGGCCTAGAGCTGATGGCATAAATAGTATAAAACCATGGCCTAGAACTGATGACATAAATAGTATAAAGAAATTGTCTAGAACTGAATGGCATAAATAGTATAAAGCCATGGCCTAGAGCTGAATGGCATAAATAGTATAAAGAAATGGTATACAGCTGATAGGATAAATAGTATAAAAAATGATCTACAGCTGTTGGCATAAATAGTATAAAGAAATGGCCTAGAGCTGATGGTATAAATAGTATAATGAAATGGCCTACAGCTGATGGCATGAATAGGATAAAGAAATTGCCTAGAGCTGATGGCATAAATAGTATAAAGAAATGGCCTAGAGCTGATGACATAAATAGTATAAAAAATGACCTAGAGCTGATGGCATAAAAAGTATAAAGAAATGGCCTACAACTGATGGCATGAATAGTATAAAGAAATGGCCTACAGCTGATGACATAAATAGTACAAAGCCATGGCCTAGAGCTAATGGAAGCAATTATTTACAGCAGTTGTTATAGCTATTGGTATCAAACAGTATAAAATCATTTAACATTAGAACTGTTGACTCAGGATGCATATAAATCCTTTTTAAAAGCATTGCATTATTGAATTGCTGGACATTTATGGTCTGGCAAGTTTAAATATTTGTGGCTTTGCAACAACAGATAATTACATTTGTTTTTTATTTTAAATTTTAAGGATTGGAGATTGATTTTAAGAAGAATCAATGTACATTGGGACTTTCTGTTCATGGTGTGTCGCTAATCTTAAGATCCACAGAAATTTGGTGTAAGGTTGTCAGTTCTCAATGCAGACATTAGAGAAAAAAAGACCTAATAAACATATCAGTAAATTTATTGTCATTGTAAAAAAATGTTAATCTCTAGTAATTACCTAGTAAGACTTGTTTACTCTGCATTAAAAACCAGTTTTGAACTACTTGTACATTTGTAGTTAATTCAATATCATTGCTTTATGAATATTCCCTAACAAACAAAGTTTAGATATTATGTCTGATGTGTGAATCTTACAAAAAGTTTCATGACCCAAATTAGTTTTGCTTGTTTTGGATCTTGGTATTGTACCAGGAGGTCATAAAGCCATTGAATTAGAATAGAGGTGATCATCATACAGCCATTACATTAGAATAGGCTATAATTAGCAGCTGGTATTGCGCCCAGAGGCAAGGAGGTCATAAAGCTGTTGCATTAAAGAGCCCAGAGGCAAGGACGTCATAAAGCTGTTGCATTAAAGAGCCCAGAGGCAAGGAGGTCATAAAGCTTTTGCATTAAAGAGCCCAGAGGCATGGAGGTCATAAAGCTTTTGCATTTAAGAGACCAGAGGCAAGCAGGTCATAAAGCTGTTGCATTAAAGTGCCCATAGGCAAGGAGGTCATACAGCTTTTGCATTAAAGAGCCCAGAGGCAAGGAGGTCATAGAGCTGTTGCATTAAAGAGCCCAGAGGCAATGAGGTCATATAGCTGTTGCATTAAAGAGCCCAGAGGCATGGAGGTCATAAAGCTTTTGCATTAAAGAGCCCAGAGGCAAGGAGGTCATAAAGCTGTTGCATTAAAGAGCCCAGAGGCAAGAAGGTCATAAAGCTGTTACATTAAAGAGCCCAGAGGCAAGGAGGTCATAAAGCTGTTGCATTAAAAAGCACAAAGCAAGGAGGTCATAGAGCTGTTGCATTAAAAAGCCCAGAGGCAATGAGGTCATAAAGCTGTTGCATTAAAGAGCCCAGAGGCAATGAGGTCATAAAGCTGTTGCATTAAAGGGCCCAGAGGCAATGAGGTCATAAAGCTGTTGCATTAAAGAGCCCAGAGGCAAGGAGGTCATAAAGCTGTTGCATTAAAGAGCCCAGAGGCAAGGAGGTCATAAAGCTGTTGCATGAAAGAGCCCAGAGGCAAGGAGGTCATAAAGCTGTTGCATTAAAGAGCCCAGAAGCAAGGAGGTCATAAAGCTGTTGCATTAAAGAGCCCAGAGGCATGGAGGTCATAAAGCTTTTGCATTAAAGAGCCCAGAGGCAAGGAGGTCATAAAGCTGTTGCATTAAAGGGCCCAGAGGCAAGGAGGTCATAAAGCTGTTGCATTAAAGGGCCCAGAGGCAAGGAGGTCATCAAGCTGTTGCATTAAAGGGCCCAGAGGCAATGAGGTCATAAAGCTGTTGCATTAAAGAGCCTAGAGGCAAGGTCATAAAGCTGTTGCATTAAAGAGCCCAGAGGCAAGCAGGTCATAAAGCTTTTGCATTAAAGAGCCCGGAGGCAAGGAGGTCATAAAGCTGTTGCATTAAAGAGCCCAGAGGCAAGGAGGTCATAAAGCTGTTGCATTAAAGGGCCCAGAGCCAAGGAGGTCATAGAGCTGTTGCATTAAAGACCCCAGAAGCAAGGAGGTCATAAAGCTGTTGCATTAAAGGGCCCAGAGGCAAGGAGGTCATAAATCTGTTGCATTAAAGGGCCCAGAGGCAAGGAGGTCATAAAGCTGTTGCATTAAAGAGCCCAGAGGCAAGGAGGTCATAGAGCTGTTGCATTAAAGAGCCCAGAGGCAAGGAGGTCATAAAGTTTTTGCATTAAAGAACCCAGAGGCAAGGAGGTCATAAAGCTATTGCATTAAAGGGCCCAGAGGCAAGAAGGTCATAAAGCTGTTTCATTAAAGAGCCCAGAGGCAAGGAGGTCATACAGCTGTTGCATTAAAGGGCCCAGAGGCAATGAGGTCATAAAGCTGTTGCATTAAAGAGCCCATAGGCAAGGAGGTCATAAAGCTGTTGCATTAAAGAGCCCAGAGGCAAGGAGGTCATAAAGCTGTTGCAATAAAGAGCCCAGAGGCAATGAGGTCATAAAGCTGTTGCATTAAAGAGCCCAGAGGCAATGAGGTCATAAAGCTGTTGCATTAAAGGGCCCAGAGACAAGGAGGTCATAAAGCTTTTACATTAAAGAGCCCAGAGGCAAGGAGGTCATAAAGCTGTTGCATTAAAGAGCCCAGAGGCAATGAGGTCATAAAGCTGTTGCATTTAAGAGCCCAGAGGCAAGGTCATAAAGCTGTTGCATTAAAGAGCCCAGAGCCAAGGAGATAATAAAGTTTTTGCATTAAAAAGCCCAGAGGCAAGGAGGTCATAAAGCTGTTGCATTAAAGAGCCCAGAGGCAAGGAGGTCATAGAGCTGTTGCGTTAAGGGGCCCCGAGGCAAGGAGGTCATCAAGCTGTTGCATTGAAGAGCCCAGAGGCAATGAGGTCATAATGCTGTTGCATTAAAGAGCCCAGAGGCAATGAGGTCATAAAGCTGTTGCATTAGAGGCATCATCCTATCCATTATATTAGTATAGGCTGTTACAATAGCAGCTGGTATTGATTCCCTGGCTGATCAGTATTCACTGTGCTGATTTTTTATCTTGTGACCTCCATTAATTCCATGAGGCCATAGCACTTAAGTCTGGTTTGTTAGTGTCCTGTATTTATTCCATAATCTTTCAATATAAATTGTGCACAAAAAACAAAATTAAATCTGGTTACATTTTTGTGTGAATCTTTTATATTATTGTCAAGACAAAGTAATGAATATCTGTGACTTGGAGCATTTCTGACATCAGTGAGGTAAAGTCTCTTCTGAAGGCATCCATGATATGAGAGTGGATTTCAAGATGGATATATTTAGGGTGTCTTTAACATAGTATTTGCACTGAGACTAAAAACCAGAAGCTGAATGATACCAAGCTGATCCCCAATGTTGAATGTTACCATATGGCTTTTTTAAAAAAAATGCACTGGAGTTTTAGGACATTTCAAACTCAAAGCAGGCTATGATACACCCGAGAGAGGGCAGACCATCATCTTGAAACAATAGGGTCAAGTACTGCCCTCCGAAAACAGAAAGGACACCATTGGAATATGTCACTCCTTACCAAGAATAGCACTCACTTGTAGTATTACCAACATTTTTTGAAAAGAACTTTAATCCACACTGACACATACTCTGTAGATAAGAATATATATATATATATATATATATATATATATATATATATATATATATATATATATATATATATATATATATATATATATATACACACTGGTTGCATAAATAGTGTGAACTGAGTAGACCCAGATCTACATGGTATAAGCAGATGCAGTTCTGGGTTTATGTGTGGATATATGTGTATGTGAATAATACATGCAGGAATGAAATACAGTAAGTTAGCATTACAGTGTTCTAAAATCAGTGCTTCCTGCCCAGCTGAAAATAGCATCTTATTACAATAGGACACTGTTAATATGACATGATCATTGCATGATGATGTTAATATGACATGATCATTGCATGATGATGTTGATATGACATGATCATTGCATGATGATGTTGATATGACATGATCATTGCATGATGATGTTGATATGACATGATCATTGCATGATGATGTTGATACGACATGATCATTGCATGATGATGTTAATATGACATGATCATTGTATGATGATGCTAACATGACATGATCATTGCATGATGATGTTAATATGACATGATCATTGCATGATAATGTTAATATGACATGATCATTGCATGATGATGTTGATATGACACAATCATTACATTATGATGTTGATATGACATAGTTATTACATTATGATGTTGATATGACACAATTATTACATTATGACACTGTTAATATAACCTGATCTTTATGTGATGATGTTGATATGACATGATCATTATATTATGATGTTGATATCATGATTATTTCATTATAACATGGATATAATGTAATTATTATCATTTGTATGCTGTTGCTTGACACATTTATGATATTATGATGTTTATATGATATTATTTATTTATAATGTTATTTATATGATGATTACATTATGATACTGTTAATATATATGATGCTGTTGATATGATACTCTTTATCTTGGTATATTGTGTAGCACACTAAGTCTGGAGAGATTGTATTTATATTGAGGTAGTTCAGTTTCTTATTGAATAGTTTAAAGAAAAATGCTTTTATAATTCTAATAATCACAATTTGCCCACAGCAAAGAATAAAGTACTAAGAGTATATGAGACCTTTGTGATACCTTAGCAATTTTCAAATTGCTCTAAATATCTATTCATGCTTTCTTTAGAAAACCTTAGCAATTTTGAACTTGCTTTATATAGCTATACATACTTTCTTTTGTGGAAAACTTATGTGAGCCCAGTAATTGTGTGATACTGGAAAATTTTAAATCACCAACATATCCTTTTGTGCTTCATAACAGGAGTTTACAGCCTTCAACTTCAGCAAATTTGGCCTAGGTTTAAATACTTGCTCATCCATTATTTTTATGAACAATTAGTGCCATTATTTTTCTTATACCTTTCTATGTAAGAACCCTTACCTTGGGGTAGATGTACAGTAATACTTATTTTGGGATAGATATGCTAAGAGTAGTTCAAGACGTACAACTTTTGTTGATTTTGGATTGCTTTGACCATTACCTATGTAAAAAATAGATTTTAAACTTTTTTTAAACATTTCACACATGATAAAGAAAAACATATAACATTTACTACATTATTTAAGTTTCATGTAGTCTTTTTTTAAAAATGGCTTTTCATTTTCTTTCTGTATTCTCTCATAACCTATGATACATTTTTTGTGTGTTAGGTTTGAAGGCATGGATGCCTTGGAGGTGAGCAATACCTTGTGCATATTTATGGATAACATCATGCCACAAAATCAGTTCACTGTTTGAATTAAATAATCCTATTATATGTGATTTTATTTGCATCAAATTGATTCTCCAACTCAACTTTCTCCTTTTTCTAGAATCAAACCATAAAATTTAATTTTGCCATACATAAGGTCAGGTGACTTATCCCAAGGTTTTGAAAAGCTCTTTTGTTAACATCTGCAAAAATGATAATTTGTATGATTTTGTAGAATTCAGTGAATCAGTCATAGATATTTCATTGAAACACTGGCAGGTTTTGTTGTGGCTAGATTAGAATAATCATTGTGTACCACACTTTTGTCATATCAGTAACTTATAATGCAGTTGACTTCAACAATAAAATTAAAGTATTCTTCTCAGGGTAGGACACAGAGAGGGTAATGTGAATGGCCTAACAATTTCTAACAATAGATGTTACTCTCTACTCCATATCAACTTACATATAAATATTGACATTAATCACTACTCCATATCAAATTACATATGAATATTGACATTAATCTCTACTCCATATCAACTTACATATGAATATTGACATTAATCTCTACTCCATATCAAATTACATATGAATATTGACATTAATCTATACTCCATATCAACTTACATATGAATATTGCCATTAATCCTACTCCATATCAAATTACATATGAATATTGCCATTAATCTATACTCCATAACAACTTACATATATGAATATTGCCATTAATCTCTACTCCATATCAAATTACATGTGAATATTGACATTAATCTCTACTCCATATCAACTTACATATGAATATTGACATTAATCTCTACTCCATATCAAATTACATATGAATATTGACATTAATCTATACTCCATATCAACTTACATATGAATATTGCCATTAATCCTACTCCATATCAAATTACATATGAATATTGACATTTTCTTCATAGTGACATTCACTAAACTACAGCAAGGTATTTAAATCTCAGGGTACCTGTGCATTTTAGGAAATGTGCTGTAAATAGAAGAGCACACCATCTGCTGACAGTATGCAATAAAGTTAAATGATTACTGTCCTGTACATTGTTGGGAGGGACTCACGTCAGTGTGCTATAAATATTGTACAGGCCTTCAAACTTGGCAACTTTTATGATGGATTTATATATTGGCTATTTAGGTTTGTTCTGTTCTTTTGTTTATTACACAATTTTGCATGATGTACAGCTCAGGAGAAACTTTAATCTTTAAACTGATCTAATATGGAACATGCTTATAGCAACAAAGAGGGCAGCAGCCATTTGCTTCTTAGCCAAATGTTTTTGTTCTTTGTCAGTGATTGGCTATTTGGGATTCCTCTGTTGCACTAGTATATAAGAAATGTGACTGGAAAACCTGTTTTAAAAGGGGGAATAATTCATTAGGTGGTGCTATAAATGGCTGACCATGCAAATGGTGCTAGTTTACATGAGCATCTGGAAGCACTTGTATGGAGATATTGCTGAGGTGCCCAAAAGTGTTTATATGGAAATATGGTAGAGTCATCAGAAAACACTTACATTGAAAAATGGGGTAGGAGTGTCCAGATGCATTGGCATTTGCACTGGAATCAACCTTGTTCTGAAAGTAGACCATAAGGTCATTCCCATTGGCTGCTTTCTATTCCACCATGTTGTTCTTACAACAAGAAATCCAGCAATTCAGAGATTCTTGTAACTATTCTCATCCCATTTACTACTGTGGCCTAAATAGCGTGTGATATTGTCTCTCACTGCCTTGATAGTCTTGGACATGGTCAATAATAATAATAATAATAATAATAATAATAATAATAATAATAATAATAATAATAATAATAATATTATTATTATTATTATTATTATTATTATTATTATTATTATTATTATTATTAATAATATAATAATAATAATAATAATAATAATTTTAGAATGAAAAAAAAGAATAAAAGTGGCCAAAACAGACATCTACATGTAAATTACTTTTATTACTTACATACATATGTAGTATTATGACAAACTACCTGATTCTTAGTGATAATAACATTAATAATGATAATGATAATACTATTCAAGTTACCATTATTGCAACTCTAATTAACATCAATGATGCATTACTGAGTGATGAAAGAATAATTCTGTTAAAATGTTATCAATGTATTGAGATATTGCTTCTATATATATTTCATAATATTGGTACACTTACTGGGTAGACACATGACTCAACTTCCATTTAAGACTGACAAAAATAAACCTTGAAATTTATTCTATACTTTCACGTGAAACTTGCAATGTATTGCTGTATCATCCTAAATTTGTTGCCAATAGATACCAAATAATACCATGATAATATAATTTTACACAATCATCATTTTCATTTTCATGGGACTATCAATGCTAATACACAGAATAATTACTAGCTTAATAAAAGAAACCCATTCCAAGATGTATACTTTATGCCAATAGCAAAACTGAATGGTTTAGATAAAGATTGGGAATTGTTTAAGAAAATATTGTGAATGGTTTAAGGAATGATTGTGAATGGTTTAAGGATAGATTGTGAATGGTTTAAGGAAAAATTGTGATTGGTTTAAGGAATAATTGTGAATGTTTTAAGGAATAATTGTGAATGTTTTAAGGAATAATTGTGATTGGTTTAAGGAATGATTGTGAATGGTTTAAGGAAAAATTGTGAATGGTTTAAGGTAAGATTGAAAGATTATGAATGAATTAAGGAATGATTGTGAATGGTTTAAGGAAAGATTGTTTAATATGATATTCAAGCCATAATCAGTTTGGAGACACCAGAACAAAAAAAAGACAAGCTTCTTGTCTGATATGTACAGATTTGCAATAATATGTAGTGTCATAAATTGTATTTTCACAATAATTTTGCATATTTAGTTTGTTGTTATGCCAATTTAATATTAATAATGCATTTGTTGGATATATCTTTGTGGGAAATCCTTAGAAATTCAAGGTAACACTTGTGTTGTATAAAACTTCTGTCCTGTTTACAGTCATTTTCTAGCATTATGTACCCAACAGTTGGGCACCTTGCCAATATGTAAAACATTTGGGTACCTCAAAATGGCTATATACCAGACAGTTGTGTATTTAGCCTTGACTCACCTTTTATACAGCATGCTTTTGTTTTTGGTCTTGACCATGCCACACCATTCTAACCATTGCTGTAAAAGAATATTGGAATGGTGATCTATAATCATATGAAAACATTTAATGATGTGTTGAGTGTTTTAGATAAGAACAGTGACCTAGAAATGGTCTATGCCCACCATCATGTTGGTCTCCTTTTCTGTAAAAGAGTTGCTGGTAGTTTTATGAACTTATGTCATTGAGTTTGATGTATCACAGAGGTAAAAAGTGATATGGCAATAATGGTTGAGAAGGAAAATTGTTAAGGAGTGGAAAATACAATAATAGACCCAGCATCAACTTTAAGTCTGCATTTACATGTGTCCCTAAAATTATGGTAATTGCATTTGTGACCTAACAAGGAATTTACTTAAAAGAGCTAATAAGTGGGCAGAATATTATCCTGTAGGAGAAATGGCTTCTGATTTGATCCATTAAATCAATATTTATGAACATGCTTTTGCCCTTTAATGGGAAAATTTTAGTAACTGGCTGAAAAAAAAATCCTTTTGAGCAAAATGTGGCATCCTTCAGAGGTTTATTGCACTTCATTAATAACATAGTCATTAAATGGAGAACCAATAATTAGCGAACAACTCATTGAATTATTTTTATTTCAATGCAAGGAAGTTATATTAACATCAAAGCTATCCATATACCGCCAATACTCATTTATAAGATGCATCCAACTGCAAACTGCATAAACCCAGATCTGTTGTTGCATAATGCCCTGGTATATCTGGTCTGTGGAGTTCATTAGGAGTAATCGGTAGAACCAGCGATATTGACCCTGATCTGCAGGCACATTATACAATGGAGTATCATGATTTTTGTTGTCTGCAGTTTGACTTGACTTATAAGTGAGTATATATGGTATGACCGCTTTAATTATCTGATAGATGGCAAGCAAGAATTTCTTAGCCTTGACTTTAGTGTGTGCAACTGGTAATATGAATGATACATGTATCATAGATCTGTTAAGGCTTGAAATTTTATACATTTATCAGAAGGAGGCTTGTATGTGATCATTTGAAGTTTTTACTTAAATAATACAAGTGAGGACTTCTTTCTATTTCTGAAACAATTTTTTAAAGTTTTTATTGGGTTAAATAAATTTTGGTGAAATTAAAAACTTTTTCTAGCTAGATATTCATATTTATAAATGTATCTTCCTTGTTCAACAAACTTTTATAGATACAAAAATGATCCCAAATATTTCAAATGATATATTAAATTTACAATAAGAAATGTAATTGCTCATTAAATGATCTCAATACAGTGACTGTTAGTCTTAAAACAGTGAACATGAGACTCAATGCAGTGAGGATGAGTCTCCAGGCACTGAGCAGGAGTCTAAATACAGTGATTGTTGGTCTCAATAGAGTGATCATGAGTCTCTATACAGTAGCTGTGAGTCTCATTACAGTGACTGAGTACTAACACACTGATTTCAAGTCTCATACATTGCCCATGAGACTCAATACAATGACCACAAGTCTCAATTCAGTGGCCATGAGTCTCAATACAGTGACCTTTAGTCCTAATACAGTGACCATGAGTCTCAGTATTGTGACCATAAGAGCAAGTCAACTTGTCCTTGCAAAGGAAGTCATGTTTCTAATACTTTTTATCTTGCCTGATATAATTTTATTCATAATATGCTTTCTTAAGAAATTTATAAACAATTTAAAAGCTTTTTTTGTATAAGGTAGCCAAAATAAAAGCTAAAATTGCAAAAAATGAAGTATCAAGCAAAATGTCAGAGGATAATACTTTGGATGTGTAGTTTATATGGTGCAGTTATCTGGATGTGCAGTTTGTCTGTCTGATCCAGTTATCTGGATGTGTAGTTTGTCAGTCTAATCCAGTTATCTGGATGTGCAGTTTGTCAGTCTGATCCAGTTATCTGGATGTGTAGTTTATCTAGTAAAATTATTTGGATGTGTAACTACTCTGGTGCCATTAACTGGCTGTGTAGTTTATCAAGTGCAGTTATTTGGATATGTAGTTTATCTAGTGCAGTTATCAGTATGTATAGTTTATCTAGTGGAGTTCTCTGAATGTGTAGCTTATCTAGTGCAGTTCTGGATGTGTAGATTTTCTAGTGTAGTTATCTGGATGTGTTGTTTATCTAATGCAGTTCTCTGTATGTGTAGTTTATCTAGTTCAATTATCTGGAGTTATTGTTTACCTGATGAAATTATGAAATTATCAGCAGCATGACTTTACAAATTACTGAGCAGTTCAGTGTATTAAGTTATCATTTACTTCTGACACTGGAGTGTCAAAATGTGTGATTTTCTTCCTTTAAAAGTACACTTATTTATTGACATGTTTAAATGGATGGAACAACACCTTTTTATTGGTAAAAATTGCTTCATATTTCCAGTTTTCATATCTGGAATTATAACAGCCAATTTGCTTATCCCACTTGGCTTAACAGCATGTGATACTGTATGTATCCCTTATACATTTAGTCAAACTGTAAACAAGAAAGATCCTAATCTGCCATAGCTTGATGCATCTGCAGATCAGGGTCTATGCTGTTTGATCTACTGATAGCTTCTAACAATATTAACAGACCCTGATCTGCCAGTACATTATGCAATGGCAAATCTGGGTCTGTACACTTTGCAGTTGGATTTGACTTATAAGTGAGTACATATGGCAAGTTAGAACTTTACTTTGACTTGTAGAGATGTATAACTTTTGGGGTAAATATATAAAAAGACTGTTGATTTCAGTTGTCACTGAAAAATAATGTTGGAAACAGCAGTTTGATCAGATTGTTTTATTTTATTCTCATGATTTTAAATTAGAAAGAATCAATTAAAAGGTACAACATGTTTAAGACTTAATGGTAGAATACAAATATGAATCAGTCTATAATTAATATTCTTTTCAGTAAAACTGAGTGAAAAAATACTTTGAAATGCAAGAATCCCTGATTGCATATTTAATTTAAAGGCAATAAAGCTATTTTAAGAAATGCCACAAATTTCATGCAAAATAAATTGTTTTCCATGTAATTAGTTCTGATATAAAATATAAACTTTTTCCCATTATGATAAATTGCTTGGTAGTGTAGAAAAATAACTGAACAGTACAAAAATACACTTCTGTTATTTAATCAGCATCACTGAATGAGCAACTTGAGTACTTGTAAAAACAATTTTTTAAAATCCAGTTAAAGGTATTCATGGATGTTATTTCTACTAAGGTCTTTATTTTTTACTTTATTTTACTCATCACTAACATTACTAATTTTAGTACTTGGTGTCTCTGTTACTGAAAACATTTTGAATGCAAGTTAACAATACATTGGAAAGCCTTTGTAATTTACAATATTTCCTTTATTGACACTATTTTCATCATGTATGATGAAAATTAGAAATGTATCACTATTTGAGTTGTGCCTAAGATATTTACAAGTCTGTCAAAAATTGGAAAAAAATAAAAAAATTTCCACCTGTCGTAAATGGCTTGATCAGTATATCATTAAACAGGTAAAATTGCTATTACATGCAAATCTAAAAACCAATAAGTATATTTGACTGTATTCGTTTATTAGGAAATTTTAACATTCAGTAATGCTTCAATTATCATTAAAAATTATGTTCAGTATATAGAATAAATCTTTAAACAGCTGATTTCATGTTTTCTGTGTGTATCAGCTAGTCACATGCTACATAAAAGAACAAAATTGACAATATAGATCTACAGGTTTTAGTTTTTATTCATTGTGCTAAAAAACTAAAAAGAGTTGAAAGGAGATGAAAAGAAGCAAAGTGTGAAAATGATATACATTGAAGCAGAAATGGTGAAAGGCGGTTTTTATCATTCAAATCATTTAAAAGAGTAATACATAAAAACCGTAAGAAATGAAAGAGATACAAACAGATGAAAGGAGTCAAATACAAAAGCAGAGCATCATAAACTTAAGAGAACTGTGTCAAAAAGCAGATTTTGAGAATATTAAAGAACTGTAGAATAATGTAACGAAGCAGGTGATCAGTGATAATAAATGGTGAAAAGGGTTTAATACAGACAGGGAAAAAGGAATCAAATGATACAAATTGTGACAAAGTGATCTCAAAATGAAGTGCCTTTTAAATTGGTGAATAGAGAACCAAATGAGGCAAAAAGAACTCACAGTGAAAACAGATGAAAAAAAAACGAAAAAAAACCAATGAAAAGTAGCAGAATAAATTGGCAAAAGCTGCAAAAGCTATAAGATCCATGAAAAGGCTCATAGGTGGAAGAAGCCAAAAAATATACAAAGGAGTAAAACACAAGTGATAGAGACTTCAAAATCTGTTTTTCAAGATTAAAGAGGGTTCTGTTAGACAGTAAGGGAAAAAGAACAATAAATGAATTTATGCAAAGAGGCTATTAATAAAATCTTCTGATTTTCATCTTCTCACCTACCAAATCTGAGGGAACTGTAATGCTTGGTTATTTGTGCAATTGCATGTGTGTGTGTGTGTGTGTGTGTGTGTGTGTGTGTGTGTGTGTGTGTGTGTGTGTGTGTGTGTGTGTGTGTGTGTTTGAGTGATGTGGGCTCATTGAGAATATTTTTTTGTTAAACAAAGCTAAGAAGCAGAGTGAATAAAGAGCTGGTCAAACAGTGATGAAGAAAAAAGAATAACTTGAGAGCTCTTGTTTAGTCCAACTTCAAACAAAGTGACCCAGATCTGCAATTGCACAACCTGCCATCAGTTCAGAGTCTGTGTTGTTTGTTCTACTGATTACTCCTAACAAACTGCACAGAATCTGATCTACTGGCACATTATGCAACAGCAGATCCTGGTCTGTGCAGTTTGCAGTTGGACTTTTAAGCAAGTACATATGGTAAGCATCATTGAAACTGCAACTTAAAACATGCTTTGGGATAGCAGACAGCAATCTTTGGGATAGCAGACAACAAACTTTGGGATAGCAGACAACAATCTTTGGGATAGCAGACAACAATCTTTGGGATAGCAGACAGCAAACTTTGGGATAGCAGACAGCAATCTTTGGGATAGCATACAACAAACTTTGGGATAGCAGACAACAATCTTTGGGATAGCAGACAACAAACTTTGGGATAGCAGACAGCAATCTTTCATGCAATATAAGAAAAAATGAAATGAATAAATGTGTGTGTACTAGAAATGGGTGCCACAAAAACATTGTATCACAGTAATGTGATATGTACCACTGCACCCGGCCAGAGTGGGGCTGGTCTAAAGCCCAGTGGTCTAAACCACTGTCCTTTTTAGGGATCACTGCCATCTCACCTGAGTCTAGGATTCAGGGAATGTGGATATGTGAGAAAGCTTGCCAGTAGCTTCTTGTGGGTCGGTGGGTCTTTCCGGTGATTTCCGGTTTCTTCCTCCACCATTAATACTGGCTACCATGAATAGCCTATCGTGTGCTGAAAAATGGCATTAAGCCCTACACTAACAACGACAACTACTGCACCCATACATACATACATGCTTGTAAGTTGAGTCAAACAAAAAACAACAATGAAACAGATCTATCCTAACATATTGCACATTCAGGTAAGTGTCTTGTTTGGTCTACAGATTACTTCTAACAAACTGCACAGACCCAGATCTCCTGGCACATGTAATGGCAGATCTGGGTCTATGAAGTTTGCAGCTTGATTCAGTTAATAAGCAAGTACATGTGTATCTCTATCAGGGACAAACAATTTAATGGTCTTAGGCATAGGATTGACAGTTTTAAAAAAAAATTGCAATATATAAGCATATAAAAAATATCTTGCTGTGAACTTATAGGAAAATAAAACCACATTATGCCCATAATTTTATGTGGAGAAAATTGAGATAAAAAAATTTAAAATAACTCAAAAAAAGAAATTTGCAGTCTCCTCCACCAGACAACTAAATGGTCAGTATCTGTTTTGTAAATGAACTTGCTATGATAATGTTAAATTGTTGTACAAGTTGTCATCTAGACACTGTAACTAAAGTGGAATGAATAAGATTGCACTGTACTTGAGAACCTGTGAAAGACATTGTGTTGACACTGAAGCCTACAATTTATTGCCTACATTATTGATATAATAGGCAGGAAAACTCTGAGTGGGATGTCAGTGCTCAGGTAAAATATTTTTCAGAGAAAACCAGTAAACATCAGACACACTTACTCAACAAATGTGAAAATATTTAGTGAGCCTTAAAAAATTATGTAAATTTCAAAACAGAACAACTGCTGTCCTAAAAAACATTATGTTTATAGTATTAGAGAAAAATATATGTAACTATCACATTGACCTATGTTTCAGTAAATGACTCAAGAAAATAACTTATTTGTTTTTAAAAATAAAGTTGGGTTTGGCCCAAATATCTTTTGCATTTGGTTGCATATATAATATAATCATATTTGTAATATTCAAAATTAGATTGCTAAAAAATTATTTTGCTACGAAAATTAAAACATGTTATTATTACTGTAATATTGTTAAATTCATATTCCATACTGATAGAAACTAATGAAGCACAGATTCATACAGTGAAAAGATACTGTGATATGTAACATTGGAATGAAATAAAGTTGTATATTGATAATACAGCATACCTCTAATGTGTGTGTATGTATGTATAAATTGTGTGTGTTGGTGTGTGTGTGTGTGTGCATGTGTGTGTAGAGAGAGAGTTTTATGAGGTCACATTCCAAAATAAAATACACAGCTTGTAATATTTTGACTAGCTCTCTAAGTAGCATTTGTGACTGTTACCATAATGATTGTCATCACTGGTAATAAGTGAGACTATTTTTTTCCCCCTATCTTTTAGTCTTATTTGATGTCTTGTATAGATTTCAAAAGTCTCATTTCACTTGTTGCTGTCATTCTTTGTCTACATGCACCTTGTTTAATATTTTCTTATTCTGACTTTTATAATCCCAAGTTTCTTTTTCTATGTGCAGATTCTTGTCTAGCTGTCTCATTTTATGAATTGTTGCCATCAGATAGCTTTTTCTATGTGCAGGTTCTTGTCTAGCCATCTCATTTTATGAATTGTTGCCATCAGATAGCTTTTTCTATGTGCTGGTTCTTGTCTAGCCATCTCATTTTATGAATTGTTGCCATCAGATAGCTTTATCTATGTGCAGGTTCTTGTCTAGCCATCTCATTTTATGAATTGTTGCCATCAGATAGCTTTTTCTATGTGCAGATTCTTGTCTAGCTGTCTCATTTTATGAATTGTTGCCATCAGATAGCTTTCTCTATGTGCAGGTTCTTGTCTGGCTGTCTCATTTTATGAATTGTTGCCATCAGATAGCTTTTTCTGTGTGCTGGTTCTTGTCTAGCCATCTCATTTTATTAATTGTTGCCATCAGATAGCTTTTTCTATGTGCAGGTTCTTGTCTAGCCATCTCATTTTATGAATTGTTGCCATCAGATAGTCTCGGCATCTTCTGTTTGTCTTGTGTATGCCTTTCTTTGTCTGTCTCCTATTGGCTTTTGATTTTGTTCTTTGCACATCTTTTCAGAGTTGAGGAATGGCAGTTTTAGTTTTGCATCTGTTGAGGCAACTAATGGTGCAGCTATATTGTGTTTCCATATCCTTTATAATGGAACATATCAGCATGAATAGTGTTCCCATATCCTTGGTAAATGGAATATTTCAGTGTAATAGTTTTCCCATATCCTTGGTAAAAGGAGCATTTGAGCATGAATAGTGTTCCCATATCATTGGTAAATGGAACATTTCAGCATGAATAGTGTTCTCATATCCTTGGTAAATGGAATATTTCAGCATGAATAGTGTTCCCATATCCTTGGAAACAAGGAGTATTTCAGCATGAATAGTGTTCCCATATCATTGGTAAAAGGAACATTGCAGCTTGAGAGTGTTCTCATATCCTTGGTAAATGGAATATTTCAGCATGAATAGTGTTCCCATATCCTTGGAAACAAGGAGTATTTCAGCATGAATAGTGTTCCCATATCATTGGTAAATGGAACATATCAGCATGAATAGTGTTTCCATATCCTTGGTAAATGGAATATGTCTGTAAAAGTGTTCCCATATCCTTGGTAAATGGAATATTTCAGTGTAATAGTGTTCCCATATCCTTGGTAAATGGAATATTTCAGCATGAATAGTGTTCCCATATCCTTGGAAACAAGGAGTATTTCAGCATGAATAGTGTTCCCATATCCTTGGCAAAAGAAACATTTCAGCTTGAGAGTGTTCCCATATCCTTGGTAAATGGAATATTTCAGCATGAATAGTGTTCCCATATTCTTAGTAAATAGAAGGAGTGACCAAGTGGTCTAAAGCGCTGTCCGTTATGGATCACTGCCATCTCACCTCCGTCTGTGTGTGTTCGAGTCTACGATGATTCGACCAATGTGGTTCTTTCAAGTGATTTCCCAGTTTCTTCCTCCACCATTAATACTGGCCGCCATGAATAGCCCAGCGTGTGCTGAGAAATGGCATTAAGCTCAACAACAACAGTAAATAGAAGATTTTGGTGTAATAGTGTTCATGTATCCTTTATAAATAGAACATGTTAGTGTTATATGGATTAAATTAGGCAAACACAACTATTTTCAGATAAACATGCTTGAATAGTATTATATGTTTATTGTCAAAGTTCATATGAAAAGTTGTTTTCAAAATATGGATCCTATGATTTGCTGACACAAAGTCTACTCATTCCATGTATACTCATTCCATGTATACTCATTCCATGTATACTCATTCCATGTATACTCATTTCCCAAGCTTATTAAGCTACATCATCTCACATATTAAAAATATTTCATTGATGTATTTCAAATGCAAGTGTTTGCCCATGGAGCAGAATTATTTCCAATTAAAACAATTATCCAAAACCAACAAACAATTTCCCTCATCATTTGAAAACAATTGCATATGCATTACACTTTATCTATTTGGCATGATTATATGCAAATGGATACAAAAAATAATGGTATACAAGTATTAACATGATTGTTTTATTGTGTGTTGGGGTCAGAGAGTATGACTGCTCTGGATTAACATTGCCCTTGGACTGATACTTGAATGCAGTAATTAGCCACAGAAAAAGGTCCATATTTTGTAAGTCCACTTAATAAGCCAGATTGAAAACCCAGCTAAAGTAAAGAGATCCTTTTAGTGGGAATAATTTGAACATGTCCACTTTAGGGGTTATTGACCAATTTAATGTTTACTTTTGATAAATATTATCCTCTGTGGCAAGGTTATTGAAATGTTTTTGTCAGTTTGTTGACTCACTTTGTTAAGAGGGCAAAAGTGCAAACAATGAAAATCCAGTAATTCCATAGCTTATTTTTTCTCACAAGTTGAGGTCTAAAATTGGCTTCACTGTACAATTGTTCAAAATTTGCAAATCAAACACTAAGATAATGAAAGAGTACAAAAATCAATATTACTCCAAAATTTGAAAATTAAATTAATTATTACCTTTGGGAGACCATATCTAGCAAATTTGATCAGAACACCAAGATTTGCATTAATTTCTAATTTTGATTCAATATTTCCTACGTGATAAGTGAGAAAAAAAATATTAATAACACCCAATTAAAACAGTTTGTCTCATAAAATGATCTTTTCTTCTTTTTTCCCCCTGACATTGGACAAAACATATTGTGCTGTGATGTCTCTCAAGTCTCTGTTTCATTTCTGCACAAGAACTCAAATTTGTATGTAGCTTATATCTGGGTGAAAAAAGAAATCCATCAATGTTAGGCTCAAAAGGTCAAATGTCAGGGTCACAGGGATTTGAAGAAGGGCAGTTGTTTCAGCACAGTAACTTGACTTGCATACCAGAGATCAAAATGGCTTGTGCTTGTTTTAAGAGGCTTAATAATATTGGTTAAAGTTGATGGTTACAATGACTCCAAGAAAAAAATTGTTTCCATGTGGTTTCTTGAGTTTTTTTTGTCACCTACCTTTATCAAGTTTTAAAGATGGCTTGCACTGAGACAAGGATGGTACCATTCATTTTGGGGTCAAAATGTCAATAGGTCAGGGTCACATGGTTCAAGAAAATTATTATTTCTATACAACTATTTCAATTCTGTATGAAATACCTTGACTAAATATTGAATATGGTTTTTATATGAAACAAGGAGGAGATATGTAGGTTTGGGGATTACATGGTCAGTTATCAAAGTCAGAAGGACTCCAAAATATAGTTGCACAAAACTACTCAAGTTTTGTGCCACAAACCATGATCAGACTTAATAGAGCAATGGCCAACATTTCCAAAGGGCTCATAATTTTGAAAGACCCCTTGTGGCAAGTTTATAATAAATATGGTATGGTATGATCATTGTTTTTTTTTCCAGAAATGGGAAAAGTGCATCCCACTATTCCTCAACAGGTTAAAAGTGGGGTCATTTATAAAGAATGGGTTGCACATATTTGTTTCTTGTTCATTCAAGAAAATTCAAACACATAATTATCAGCCTTTATGTCAGCAAGTGTTCTGTCCTAGAATTTGAATTTCCATGCTCAAGTAATGATTCTCCAGGAAAACTTATTTTGAGTCTACATTCTTTTCACAGTATGCTACTTTTTGAAGAAAAATGCAGCAGTATTTCAATGAAGTTGTCATCTTCTAGTCTTTATATTTTCTCTCCATGATCATAGACCATGTGATTGTTGCCCTAGCTAATTTCTCTTAGCAAATGAAACTGATGATCATATTATGGTTCTGTGGAAGTGTCAGCACACTATTCAATAAGCCAGACTGAGGTGCACTTGAGGGTTCAAACCCTGGCCTCGTCATACCAAAGACTTGTAAAAATGGTACTAACAGCTACCTCGCTAGGCACTTAGCATTAAGAGGTTAGTATTATTACTAATTGGCCTGGTGTCAGGATAATATGACTGGATAGGACATCATTCTACATGTCTGCGGCATGATGCCAAGTGCTAGACATCACTATAAACTGCCACACAGCAGACATTGTAGCGCTATGACTGAAAAATTATTAAAGCTATGTTAAAAATCCAAATCACACATACTCACACACACACTAATTCAGTCTAAACTTGAATGTAATGAACTTTCATCTGTATTTTGAGAGGTCATTTTTACCTGTCCTATACATGCCCTAGAGACTTCTTGTACCAAAAATGAAAAAAAAAGGGTATGTAGGGCAGTAGCCTAAGAGAGACACTAGAATAATAAATAGTGTATGCAGATTTGGAAAGTCATATTTGAGCTGGTAATTCCCCAACTGATATGGGTTTTGGTTTTTATTTCTATGGCAACTGTGAACAGAGCCTAAAACAATATGGCATGACAGCTGTATAATAATATGAACCAGAAATGCACATCTAAATAATTTTGACCCATGTGTGAGGTGGGTGATGTATCATATTTGTTACGGGAGTGTGTTAAAAGTTTTAAAAGTTAAATATTTTGTAGATCAGTTGCTGCTTTCAGCTTCAGCCTTGATATAATATTCCTGTTTATCATATGCTCAATTTTTTCTCTTTACATTGTCAGAATTGTTCAGTATTTACCAATATTGCACACCTTCATACTGCATTCCTCACACTCAATTCATACTTAATGAACATGAATAAAGGAACTATTATCTAATGTAAAGAATTTTTTATGAATGAACTAAAGCAGATATTTCATGGACTGCCACATACCAGCAAATGTTTCATAGACTGACACATACAAACTGCTTTGGCACATTCTGCATTAACTTTTTTGATACACTGTTTCAGATTTAGGCAAAGTTACAGACATCATACAGGGTCCTCACAATAACATGCAAGCTATAACACATAAACTGTCTTCTATAGCTGGTACTAAAAATGGCAAAAAAATATACTTACAATTTTTCATCCTGAATTTCCTTAAAATTATACTTTCGTAGTTCTGCAAATCCAAATTACATGAGCCATGTCATGGGTTCAAAAGGTTGATTACACATTTCAAAATTGTACTGTAATTTTGAGTTTTATATTCCAAGTGCAGTTACATCCTCCTTACTACACCCAAAATGAAATAAAGATAAAATTTTGAAAGGCTTCATAATTTTCCCACATTATGATCTGAATTATTCAATGAAAGTCAGAAACATACATGCAGACATCAACACACTTCAATATGATTAAATTGGCAGATGCAGCTGGAATACAATGCATGTAGATAAATCCAGACCATAATTACAAGATTGTTTTGAATCAACAAAAAATACCAAAACTTATTCATTCTAGATCAAATGAAAAAGTTGTTGCATAATGCATATTCATTAACAATATTACTCCAAATTTCAATTTTAAGTGGACCAAACGCCATTTCCTTTCAAAATTTACATCTAGCATGTGACCAACTTCAAATTTATCTGGGCAGAATTACGTGCTCATTAATAATGTTGTTGTGTAATGATGCATCAATGCTTATGTATTTAGTTTGGAATACGGCATACATTTAGTTACTTTGTTTCTTGTAGTGTATTTTTGTTTATATATTTAAGCCTTGGGAAGAATAAGAAAATGATCATATAATGAAAAGGTTACTGCATTTGTATGGGAAAATATGAACTCATTTGGTTAGATGGATATGCTGCACTCCCAAGGTCATGCAGTATATATATCAGAAAAACTTGTTCATATTTTCCCATACAAATGCAGTAAACTATAAGACTAAAATAGGTGCCCTGATACACTAAAAGTAACTGGATTTATTTTCAACAGTGTTAAGGTGGAATGTTTTTAAAGTCAGATTTGATCTTTTACACCAGTGAAACAATTGGAGAATATCACAATTGTCTAATACTATTATACTAACCAGACTGCCGTTGTAAGTGGAAAGTTGTCATCATCAGCCTACAGCAGGATACCACATTCCACAGAACTCAGTGCCCCTGTTGCAATTATTTGACAGCTGAAAGAAATGTTACTTGAAGAAAATCTTTGTTCTTTTTTTTGCATGGTTAAATTATTTACAGAAAGGAAAGATAATTACTGTGATGTAATTAATACCTGACATTCTTCCAGACATGCTATAGATTTTTTTTGAGACTCAAAAAGTGTTTTGAGGTCAGTATGTGTGACCCAAAGAAAGCATCATCCAGCTGTTAGTAAACTATTTTTTTCATATTATCCTAAGCAGAATGATTTAAAATTAATATCTGAATTAAAAATTAACTTGTTTGTTTTTTTTAAAGCATTTAATACACTTGCAAAGAAAGCAATAATTGGTAGATATCAGATATCACCATGACACAAATACACACATGTACGGTAATCCCAACTACTACATGCCTGAAATCTGTTTCTGTCTTTGAAATGGCAAACTATAGCCATAATTAGAATCAGTCTTTGCTGTTCACAGTAGTTTCATAGGAGAATGGAAGGTAACACAAGGATTGTTCAAGTAATATCTAAAATGGTGCTTTTTACACCAGATCTCCTTGAATTTTAATTGCCTCTGTGACAATTACTGTATAAACTACTCCAAACATAGTTTTACATGAGCTCTAAGCAGGACTGTTTTATCATTTATAGATGCTACATGATACAGTGTCAGGTTTTAAAATATTGTGTGAAGATTACTGAAAATTGTGTTTTTCTAAACATGACTGTCAGTTGCCTTTGGAAGTAAAAAAAATCATGTTTGAAGCATGACAAATGGTGATATGGTAATTTTAGTGCAAATCTGGTTTTGATAGGTATGAACTGTGAAATATGTACTTCATGAATTGTACTGAATTTGAAGCACACACACTGATTTATTATCTTCTTTTCTATTTCCTTCAGATGTTGCTACATGATGAATAAAATCTCATCTGAATTCAAGAAAATAAATTAGGTTACATTTCTGAAAACAAAGCTATACATCCTTACCATTCAGATAGGTACAGTCTTTACATTCAACACACACAAGATTTTTCATAAAGAAGAATATGCAGTGATAGCATTAAAACTTTGAGGTTGTTATGAATATGGTTTCCTAATCTAGCTGTTACCCAACATTCATCCTGATAATGGCATTAAGTTCCATAGCTCACACCTTGAATTAATCTGATGCTCACAGAAATATTTGTCAGTTGTTTGGGCCAAGGTATGCTGCATGTAAAATTCATGCATATTTTTTTTATTCAATACAGAGCAGCCAGGGTTCAGTTTCATGTATCCATTGGTTTTGTGTATGTGAAGTATGTTGGAGGTTTTTTTTATAGAGTCCATGAAAATTTTGGATTTATTCATAAGTGGAATCCAACTGCAAAGAACATAGATCCTGATCTGTTATTTTTATACCCACTTACAGATAAGGGTTTTTGTTGTTTGTTCTACTGATTACTCCTAACAAACTGCTTAGATCTGCTGGTGCATTATGTGATGGCAGATGACCATGTAGATGGACTGGACTTTTTTCTCTAGAATAGACCATATTTGTACATGAACTGGACTGTAAATGTAAAAGTCTTTATTTTTAGGTTTACATTATAGATCATATTATATTTTATTATTTTAGAGTTGTATATCTACAAATGTGATTTCTAAATTTGAGTATTCTTTTATAAACCTTACTGACATCAGCAACATCCACTCAGTGAAAAACCTAAAAGGCAATGATTTGTTATAAATACTTGTTGCAAAAGTATATTAGGACAAGTGGTTTGTGTCAACCTTGTTTCATGTAGATGAACCACAAAGAAACAATATTGGACACATCTCCAAAAATGGATGCAATTTTCAGTCAGGAAACAAATTTATTTAGAAAATGGTTCAGCTGTTAGCATTATTTATTGGCTAATGTTTCCAAACATTAAAAGCATTTAAAGTGTTTTATCAGATAGAGTTGTTTGCAAATTAGGAGAACATTCCATGCAAAATAAGCCTGTTACATTATTGATCACAATTGACCTTTTGTGTACATCAGGATAAGGGACTTTGCATACCTGAATTATTAATAGACTAATTTATCAGTAAAAGTATTATCCAGCTTGAAGAAGATTATTAATAAGCACACAAGTTCCTTTCAAGGCTGGTTATGAGTACTGCATCTACAAGGATTAAGATTCTTTTAAAAGACATGGGAATTAATATCGCCATTTTTGGTATTGGCTAGAATTGCCTGCAATTACATGACATCTGTACTTTTCTACTTAATTCAATTAGATCTTAGACATTGCATAAATAAGCACCTCACACCATGGCATGTATTGTATAAGAATGTGTCAGCACAAATCAAACTTTTAATAGGCACCTCATACTATGGTGTGTACTTATATTTTATAAGTCAGGGTTTCAGCACATAGCAAACATTTAATAAGCCCCTAACACCATGGCATGTACTGGTATTGTATAAAAGTGCATCAAAGTATCACCACAGATCAGGCCTTTAATAAGCCCCTGACACCATGGCATGTACTGGTATTGTATGAGAGTATGTCAGAGTGTCAGCACAGATCAGGCCTTTAATAAGCCCCTGACACCATGGCATGTACTGGTATTGTATGAGAGTATGTCAGAGTGTCAGCACAGATCAGGCCTTTAATAAGCCCCTGACACCATGGCATGTACTGGAATTGTATGAGAGTATGTCAGAGTGTCAGCACAGATCAGGCCTTTAATAAGCCCCTGACACCATGGCATGTACTGGTATTGTATGAGAGTATGTCAGAGTGTCAGCACAGATCAGGCCTTTAATAAGCCCCTGACACCATGGCATGTACTGGTATTGTATGAGAGTATGTCAGAGTGTCAGCACAGATCAGGCCTTTAATAAGCCCCTGACACTATGGCATAATCTGGTATTTAATATAGATTAGGGCTTTAATAAGCCCCTCACACAAAGGCATGTATTATATAAGAATGTGTCAGTTTGTCAACATAAATAAGGTTTTTAATAAACTCCTCATACCATGGCATCTACTAGATAAGAATTTATCAGTGTGTTAGCAAAGATCATGCCTTCAGTAAGCCCCTCACACCAAGGTATGTATTGTATAAGATTATGTCAGTGTCAGCACAGATTAGTATTTTATAAATAAATAGCTTGATGAACAACTAGTGAAATATGTTAGGACAATGCAAAAACTAAATCAAATATATTGTATTAATGTTTTTTATTTTTAACAACTTTTTTGTCTCATTTTGAATGCTTTTATATTAAATTTCACAAATATATGCCTGGCACATTAATTCTGAGAAAAATTTCAGACAAAAGTCATCAGAATTCTGATACTTTACCAGCCAGTCCATACAATAATTCATTGTAAATATACAAAACAAATAACACCAACATATAGCAAACACTGGGTACCATGATCTCTAGCACAGATCACTTTTGTAAATAAAACTCTAAGACCAGCCAGGGTCAAATAAAAAATATTCATACACTAGAGTAGGGAGGTGTATGAACCCTCGAACATAATTTATTAAAATAAAAATTCTAATTAAACATTGAATCATATAAATACATCACTGTATTAAACACTGAATCATATAAATACACCACTGGGGAAAAATAATAAAATAAAAATTCTAGTTAAACATTGAATCATATAAATACACCACTGGGGAAAAACATAAACACATAAAATCCTTTCAATTGTAGGCACTAGGGGTCTCTATGATGCAAGTTTGAGAGAGACACACCCATAATCAGAATTCTGGGGTCCTTGATTCACATGCATACAAATCTTGTCTAGGATACTTCTGATTACAAATTCTCCCTCACTATAATGCTGTTCAAGGTTGCCTTATTATATAATATACACAAGTCATGTGGACCACCTTGCAGGCAATGTTGCCTTATTTTATATACAAGTAATGTAGACCAATTGCAGGTAATGTTGCCTTATTTTATACTCAAGTCAAGTAGACCACCTTGCAGGCAAGGTTGCCTGATTTTATACACAAGTCATGTGGACCACCTTGCAGGCAAGGTTGCCTTATTTTATGCACAAGTTATGTGGACCATATTGTAGACAATGTTGCTTTTTTATACATACTATACTAAATAATGAAATGGGATCCACAACTAAACATGATCTACAAAAGGAACTGCCTAAAAATGTATAAAAGAACTGTCTTACAGAGTGATGTATAAAAGGGACTTCCTTATAGCACAATGTACAAAATGTCCTATCTTATAGTGATCTACAAAAGGGATAGCTTAATAAAGTGATGTACAAAAAGGACTGCCTTATAGTTAGGCTTACTGTACTGAGTTTCAAATACATGTGCAAAAAGGGACTGCCTTATAGTGAGGTGTTCTGTACTGAGTTTCAAATACATGCGCTTACAATTTCAGATTTACAATGAGATGATCAGAGACCTTCTGAATCCAGGCTCAGGTATCCTTGATCTTAGAGAGGATTCTAAAGGAGGTGTTCAAGTTGCTGGGCTGGTGGAGGTTAAGGCCAGATCTACAGAAGAGGTAAAAAAAATTATAAAATAAGTTTTGTTGTTGAAAAATAATTAACACAGTAGTTATGTTTACTCATTTTTGGGCAAGCTGAAAGATGACTTTAAGGAAACTAAACATTGAATTCACTGAAATTGTCCATGAACAGTTTTAAAACTCCCACCACAGTTGACCAGGCAGCAAGGTAATTTGTATCTCCCTTGGGGGCCATCTGCAAGGTCTTTAAACAGATGCAACCAATGTCCAACCTCAATGAAACCTCCACCTCAACTGTCATGCCCACGGTGCCTTTGCTGAAGACTCCCAAGGATGAAGTTCTGTATGGAAAGGATGGAGGGAGACAGCTCTAGGACATGTGTCCTATTCTGTCATGCACTATTTTCCAAACTTCCCTGTAGGTGCTCATCTTGTCCTCATTTCATTTTTCCAAACTTCCCTGTAGGTGCTCATCTTGTCATTTCTTTTTTTTCAAACTTCCCTGTAGGTGCTCATCTTGTCCTCATTTCATTTTTCTAAACTTCCCTGTAGGTGCTCATCTTGTCCTCATTTCATTTGTCCAAACTTCCCTGTAGGTGCTCATCTTGTCCTCATCTCATTTTTTCAAACTATCCTGTAGGTGCTCATCTTATCCTCATTTCATTTTTCCAAACTTCCCTGTAGGTGCTCATCTTGTCCTCATCTCATTTTTCCAAACTATCCTGTAGGTGCTCATCTTGTCCTCATTTCATTTTTCTAAACTTCCCTGTAGGTGCTCATCTTGTCCTCATTTCATTTGTCCAAACTGCCCTGTAGGTGCTCATCTTGTCCTCATTTCTTTTCCAAACTTCCCTGTAGGTGCTCATCTTGTCATCATTTCTTTTTTCCAAACTTCCCTGTAGGTGTTCATCTTGTCCTCATTTCTTTTTTTCAAACTTCCCTGTAGGTGCTCATCTTGTCCTCATTTCATTTTTCTAAACTTCCCTGTAGGTGCTCATCTTGTCCTCATTTCATTTGTCCAAACTTCCCTGTAGGTGCTCATCTTGTCCTCATTTCATTTTTCCAAACTATCCTGTAGATGCTCATCTTGTCCTCATTTCAGAGGCTTGATCAAGCACCACAGACAATGAATGAATTTGAGAGTAGGGTTTACCAAGTACAGTTTCATAACAACTCCCTCTGTCAAGGACTCTATACTACTTAACCAATCCATTTAATGCATTTAAAGGAAAAGGTGCACACCCTTTTATAGGTCTATTTCTTGTGGAAGTTCCTCAACAAGAACTTCAGTGAAATCAGTGACTGAAGCAGTGACATAAATTCTATTGCTGCAGTTAAACACCTGTAAAGCAGAATATTTGTTGTTTGGTAATGCTTTTGGAGATGAAGTTTTTAAATTGTGTGATATATATTCTGCTCATCATTTTTGTTTAAAATAAAATAAAATATGGGTAATTTTTCTGGGTAATAATGGCTTAGAGAGGTTATTGTCTGGAGGAGTTGTCCATGTTTATTTTGTTGTGGGGGGTATTGTCTGAAGGAGATGTCCAGATTTATTTTCTTAGGGTATTATTGACTGGAGGGAGTGTCCAGGTTTATTTTGCTAGGGGGTTATTGTCCAGAGGGGATGTCCAGGTTAATTTTGTTGGTGGGGTTATTGTCTGAGAGGTTTTGTCCATTTGATTTTTTTATTGTCTCAAAACATTTTCTTTTTCAAAGTACACCTCTACCTCAATAACTCACACACATCTGGGTCCATAAACATAGACTGCACTATAAGCGAGGGCACAAGTTACCATGGGACCTCCAAAAAACATGATAGATATCCATAAAAATGCAGGGTTTGTGATGGGGTTGGGGAATGGGGCTGTTTAAAGGCTGAATCTTCATTTTATAATTGAGTCAAGAAAAATTTTCAATAAAGAGCTTTTTCCGAAAAAGTTGTTCATTCTTATCTATATATCACATTTATTTTCAAAATGTCCAAAATCTGAAAGAACATTAACATGACTGCAGCTGCTTTCAACAACCAAACACAGTACATGAAAACATTTGTGCATTACAATGGCATTTGTTTTGTTGATTAGTCTGGTTCCCAGAGTGATGATTAATAGTATTTCATGAAACTAGGAGTCTGCAAAGCAGGGAACCAAACTAACTGTTGATATACTACTAAACAAGATTTTTTTATCAAAAACATACAATATTTATTTTGTGAGACAATCGTCTACGTTGAAACTCAACTTTTGTATTTTTCGGTTAGTAAAATATTGATGCCCTGATTTTACTTAATAGTGAAACTTCTTATTATGCTTCAGAATATCTCTTTCTGAGAACTCAAGATTTCTATGAAACTCATTTTTCCCACAGTTATCCCATATCTGTGAAACAAATTTAATTTATGAAGTACTCATTTTACTTGGTTGCCTTTAATGGCATTTATGACTGAGTAGGTTAATTTAATGTAGTTTAATTAGATATGTACACAATAAAATGTATCACAGTGTTTGATTAGTCAAATGAAATGAGCTACCCAACATATGACTGGTGCTGCTGGTTGTTAAGCATGTATGATTTGTATGCCTTTTGACTTTTTTATTCCACCTGCTTTATTTGATTCAAAAGACGTAATTATCATGATAATAGAAAAGGAGGCTTTTTATTTAGTGCAATAATACACCAAATGCTTCCGCTAGTCCAATATCAAAACATAGGGGGCACTTAATAAGGTTCTCAGCAAAATGATCACGGACATAGCTGTTACAGTACATTGACACATTTTACGTTTAATTACAGGAGGACACATTATATTTATGATGATTACACTTAAAAGGAACTAAAAGATAGAACTGGAACACAAATATCTATTGATAAAACATTATTTTTTTGGTATTTATTTATTAAAGTACTGCCTCCACTTGGCATAAGTGACATTTTCATGTATCAAAATGTCCTTGTTAATTGCGGTTTAAAAAGAATGTCGTTTGAAAAGAAAATGTAACAAATTATGACTTTTTATTAAAAGTTGATATTACATAATGTTGATTAAATTTCCAGGTCCTATCTACTATTTATGCCGATAAAACAAGTGATATATCAAAAGTTAAATAACTGTATTGTATCATTTATTGAAAATTAAATTATTGTGGAAATGCAGCACTAACATTGTTGTATAATCATAAATGTATATAAATTATTCTAAAAGGTAATTTATTTTTTAAAACTTGTTTTGGTCTTAGGTTTACTGATTCATGAAGTAATTTTGTCACTTCTTTGCACTGTTAATTTCAGTGAGAAGTAGCTTTTTCATTTTCCAAAATAATAAAATAACCAAATTAATTACCTGGCACTTAGAAATTAACAGAGAAAATATTGATTCCACATGAGAATATGATCATAAATTAAAAAAATATACCATAAATACTCCCTTATACCTCAAGTCCAACTGAAAACTACACAGACCCAGATCTGCTGTCTAGTTTATTAGGAGTAATCATTAGAAGAAAAACAAGACAGACCCTGATTTGCAGATGCATCATACTAAGGCAGATCAAGATCTTTGTTGTATACAGTTGATTTATAAGCTAGTGTTTACAGTTTTAATTTTAACCTATTAGATCCTGATTTTATGTAACTTCATCCACATCATACTCCAATTTGAGTTAGCCATGGTAGATAATTTGTTAATGCATTATACTTGTTATCCAAGGTCATGGGTTCAATACCTGCCCAAGCCATCCCTATCTCTCTGTGTCCTTGGGAAATGTATTTAGCTTTGATTCCCTCAGCATGATACAGCCAGTAATGTGTTTAAAGTGCTGTTAATGTCATTAAAAACAATAAACAAATCAGTTTTATTATCCTTACAAAGCAAGGGTAATTATGTTATAAATATATCAACTACACCTACTCTTCTGTGGGACAAGCAGCAGGTAATGATGAAGGTGAGATAAGGAGCCAATTTTGAATGTAAATTGGTCCAATAATAAGGAAAATTTATTCTGTGTATTATTGATGGCTAAAAATAAGAGTGCTGTAAATGGCATATGATGTCCTGCAGATGTAAGATTTGACCCATAACTTCAGGTTGCAGACTCCCAATTTAGAAGGGGCTATTTATCACAAAACAATGTTATAAAACAAATGGTTGAAAACTTGTGTGTTTGCCCTTAAATGAAATATAAAGGAATATCTGTTTTAAATAATAATGACATTGGCTCCTAATCTGGACTTAGGTATCACTGATTCCTAACCTTGACTTGGGTATTACTGATTTTGAATCTTGGCAGTGGCATTACTGTTCCTAACCTTGACTTTGGTATTACAGATTCCTCATCTTGACTTTGGTATTACCGTATTTTTGCATATATAAGACGCATCTTATACAAAGGGTGCATCTTATATATAGGTGTGTCTTATGTAAAATATTTTTACACAAATTGTCATATTCTGCGTTTTATATACGGGTGTGTCTTATAATTAGGTGCGTCTTATATGCATGAAAATACGGTAAGTATTTTTAACATGAATGAACGGTACAGTGTGAAATTGAAGGACGATTATTGTGGTTGATATTTGCATTTCACGATTTGCATTCCTAGTTGTAAAAACAATTGGGTAAGTGTTCAGTAATTACCATGTGTACCAATCCAATGTGGGCCACTTTAGATTTAAAATCCTTTCGTTTCAATGTTCTGTATACCGTAATTATTGCAGATCTAAGTCTAGTCAGAGTAAATGTTTTAAATTTATATAATATAATATGTTTAAATAGTTTTGTTTAATGTTACTAATTATCACAGCAAAAACTTCGGCAGCTATATTACCTGTACATCCGGTTGGGTTCAAAGATACTTAAATTTTTAGCATTCAAAAACAAGACAAGACTAAATAGTTCGAAAAAAAGACAAGAATTTGTTCAATATTGGAAATTGGCATTACTGATTCCTAACCTTGACTTGGATATTACTGATTCCTAATCTTGACTTGTGAATTACTGACTCCTAACCTTGACATGGGTAATACTGATTCCTTATGTTGACTTTGGCATTACTGACTCCTAACCTTGACTTTGGTGTTGATTCCTAATATTGACTATGGTATTACTGATTCCTAACCTAGACTTTGGTATTACTGACTCCTAATCTTGTTGTAAGTATTACTGACTTGCATGCATAACAATATTTTCATGCAACAGCATGAGCTATGTTATTGCAAGGTTTATATTTTTGAATCTCATTTTTTTAAAGGACACAATAATAAATCATGTTAGAAATATTTTTCTGCATATATTAGACTCAACATGCTAGTTCATATATCAATTTAATTATTCTTCAAGGAAAGTGCAACTTTCAGTAAAATTTTGATTTAATTAGTCTTTTCAGACTGATTATAGGTGTTTTGTGGGGTTTTTTGTTATATTTGCTTACCAACCATTCGTATTCAACCTACACAGGGTCATTTCAGGTATAATAAATCTATCTTTCCTTCCAATTCAGTGATTGAAACTAACTAAAGAAAATCTTTGAAAATAAGGTAATTAATGAGAACCAATTTATTACATATTGGTTATATTTCAAAAGTAATATGATTATTAATTACCAGTCAATAATAATAATAATAATAATAATAATAATAATATTATTATTATTATTATTATTATTATTATTATTATTATTATTATTATTATTATTATTATTATTATTATTATTATTATTATTAAAGAGAATTGCTTTGAAACATTTGGGATGTGTGTGTGCATGCGTGCATGTGTGTGGTGTGCATGCGTGTGTGTGTGTGTGTGTATTCCAAGACATTTTATAAGGGAAGAAGAACTGTATGACAGTACAAACACTGCAGGTACTATGCACTTAAACAAATGGAAATAGAATATGTAAACAAAACATATCATCAGTATATATTGTGTTTAACAATATTAACTATAATATGCATGCTGAGTCTGCAAAAGGAAGAAAAAGTTGGAGTACAGGAGAAAGTTGTTAATTATTCAAGCTGCAAAGATTACATCTATTGAAACACTATGTTATTTCTGTGGTTGAATACTTTGTCCAGCTAAATATAGTTGAACAAAAATCATGCTGAAGGAGGTTCCGGCTGATGTAAAATTCCCAGTTTTAAGTATGTACCATTTAAATGTCTTTTGAAACAATGAATCATTTAGCTGATAAACTGAGTCTTCATTTAATGTAAAAATCAAATTGATCTAATATATATCTAATACATTGTTTTAATAATTAGGTCTGTTGTTACGGTAATATTGAGTTCCATATTTGTGGCAAGGTATTGTCTGTCTCATTTACCATGACCACTAGATTGGAGTTAAGTAATAAAAGAAGCAAAAAAAACTTTCAAATAGTTTCTTCTAAGACAGAACTATTGACAGCCTAATGAAAAATGATTAATCATTAGATTTGTGTGAAAGTTCATGAAAATTTAATGACATACCCTCATCAGACATGCACACCCACTTGTATGGTAACTCAAACATCATTTTTAAGAGAAGCATTGTCTTAATTAACTACATTTAATGTGATTTCTCTATTCCTCTTACTAAATGGAAGAAGATAAGAAAGGAAGTTTTACATTTTTCCAAGAATTATATTTGGTGGTCATTACTTTTAGAGTATGAGATTTATCTCATTGGTAGATTTGTGATAATTTGCTTCTAATTGTCACGTTTGTCTGTTGTTAATTGAAAAGTGTAATGCTTGTACACGAAAGGAGTTCAGTCCAACACTATGATCCCTCCTTCTCATCAGCCCATTTATCTTAATATTCACAAACTCAGGACTATGCATCACATACTTTAGGTGTAATTATGTCATATATTATGCAATGTATAATAATAATTATGTTGTATATTATGTAATGTATAATAATAATTATATCATATATTATGTAATGTATAATAATGTAATTTCAATTTCATAGTGGAAGCCCAAATTCTCAATTGCTAAAATTCATGAAAACTTGTAATCTTCTTCGACATAACTAACTTCTTGAAGATATTTTTTTATAATAAGATGTAGAAGGTATGTGGAAGAAAATAAAATACAAATTAAAAATAATTAAAGTAATAAATTTGAACCTGAAATATGATGGGGGGAATGGAACACATGTGCGTGATATAATTTGAAAAGAATTTCCACCTTTTCAGGAATCATATAAGCAGATAGTTATCACCAAAGAAATCTCTGCAGTAATAGCTCTGTCAAGTAATAATACCAATGCTGTTTCTTGCTACTAGAATTCAATTTACATACATATACTTTTACTTATGTACACTGCCATTTAATTTTTACAATTGTACCTAAATATGATTGTTTAATAGCTACCATTTAATTGTTACAAGTGTACAAAAAATATAATAGTTTATTAGCTACCATTTAATTTATACAATTGTGCCTAAATGTAATAGTGTACTAACTACAATTTAATTTATACAATTGTACATAAATATAATGGTTTAGTAGCTACCATTTAATTTTTACAAGTGTACAATAAATATAATAGTTTATTAGCTACCATTTAATGTTTAAAATTGTACAATAAATATAATGGTTTAGTAGCTACCATTTAATTTTTACATTTGTACCTAAATGTAATGGTTTACTAGGTACCATTTAATTTTTGCAATCATACCTAAATGTAATGGTTTAATAGGTACCATTTAATTTTTACAATCATAACTAAATGTAATGGATTGGTCTTATGGAGTTCAGTCTGATTTACTAATAAGAAAAGAAAAATTCTCTGATTCAGCTATAAGCAATAAATTTCTAGTAGTAAATTTATATAAGCAATAAATTTCCTGTCATCATGGAAGATAAAATATGTTTAAAAAAGATAATTTGACTGTGGAAATTAACTTTGTAATATGAGTGTATGATAAATTACTAGTGGCACCATATTGATTAAAATGTCAAAGAACAAATATTCAAGATGTGCACCAATCTTTCAAAGACTTGAACTTTTAGTCTGGATTTCTTATTAAAGAAAACAAACTAGTAAAATATAAAGAAGAAGGAAAGACATAGAAAGAAAGGAGGAAAGAAAGAAAAAATGAAATTAGGACAAATGTAGAGAATATAAAAACACTGACTAAATGGAATAAAAAGATTAAAGAAAGCAAGAAATAAAAGAAAGAGAAAGAAAAAATATTCTATAGTTTAGCTATAAGTCATCAATAATTATTTGAATACTTTGCTTTACATTATTTGTACATTTAAGATATATTGAGAAACAATGAATATACATTATGTAATTAGATGACTGTTTTATGTTTTATATCACTTTACTGATATAATGTAGTAGCAGCAGTAGTTCTAATAAACTTGATGGAGACAAATATTTCAAATGCATGCAAAAATACCAAATCACTCATTTTTAAATTTTCTAAAATTAAAATTCAGATGATAGTAAATAAGCTGACAATAAGACAAGAACAATCTTTGTTATCATATTGTAACCTCCAATAATATTTTAACTACATTTTTTAAATTTAATATTTTATAATGCATTTCTTTCAAAATGAAAATGGTCATTTTTTAAAAATGAAAAATAGTTTGCAAAGCAAAGCCTGTTGGCTAGAGTATTTTGCTCATCATAATTCATCTGAAGAATATCTGTATAAATGTTATAAATTTATTTGAAAAAGTGGTACAGTATTAACAATATTGACAGTTTTCATTTGTTCCCAATAAGTCAAATTCTGTGAGAGTTTAATGAATGGTCAAGTATCCATTATTAAACATAAAATTGATTTCCCTATCTGTGTTAAAATGAAAATGGATCATAAATATTTGTATATGCTATGTACCTGATTTGAATAATGTTATATTTTGACACATAAACAGGAATTCAGGTTTCCAACTAATACACACAAAGAGATGTATGTATTTTTGTGTATTGTATGATGTGAAAAAATGCCTACAAAATTCGAACTAATACACACAAAGAGATATTTGTATTTTTGTGTATGGTATGATGTTAAAATGCCTACCAAATTCCAACTAATACACACAAAGAGATGTATTATTTTTGTGTATGGTATGATGTGTAAAAATGCCTACCAAATGGAGATCTGGTCAGATATGCATACATATATTTTGAGGATTTTATAAACAAGGCCATGGTAATGCATTGCTGCTGTTATTACAAAAGAAAGATAGCTCCATTTTGAGGTGTGTCCTCATGTTGGTGTATATTCTCACAGATGACCCCATTTTGCACCTTTTATAAATGCATTCATGCACACACACACACACACACACACACACACACACACACACACATTAAACATTACAGTCAAAGATTGCATTTTTGGCTTGAATAATTTGGTAAACCATTTATACTGAACATTTTTTAAAGATAATGATTGCTTTTGTTTGTAGGTGATGCGTCTTCTGATGCAAGGAAACAAGGAGAGAACCCAGGAACCTACAGCAGCAAACAAGACATCATCACGATCCCATGCCGTTCTTCAGGTTATTGTGAGACAGCAAAATAAAGCCCGCAACATCATGCAAGAAGTTCGCACAGGAAAACTTTTCTTGGTGGACCTTGCTGGGTCAGAACGAGCAGCAAATACCCATAATCGAGGAAAGCGTATGGTAGAGGGCGCTCACATCAACAGATCATTGCTTGCTTTAGGAAATTGTATCAATGCCCTTAGTAAGCATAAAATGGTTGATAATATTTGCAAATTTTTTTTTATTTTAACTCACAGTAAGACTTATGATTGGGGAGAAGAAAATGAGAGACAAATTAATCACTATTTTTTTTATATCAAGGGCAGTAAACTATGATAGTGACTTTACCTCACAAGTTTGCAATTACTGAGTTCTTCCCCTTACAAAAATTGTGAATGCCAGATTTTTAAAAAAATTTTGAACACAATTTGTGTAATTTGAATAAAACAACTTACATAAGTTAGCAAAATAATACAACATATGGATTAAAATAACAAAAATTTAATTTATAACTGAAGAAGTATAAAATAGAAGTATCAATGGAAAAAATGTTCAATTACAGGCAAACATAAACTATGTCCAATGCTGTATTTAAGGATCAATTTTTCGTTTGTTTTAGACAGTTATGGATATTTATTTGAAAGCATTTGTGGTGTTCTTTCTTTTAATTATGAATTTGATCGAATATGTCAAAAAAATGTATATATTAGACATTTATGTGCAGAGATTGATTTCTAAAGTTTTGCCCCACATAAAATTATTAAATATTTTAAAGCAACTTTGATGTTTTGCAACATATAGTTTGATAATTTTTTGTGTTGCAATGTTAATGTACCTGAAATTTTGCCATTTACATTTTAACACATATATTGTGCACTATTTTATGACATTTCCTCTATTTAGTGCCATTGCTAATTAAATATTTGAAATTTAGATGTTGAATTTCTAGCTTTTATGAAGATACAAAAATACATAACCCCACTAAGCTTTTATTTTGATGCACTTCCAGACTGAATTACCAAGAGTAATGTAACCCATGACTTAAAAAGTTCCTTTTGAATTATAATTTCAGTTCATGTGTATGATATTTGACTCAGTTGATCACAAATGACTGTGGGCAAGATGCTATGCAAGTTAATTTGGCCTTTATCTTTGGAAAAAATTATGTATCAAATTTAGTAAAATAGGTGACGAATATATATTGGCAGATAATTTACATAGGTTGTGGTTCTACAGTACTACATAAGCCTGCTTAATAATGTAATTAACTGTTCAGTTATATATGCCAGGTGAGTGATATCTGGCACACTTTGGTCTGTTGTTTTTACATATTGACATTGGAACAAATCATGTTATATATTACCTTTCTCTGATGGAGAATTTAGCAATGTTTGAATGGTAGACTGTTTTACCATTCTAAACATACCTTGCTTGAAATACAGTTCTGTAATGAGGAAGATTGGTAATTTTATGTGATAAGAACTATTCTGTGTTTTGGCCAATCTTGCATGGCTGCAGAATGAAAGCTATTTTCATACTCAGCATAACATAATGTTGCAAACAATACTGTGTCCACTATGTTGAAAAGACATGAATTTTTCAGAAGTTTTAACCATTTTTTAAAAAATATTTAATTATTATTTTTTGCTGCAGCTGATAAAAATGGTAAGGGTTATGTGAACTACCGTGACAGCAAGCTGACAAGGCTACTGAAAGATGCTCTTGGCGGAAACTGTAAGACAGTTATGATTGCCCACATTTCACCTGCCAGCATTCACTTTGAGGAGTCCAGGAATACTCTCATCTATGCAGACAGGGCAAAACACATAAAAACAAAGGTATGATATCTCAGAATTATCACAGTCCCCTCTCTCTCCAATTGTGAAAAGAATTTGGAGGTATTATGTTACTAGATTATAATTTCTTAACAATCATTGAAGAAACTTTTTTGCAGCTTCTCTGTTTGGAGCCCAAATTTAATGTTAGAATTGAAAGTAATTTTAAAAGAGTGTTACTGAGTGTATTTTCTTTAGGTGCATTTAAGTTTAGTTATTTTATGATCTTATATGCTCATCAATGTATATTAAATCAATGCTTAAATTCTATCTCCATGTGAGAGATACAATGGAACTGATGTTGTACATGTATATTAAATCAATGCTTAAATTCTATCTCCATGTGAGAGATACAATGGAACTGATGTTGTACATGTATATTAAATCAATGCTTAAATTCTATCTCCATGTGAGAGATACAATGGAACTGATGTTGTACATGTATATTAAATCAATGATTAAATGATGTCTCCATGTGAGATGCAATGGAACTAATCTTGTATCTTAAATCAATTCTCATATTCTATCTCCAGGTGAGACGCAATGTAACTGATGTTGCATACCATATAGCACAGTATACAAACATAATTCAGGAGCTACGTGAGGAAATTCTGCGACTTCGGCACAAGCTTCAAGACCAGCCATCACAAAAGAGAGTCCAGAGCAGTGCTAATATTCAGCATGTCCATTGTAAGTACAATGAAACCCCATTAACAACCCTTTAGCTATGACTACCGCATCTAAGTATCACTTGTAATTAGCTCCTGAACCCCATTGATACATACATGCAGTGTCGATAAGCCTTGTTTACAACCCTAGTGTTGCTTATGGGTGCATCGTTCTGCAGTACTCGAAAACCCAGTGTCGCATAGATGTAGACATGCCTGCTATGTTAACTAGACATTGATTGGTTGACAGTAAAGATGTTTACTTATTATTCATTATCATAACCAATGAGAAGACTTGTTACTGAACATTTTGATTCAAGTTTGAAAGCTGAGAGATTAAATTTAGACATGCGGGAAGGGATTTCCAGCAATGTACAAAACGTGTAGTTGAGATGAACAAATATGGATTCCTAGTCAGATATGAGCAACTTTGAAGGTTTCAGTGCAAGCAATATTGAAGAGTTTAATGGATCATTCTTAGTAAATGGATAAGATATTGATGTTATAGTCTCATTTCAATACTAGATGTATGTGATTTTGAATCAGATGACGAGGATTTATTTTGTGCGATCAAAACAGTTTACTGGAATTTCTTGTATGATTGGATATAGGAGCAAATAAAATGGAAATATATGAATAACAGACTCGGGTGAGCTGCTTTATATTTCACTTCAATCCAGCAAAAGCTAATTAAATAGTGAATATAAATCTTAGACTAAGCCATGTTTCCGTAGTCAGCCATGATGATGCTCTAGTATTCAGCCCAGCAAACAGTACTAGTAGTCTGAGTAACTGATACAATATCACTCAGCAGTAGTGAAACTGCAGAACAGCTATAATAACTAAAGGGTTAAAACACAAACTAGTATGTTATTATAATGTGTCATACATCATGAAGACTGATGAAACTTTGGGAGTGGAATAGAGTGGTGACATGGATGTATATGTATGTAGCAGTGACAACCTAACAAATGTCCAACAGCAGTAAACATATTTTCCTGATCTCTGCAGTACTTTTATGAAATAAAATGCCCTTAAAAATGAATTATTTTAATTTAAAAATTAGTTATTAGCCAGATACATACTCAAAGGTGTTCTAAGTGTTTCAGTTTGTGAGATTATTATTATTATTTTAATGTGAAATTTACCAATCACTCATCAAGACAAAAAACCTTTTATGGGTTAAAATGTTAAATAAGTACTTTCATTAGTAATAGGTGACATGAATGACATCACTATCTCTGGTATTGTATTGCTTACCTCCCTTGCCTTTAATGTAATAAGAGCACACTGCATAAATTGCATATATAATAACACAAAGATTTGTCAGATTTGTTTTAAAACTTGATCACTGATCCCATAAACTGTTATTTTGTTTGTATTTTTTCAGCTTTAGCTGTCAAATTTATAAATAAACTTGAAGCTCAGGATTTGTCAGTAATGGGATGCTTATGGAATAGTCTGTCCACAAAAGGAATGACTTAACAAAGTCCATTCTGATATGTGTCATAAACTCTTGTCATATCACTACAACTTCATACCAAGCTTCATGAATATATCTCCAATGGTATTGAAGATATTGACAGCCAAGAGTGCGATGCAGAGAAGGATTTACACCATTTTATTTTTAAATGGAAAACTCTTACACTGATTGTCATACAGACTTTTACAAGACACATTGTCTAATCATGATACTTATATGTGTTTATGTTGTAGCATTTTATAGCATCTCAACACAATAGTGGCTATAAGGTGCCAGCTAAAGGTAATGTTGAAAACAAATTTTAAAAAATGAATTGCACAAAACTTCATGAAGATAAACTCATCCAAAGAAATGTAAACATGAAGCTAAATAAGATAAAATATACAACATAAAGATATTAAAATTCTGTAAAATAATTATGACATAACATATAAAGGAACACATGTTAAAAGCCTAAAACATATTTTCTGAATTTATTTATAATGGTTAAGGAGGTTTGAAGTGTAAAGACAAATGTTTCTGATGATACAAATGCATTCCAAGTTTCCTGAAGATATATGAAACACTTCGCAAGATATTGAGAGTGATGGACAGACACAGGTTAAAAACAAAATAGGGACAACTCTTAAAATTATGATCATCCAGAGCCCATTTTTAAAATACATACATTATATATTTGTGATAGAAAAGCATACCAAGTTTCATGAAGATAAATAGTAATGGCGGTATAAAGTATAATGACAGAATATGGGGAGATAACTCTAATGGTTTGTTTGTTTGTTTGTTGTTGGGCTTAACGCCATTTTTCAGCACACGATAGGCTATTCATGGCGGCCAGTATTATTGGTGGAGGAAGAAACCGGGAAATCACCGGAAAGAACCACCGACCCACGAGAAGCTACTGGCAAGCTTTCTCACATATCTACATTAGCCGAATCCTAGACTCGAACACACGCAAACAGAGGTGAGATGGCAGTGATCCGTAACGGACAGCGCTTTGGACCACTCGGCCACTTGGGGCCCCCAACTCTAATGGTAAGAATCTTGTAAAGACATATCTTAAAAATGGACATACATCATTGCTTTTGTGATCCAATTGCAGTCATCAAACATCCTATAGATATCTTCAACAGTTATGAAGATATTTATCTGTCAAGTTTTATTAATATAATTCAAACAATTTAGGAGACAAGTGTGATTCATGGATACAATTTATAACAAAAACAGGATAAACTCTTTTAGTGCTATCAGTAAGAGTTCATATATTAGGGAATACAGTATCCACTCATGACACAAAATCATATGAAGTTTTATGAAGATATCACCTATAGTCAAGGAGATATTAGGTAAATGGATGTGTGATGGACAGAGTACATCATATTCTTCCCTTCACTTTGCTTACAGGAAGTATGCAAAATGCAGAATTTTCTATTTTGTTTACATTCACTTTAGAATAATGCATCTTTGCATTGTATGAAATATTTCTTTTAGTTGTTATCCAAACTTTTGTCAAAATCTTGATTGTTTGAAGCATGTTCACATGTTATATTCTACTCCGCCACTAAAGAGACAGTGGTATATTGGCATCCTTTTGTCCTTTCAAATGTCCATCGGTCCATCCATCCTAGTGTCCATTCCTCTGTCCATATGTCCATCCATCCTTGTGTCCATTCATCTGTCCATCAGTCTAACCATCCTTGTGTCCATTCATCTGTTCATCAGTCCATCCATCCTTGTGTTCATTCAACTGTCCATCAGTCCATCCATCCTTGTGTTCATTCAACTGTCCATCAGTCCATCCATCCTTGTGTCCATTCTATTCAACTGTCCATCAGTCCATCCATCCTTGTGTTCATTCAACTGTCCATCAGTCCATCCATCCTTGTGTCCATTCTATTCATCTGTTCATCAGTCCATCCATCCTTGTGTACATTCTATTCATCTGTTCATCAGTCCATCCATCCTTGTGTCCATCCATCTTTAAGGACTTGTCTTTTGCTACTCTTTCTGATAGTATTGTCATACCGACATTTTGTTTTCACTGAAAGATGTCTTATGATGTCTAGTTGGTCCTAACTCAGTTTGCACTTATTTGAAATTCAATATGGCCACCATGTCAGATATCTTGTAAATATTGTTACCAAGAATGGAATATTATATTGACAAGGGAATTTCTACCACAAGGCTATTTATGAAGTCTCCTTGGTTCTGAATGAAACTTTTGCTGCTTTGACATTCAATATAACCTTGATAGTGATAACCTTGAAAATCCTATTATTAATACTCGCCATGAAAGGATGGTTATCTAAACATGGAATAAAAGACTTCTTGCAACAGTCAAGACTGATTCCAATAGACAGGTGTTAAAATAGGAGTAAATAATTTTGATGGAAACCAACTTATTCCCACCTGACCTATGTTGCAATAACCTTTTAATGAAAAAGAACCCCATTGTCTTAGTGGAAATTTAACCCAAACCATAAACAAGGTCAGGTATATTTACTTAAATTTTAGTGAGTCAACCGGACAAACATCAGGTAAGCAATAGATTTCTGACAAGGGCAAAACCAATATCCTGAACTCAAATCCAAGTTAACATGCTACTTACAAATGATCATTATCTTAAAATATTATTTACAATCATGGACAATAATATCTATAATGAAAATATGAACAAAATTATATTAGTTAATATTAGCATTATTAGTATGAGAATAATTTTGAACACTGTTCAACAAAACATGGAAGTTAGCTAAAAATAAAAATAAATGATACGGACTTGGTTAATATCTATACATGGCTCTACTTCATTATAACATGCCACATTATAATATGATTAGGGATATAATGTAGCAATGCTATAGACCCCTAGACCAAAAATCCTACTAATGTATAGCAATATGGATTGAATGAAACAATGTGAAACTTAGTATTATATCTTTGCTTTCATTCAAACTATCATTATTTAAAAGATGATGATAGTGCCCAGAGTAGCATGGTTCATTTTATTATATTATTCTCATTATATCACCATTCTGCACATATAGCTGTTCTCATTATAATGCTGTTTCATAAATAACACTGTAGGTAGATAATTTGCCCTAACTACCATGTTATAATGAGGAAAAGCTGTGTTTGCAAAAAGCAAGAGATTTCCTTTCTTGCCAAAAATTATATATTAAATGATATGAAGTTCCAGCAATTTAATTCTCTTTGGTAGCTGAGGTGTTGGAAGCCAGAAGACATGCTGACATAGAGGAGCTACATAAACTGAAAGAGCAATTGCTAATTTCTTTCAAAGACCAGATGGAATTAAGGTTGGTAATACACAAATGTTTACAAGGTTAAAGCTGGCTGATGGCCACTGTAAAATTATAAATGTAGTGGTAAATAACATGGTTTAATAAATGGGCAATTTTGTTGCCACACTGTCACTTGATACAGGGAATCAGCAAAAACTTTTTATAGTGGAGTTGATTTTGTAGGTATTTGTTTCACATGAAATAATAGAAACAATATAAATTCCTGATGGAATGTGTGATTTTGCAATAATCTGTGAATGTGAGGTCAGATTGGAATTTTGTCTTTTTCTTGTGATGTGTATGCCACCATTGCACTTGCAGAAAGGCGCATATTTTTTTGCTGCTGTCTCTATTTGTATGAATGTCCATACATCCATCCCAAATTTGCTGTAGTGCATTAGTGTAGAAACTATTCAATTTGGAGCCCTACAATTTGACATACTGTATGATCATTATAAACAGATGATCTGATTACATTTTCAGGCATTATGTACCACTGAAATTACACTAATGAAATTTGACTTTTATGTTGGTAATAATATGTAAATGATTTGGTTAGATTTGCATGCTATTGAAACAGCTTTTAAGATTTTTCTGAAAATTTAGAATTTATTGATGCCATCTTCTCTTTCTAATTGGTTTGCAGTTGGGGTCATACCTGATTTATAATTTACAACCACAAATCAGGTTTCATTTTGCTACTGAGCCTGAAATTCTTCTATTCTTTTTAGAAATGTATGTTGAAAATATTGCAAGGACAATGTTCTTTTTTCAATAAGTAGGAAAAGAAAATGTTTTTTTAGATTGAGTTTGAAGTGTTTTAAAATGTCTAATTTCTCAAATTAATTATTTTAAAACTATTTGTTACAAGCTCTTCACACACTTTTTATTTTTGTGGATTTTGTCTTGACTTTGTTATAATTCAAACCTTGATGTGCTTGTGCAATTTTTCAATAGAAAAAGCCTGATGGAATTGAACAATGCTTCCATGGAAATCAGTTTAGAAACCAACAGAAACCAGATGACAGTCAGTGAGTAAGTACTGTGTTTTACAGTATGACAGTCAGTGAGTAGGTACTGTGTTTTACCCTAAATATATAGGTTTACTTTTAACTCCAATAAAATAGCTGATCTTTTGTTTTTCTGATATTTGATTCTGTGCTACCCTGTCCCAACATATGGAGAGGGCATTTAGCATTTCCTGTGTCCATCTGTCCACTCCCCTTTTATCCTGTCTCAACATGTCCATCATATCTTCAACTCTCATGCCATAAGAAAAACCTCCAATTTTTGGGTTTGTTCCATCCCTACCTCCCTATATCCTAATATCTCACGATTTTTTGCAGAGAACTCCCAATTGTTACATTATATCTCAGCTTAATTTCTCCTAAAAAATCGTACTAATATATATCATCTGCAATCAACAGATGCCAATGTTCTATTTTATCACCTGTGAACACTGTTGTGACTAAATAATTAATATCACACTATAAAGAATTCTTTTATTCAGTAAATAGATTCCTGAGTTTAAGCATATTTACAAGTAAAAACAATTCAGTATATATATATATATATATATATATATATATATATATATATATATATATATATATATTATTTATTAACAGTGTTGAATGTCTTGCTAGCTAACAATAAGGAAATAAGGTGGAATATAAAACGTGGGAAAAATACTTACTACATGTAGCTTGAGACTTCAGATTTGAACTGTTAAAAATTCATGCACACTTTAGGTATGATTAATTACAAATAAGGCACCATTTATTTGCAAATCAATATCGTTGTTGACATTGTTCCCTTTCAGTTATGAAGTGGAAAGAGCTCGAGCGGGCAAGATGGAAAACCCTAACAAAAGTCTTGAATCTATAATGAAAGGTATGAAGTACCTCATGGCTGTTTCTGAATCATGGAATATATTTTGTGCAGACTTTTACTTAAAATTCACATTTAACTAAAACTTTTAGATGATTCATCAAAGTTGAGAAAACAAATCTCTTCAGCTTGACATTGTTCAGATGTTCATTACCATCTACATATCTTAAACAATATGATCAGTTTAAGAAAATATTCATGATGATGCTTTGAGTTTTTTCTACATTATGAATTCGGTACTAGATTTTACCATGAAAGGTGTTATATTTGTTGATACATGATGTGTTAAAAACTTGTAGAAACCAGTCTTTAATTTTTGTAACTTGAGAACACTCAACTATTGATTTATATTACACAAATGAAAAAGAAACCAAAATGGATTATTGTTGATTACAGAGTAAGAACTCTCAGCAATTCATGGTATGATACTGCATTACCTTATTATAGGGTTCTTCATTGTAATACAATTCTTGCTATAAGGTTGATGTGGTATATATTTAATGGTTATGTGAATCATGTATTTCATTATAGCAGTCTTCATATATTCTTTGACTCATATAGATAACATTAAATTGAGGGAATAATATATTTTGCTAGGTGGATATTAAATTGAGGGAATAATGTATTATGTTAGGTGGATATTAATTTGAGGAAATAATGTGTTTTGTTTGGTGAATATTAAATGGAGGGATAATGTATTTTGTTAAGGGGATATTACATTCAGGGAATAATGTATTTTGTTAGGTGGATATTAAATTGAAGGAATAATATATTTTGCTAGGTGGATATTAAATTGAGGGAATAATGTATTATGTTAGGTGGATATTAATTTGAGGGAATAATGTGTTTTGTTTGGTGAATATTAAATTGAGGGAATAATGTATTTTGTTAAGGGGATATTACATTCAGGGAATAATGTATTTTGTTAGGTGGATATTAAATTGAAGGAATAATGTATTTTCGTAGGTGGAGATTAAATTGAGGGAATGATATATTTTTTTTAGATCAACATTAAATTGAGGGAATACTTTATTTTGTTAGGTGAAGAAAATAGTATATGTCATGACTGGAAATGAGCAGTCATTGGGTGTTTTGTGTGCCTCATTGAGGATTGAAGTTAGCATTGGTCCAAAGTATAAGGGACCTAATCCCTGATCTACCTAGATAGGTCTTTGTTTTGCTAATGTACATGGTGTTGTGAACTATTCACACAGAAAATGAGAAGGCACTAGAGATGTCAGGAGCAGGTACAGATGAACTAAATGAGCCAGAAGATGTTAGAGTGGCAAGGGAAGAACTCAAAGTCCTTAATGAAGAGAAGTACAGAACAGAGAAAGTACGGTCAACAGTCAGAAAGGAATTGGAAATGGCCAAAGAGAAGACACGCAAACTTGAAGAGGTTGGTACACAAGCTAGAGCTTATACATTTTTGTCTTCATTATGCCATTTCTTGTAGGACTGATGAATAAGGGCTATTACATTGTCAAATGATGGCTGGAAATATCCACTATTAGTGATTATAAAAGTTCTTTTACAAAATCATTTTTCTATAAAGATGTACATATGGATTCAGATAAAATTGGTAGATACAGTAGATTCAATTTATAGTGAAATAGAATACAAATAAATATATAGCTTTGGGTGTTTTGGGCTGAATACTGCAAATTGCATGTTATGCATAGTATATCGGGGTCTATGTTATTGGAAGTTGGACTTGACTTGTAAGCAGGTATATACAATAGAATGAGGAGTTATTGTGTTTAAATGAGAATCAGGTAGGATTACCACACTACATTGTTACAATGTCAGAGACATTGTAAGCCAGTATATACAATAGAATGAAGAGTTATTGTGTTTAAATGAGAATCAGGTAGGATTACCACACTACATTGTTACAATGTCAGAGACATTGTAAGCCAGTATATACAATAGAATGAAGAGTTATTGTGTTTAAATGAGAATCAGGTATGATTACCACACTACATTGTTACAATGTCAGAGACATTGTAAGCCAGTATATACAATAGAATGAAGAGTTATTGTGTTTAAATGAGAATCAGGTAGGATTACCACACTACATTGTTACAATGTCAGAGACATTGTAAGCCAGTATATACAATAGAATGAAGAGTTATTGTGTTTAAATGAGAATCAGGTATGATTACCACACTACATTGTTACAATGTCAGAGACATTGTAAGCCAGTATATACAATAGAATGAAGAGTTATTGTGTTTAAATGAGAATCAGGTAGGATTACCACACTACATTGTTACAATGTCAGAGACATTGTAAGCCAGTATATACAATAGAATGAAGAGTTATTGTGTTTAAATGAGAATCAGGTAGGATTACCACACTACATTGTTACAATGTCAGAGACATTGTAAGCCAGTATATACAATAGAATGAAGAGTTATTGTGTTTAAATGAGAATCAGGTAGGATTACCACACTACATTGTTACAATGTCAGAGACATTGTAAGCCAGTATATACAATAGAATGAAGAGTTATTGTGTTTAAATGAGAATCAGGTAGGATTACCACACTACATTGTTACAATGTCAGAGACATTGTAAGCCAGTATATACAATAGAATGAAGAGTTATTGTGTTTAAATGAGAATCAGGTAGGATTACCACACTACATTGTTACAATGTCAGAGACATTGTAAGCCAGTATATACAATAGAATGAAGAGTTATTGTGTTTAAATGAGAATCAGGTAGGATTACCACACTACATTGTTACAATGTCAGAGACATTGTAAGCCAGTATATACAATAGAATGAAGAGTTATTGTGTTTAAATGAGAATCAGGTAGGATTACCACACTACATTGTTACAATGTCAGAGACATTGTAAGCCAGTATATACAATAGAATGAAGAGTTATTGTGTTTAAATGAGAATCAGGTATGATTACCACACTACATTGTTACAATGTCAGAGACATTGTAAGCCAGTATATACAATAGAATGAAGAGTTATTGTGTTTAAATGAGAATCAGGTAGGATTACCACACTACATTGTTACAATGTCAGAGACATTGTAAGCCAGTATATACAATAGAATGAAGAGTTATTGTGTTTAAATGAGAATCAGGTAGGATTACCACAATACATGTACATTGTTACAATGGCACAAACATGATTGCCATACTTGCTATAACACAAAATTAATATGTCTTAGTATTTTTATCACTGGAATTAAGTAGGATTTGTCAGTGGTTTATGAGGAGAGATAATAGTGTGGAAATTTAATAAGCTTTGAAGCATATTGAATTTTCAAAATTTTAAAATCTTCTCATATAGTATGTTAGAATTTGCTTACCATCTTTCCCCAGAACATATTAGCTTCTTGACTAAACCATTCTTGGCAAAAACAATTCATTTAAAATTTTAGTAAAGATTAATATTGTATTCTTATATTTCTTTTAGCAAATTCCCCAGAGAATAAGTACAGATGAACAAAGAGAAGTCTTGCGCCTTCTCTGTAAAGTTCATGAGCTGGAAATAAAAAAGACAGAAGTACAGTCCATGTGTTTGCTTCGTAACTTCCAAATCAAGAAAAAGGACATGGTTATTTCACGATTTAAACAACACCAGAGTCTGTGTGATAAAATCATACATAAACAAAAAGTCCTTCTAGAAGGTAAGTACATTTCTAATATGCTAAAAATTATGCATAATCAAAAAGTCGTTTCAGAGGGTAGGTACCTTCTTAGTATGCTAAAATGATACACAAATAAAACATCATTCTAGAAGGTAGGTACAATCTTACTGTATACATGACTGATCTTTACCATTACTAAACGATTGTTTCTATTAGCCTTAGAGTTATACTTTAAATGTAGTATTCACATTGTATTTTTGTATTTACTCATTCTTACAACCAAAACATAGCATCACTACTCTTGAAGGATTGTTTTATTTTTAATGGCACTATCAACACATTATTGGCTTTATCATACACAAGATGGGAGGAAAGTGACCTTCCCAAGGAAACACAGAGGAAGCAAACCCCAGCTGGCATGGGTGGGTAGTGAACCTGCAATCATTACACTTTGAGTTTGATACTCAGTTAACCTGTCTACCATGGCTCCTCAAAATAGGCTTGGTTGGAAATATAGAATGGTATTTGAAGCAATGGATACATGAGCAACTGTAAAGAAAAAAACCCAAGCAGAACCAGTCTGCAAGAGCAGTAAATTAACACATAATATATCAGTCTATTATTTACTACTATTTATGCATCCCTTTTTGTAAAAAGGTCACAGAATGTTTGTAATATGTAAATAAAAGACAAATGTTTGTTTTAGAATGGTTCAATTATGAAAGTACTATTATATGGGATACAAAGCCTAGGCATGCGGTAACATTAATAAATGTCGATTTAGAATTTAATGTTGACTATGTATAAGTTTTCTCAATCTACAGTACACATTTCTTTTGATAACACACAACTGACATCGCCAAAATATATATACTGTAGCAGGTAAAACTGCAAGATAGAGAAAAATATTTATTTCATGTATTTTAATATTTATGGATATTAGATCAGAAGAAATCATTTAAAAATTGATGAGAGATGGCTTTCAGTAGAATGTGGCACTCACCAGTTGTTATGTTCTTTTGAGAGAGTGATGTATGGAAGGTGAAGTTGTTTGCATTTTAAACATGCACAGTAGAGAGAATGTTGGCATTCCTATATACTACTTTCATGTATTGTGTGGCTAAAATTTCTTTGGATATTATACTTTTGAAAATTTTAAATGATCTTAGCACACTGCTAACTAAAATGACTGCTCCCTTGTGCTCCAAAAAACAACCTGAATTTGTCTAAAGTACACTATCCTTGGAAGCTATTAAAATAGGAAAAATGAATTTTGGTTAACTAGACAATACCAGCTTCTAAAAGTGCAAAGAATAAATTACCAAATACATAAAATGTAAAGAAAAGTTATCAGCTCTTTTTTTACAGTTTGCCTCTGAAGTTTGGGACGTGAAAATGAGCAAATAGAGCGAGCACTTTTTTGAAAGGTGCACATCTTGAGTAAGGTCAAGCTGTATACTCTCTAACCCATATTAGACACTTCAATCATACACCAAAATAAAGGAAATTAAAGATTCTTTTAACAATACCTAAGATATACAAAGTCTTTTTTAAATAGACAGTATAACTAGTGTGAAAACCTGGAGAAATTCTTTTTTCTTTAAATTTCTAACCTAGAGTGCCACCGAAATTAAATTAAGATGAGGTACTCTCAGTTCCTTTTATCAGTAAAGTTGGAGTTATTTCCCTTTCAACTTAGAATATGTACATTTGTTGTGAAGCAACTACTAACAAACTAAAGCTTACTGGATAATATTTACACTCATAAGCCACTGGATCTGAACCCATCAATGCATTTGCCTTCATTAATTCAATGAGATAGTAATTTTAATTGTCACCATTCTTGTTTGGTAGTACATGTAATGAGTACACACTTAGAGTCTCTGTACTAATCACAAACATGGCAGTTACATGATCAGGGACACTACATACAGATTGAAAGAAAGGAAAAACAACCAAAAAGAAAGAAAGAAGGACAAATCAAAAGAAAGAGAATGAATATATAACATATGCATTTTATTATAATTTACATGTTATTTTAGAAATTTTGACATGGCGAATTTTGAAGGATGATCCCAGCTAATACTGAAGAAAAAAATCTGGAGTTGCCTATAGTTGTATGAGTTTGAAAAGAAATTTGACTTTACACATCAGTGTTACTGTGATGTTTAGACTTTCATGTATTGTAATTGGCAGAGATGATGAATCAGTTAATTAACTTGTGTTTTGTGTTAAAGGACCAACAGTTGTAAAAAAATCCATCTTGGCTGTTGAGTAAGCACAGCATTGCCATGACAGTCTGTTGACACTTCGAATTTGAATAGATGATAGCACATCACATTGATGATGACTACTTTAAAAGTTAGTAAAAAATTTAAAATTAAAACACATCATTTTACTTGACAAGACTTGATTTCTTAGTTTTGCCAACAGAAAGTACTTCCTATAATTGTGTTTGATCAGTATTTCATCAGATATGGTGTTATCCATTCATTGAAAATCTGACAAAAGGTAGGCTTTTTTCTTAAAATGTGTGAATTTCATCATGTTAGTTCAAAATGATTAATTGCCATTATCAGTGGTAAAACAAGTAATATATCAAAGTTTCATTTACAAATTTTTACAGTGTATTGTGATTTGGTAAGTAGAAGTCTTTCATATAAGAACATCAATGGAATCCATAAATGTTATACCAATATTTGGGAGTTATCAATTATAATAAAATCAAAGAACAGTGTATTTTAAGAAAAAAGATTATAGATTTAATTTGTAGATGGGTACATAGATAGCACTGCATTATGTTTTGTCTGGGAACAAAGTCAAGCAATAACATATAACTTTAAAACAAATCTTGTCATTAGTGATAATGATATTGTCATGGATGGTTGAGAATGTATCTATTATGTCCTAGACACTCTTACTGGTGACTGTAGCTTCTACTTTTCCCACTTTTTCCTACTTTTTTTGTCAGATTCTGTGTTATTTTAAATAATTTTTCCAAAATAGCCATACTTTTTATATTTCTTCCTAACTTTATCTTAACATACAATAAAAATGGCTATTTTGCTATTATACGCTGAGGGGTTTCTGTTGTTGCTATCAGTATTTTGCCTCATAATGTTTGGACAAAAGAAAACATGGGTGTTCAAAACTGTACAGGCAACCTGGACTAAAGAGACAGATTGTAAAGTATACTTTGTTCAAGTTTACAATGGCAAGTCAAGTTTAGCTTTTTTCCATTAATTTACATCAATTTTGTAGTATTTTTCTTTGCAAAATATCCATATTTTCCACATTTCTCATTAAAAATTAGCCTTACTTAAGACCTCCTTTTTCACAAAGGATTGCTGGAAAGATAGTGTCAAGGTAACAGCTAGTGAGGAAGACAGGGACAAATGACTTTGTCATTATGCTTCTGCAAAATATTTCATATTTTGTCTTTCTCAAAAATAATACAGCATGGACATTATTGATTTTATCTGACAACTTATCATTGCTTATTTTTTCCAGATAAAAATATCTATCCCACTCAGGAATTGGAAGAACTGTATGATATGTACAAATTGGAGCTAAAGTTACAAAGGGAGGACACTGATGGATTTGTATCAGAACTCAATACAAAGGTATCACAAAACTGTCAAAACACAGATATTTTATCCTGCTTACTAAATAGAATTTCAGTGCAGGCATTTGACCCAATAATGTTTTATGGTTTTCATTACGGTGCAGCCAGGCATGTATCTTGCTGTATATGATTTTTAATCTTAAATATTAACATAGTAGTCATTCTTTGTTTCCTACCAGATTTATTTGTTACTACATAATCCATATTTAACAAGGTTGAATGTGGGGGGATGTTTCTATATGACACTACATAAGCCATATTTAGCAAGGTTGAATGTTGTGGAATGTTTCTATATGACACTACATAATCCATATTTAGCTAGGTTGAATGTGGGGGAATGTTTCTATATGACACTACATAATCCATATTTAACAAGGTTGAATATGGGGGAATGTTTCTATATGACACTACATAATCCATATTTAGCAAGGTTGAATGTGGGGGGATGTTTCTATATGACACTACATAATTCATATATAGCAAGGTTGAATGTGGGGGGATGTTTCTATATGACACTACATAATCCATATTTAGCAAGGTTGAATGTGGTTGGATGTTTCTATATGACACTACATAATCCATATTTAGCACGGTTGAATGTGGGGGAATGTTTCTATAAGACACTTATTCTTGGAAGCTTATTACACCCCCAGAAATTTTGAGATATGGATTTTTGTTTCTGGCAGTTTGAGAGGCCCTCCTGAAATCAATGACTTCATTCCCTGCAATTTTAGTTTCCATGCAGGATGATGTGTTACAGAAATTATACATTTTCTCAATGCATGAAAATCATATGCAGGTGTATTGACCTTTACAAATTAACCTCAATGTGTATGAACCATTACATTACCAATTTAACCTCAATGTGTATGAACCATTACATTACCAATTTAACCTCAATGTGTATGAACCATTACATTATCAATTTTACCTCAAGTTTTCTTGACCTTTACATTACCAAATTAACCTCAATGTGTATGAACCATTACATTATCAATTTTACCTCAAGTTTTCTTGACCTTTACATTACCAATTTAACCTCAATGTGTATGAACCATTACAGTATCAATTTTACCTCAAGTTTTCTTGACCTTTACATTACCAATTTAACCTCAATGTGTATGAACCATTACATTATCAATTTTACCTCAAGTTTTCTTGACCTTTACATTACCAAATTAACCTCAATGTGTATGAACCATTACATTATCAATTTTACCTCAAGTTTTCTTGACCTTTACATTACCAAATTAACCTCAATGTGTATGAACCATTACATTATCAATTTTACCTCAAGTTTTCTTGACCTTTACATTACCAAATTAACCTCAATGTGTATGAACCATTACATTATCAATTTTACCTCAAGTTTTCTTGACCTTTACATTACCAAATTAACCTCAATGTGTATGAACCATTACATTATCAATTTTACCTCAAGTTTTCTTGACCTTTACAAATTAACCTCAATGTGTATGAACCATTACATTATCAATTTTACCTCAAGTTTTCTTGACCTTTCCAAATTAACCTCAATGTGTATGAACCATTACATTATCAATTTTACCTCAAGTTTTCTTGACCTTTACAAATTAACCTCAATGTGTATGAACCATTACAGTATCAATTTTACCTCAAGTTTTCTTGACCTTTACAAATTAACCTCAATGTGTATGAACCATTACAGTATCAATTTTACCTCAAGTTTTCTTGACCTTTACAAATTAACCTCAATGTGTATGAACCATTACATTATCAATTTTACCTCAAGTTTTCTTGACCTTTACATTACCAAATTAACCTCAATGTGTATGAACCATTACATTATCAATTTTACCTCAAGTTTTCTTGACCTTTACATTACCAAATTAACCTCAATGTGTATGAACCATTACATTATCAATTTTACCTCAAGTTTTCTTGACCTTTACATTATCAGTTTTACTTCAAGGTGTCTTGATGTTTACATTATCAGTTTAACCTCAGTGTGTAAAGACCTTTACATTATCAGTTTTACCTCAAGGCATCTGAATGTTTACATTACCAATTTTACCTCAAGAAGTAAGAACCTTTACATTACCAATTTTACAAGGTGAGGGTAATATACTTCCTACCTGGGGTTTCTTGAATAAACAAACAACATGGAAATATTTTTTAAATTTTTCTATCAACTTTATTGCTGTATAAACAATCTTCTAATGATTAGATAGTTAACAAGATATAAATACAGATTTTTTGTAGAAGTAGGTCATGTGATCACTGGCAATATACAATTGACAACACAAAATGGAAGTCAACCATTACTTAAGAAGTTAAATACAGATATCTTATTTATAATCCCAATGTATGAAATGATTGTCTTATATGTCGAAATGAATTACTTTGTCACATTTATGATGAATGAAAAAAGTTGCCAGGTGGCAGAGCAGTCTAAAGCATGCATTTTTACAGATAACTCAGCTCTATTTGCATGAATCTCAGTCTTGGCTCAACAGTAAGTTTACGTCTAACTTCTTTTAAAAATGTCATCCCAAGTTCTTCCTAACCAGATATACTGCCTGCCATGTATAGCCAATCATGTGCTGAAAAAATGGTCTTAAATCCCACAAAGTCATACTAATTGGAAATTGTACTACCATGGAAGGCTTTCTATAGATTTTAAACAAGACTGATTTTTCAGCAGTTTGAGAGGACTCATTTGTTCAAACAAGAAAGACAACTGCTACAACTAATATGCTGTTAACAGTCATCTGCACAGAAGTGGCAGCTAAGTGATTCTCAACACACACTAATGATGAAATTTTGGCAAAAAGTATTACCATATATATTTGCTTATAAGTAGAGTCAAACTGCAGACAACAAATGTAATGATTTGCCATAGCAAAATGTTCCTGCAGATCAGGGTTTATGCTGTTTATTCTACTAATTACTCCAAACAAGTTGCATGATGTTAAGCATAATCTTAAGACTCTGCACATACAAATAAACTACCATATATACTATAATGCCAGTTCCAGATCCATGATTTCATTGAATCACAGCAAAGCTTCCAAAATCACGTCATCCATAAATCTGTCAAGATGTCAAATTATGTACAGAGTGAATAAACACCACAAATAGTTATTAGTATTGCAACATTTGTTTTCTAGGGGGACATAGACCAACAAAGTGTGCTGACAGAGGAGACTGAACCACTTGCCAGAATGCGATTAAGGAGCAAGTACGTTTTAAATTTTTTCTGAAAATCTACTATAGCTCTACTAAATCTCTACTAAATAGACTAATACCATTTTTATTATGTGCTCTTAACAAGATGGAACATATCATGTTGTGATGTACATCTGTCTGTATGCCTATTACTGGCTTTTCTAGTGTCCATGGCATCGACTTAGTCACCCACCAAAAAATACTTTTAAATCATCTTGAATGTCTTTTGCAGTTGCTTGACCCATTACAGTGACTTGGACTTGATCTGGTAGCACACAGAGCTTCTCCATTGGAATACTGAAGCAAATAAAGAGTTACCAAAGTATCTATCTAATCCCATATGTGGTGTCATCTTTAAGCCTGAACATTGGATCATGTATCTTCAGAAACCATATTAAATTCCACCTTTTGGCAGGCAAATTCATTAGATACTGCAAAATTCTATGTTCCCAAATCACTATGCGATTACCAAAACCAGTTGAAATCTTTGCCTGTTCAAAAAGTCATCAGTGCTTTTAAAATGATGTCAGAAATCATCTTCTGTTGAGGCAAAATATATCTATATCCAGATGGTTTGAAGTTGTAGACATGGTTATAGATGCCATAGCAACACCCTATGGCATGATCTTGAGCCATTTACTGGATAAGCCTCCATTTTACTGCAGAAATTACAGCCATACTCTGATATTTGAACTACATAAAAGCCTCTAAAAAAACAGTTGTTGTCCTCTATTTAGATTCTTTCCACAATAAAAGTTTTGCAAAACCTTGGATTTGACCACCTGTTAATATATTAAATCATACAGAAATATGATTTGCTCATGCAACCTGAAAAACACTTCTTTTCCTATTGGCTGCCTAGTCATATTGGTATGTGTAATAAAATGACAAATAAAGCTACCATGCATAGATCCATTTCCAAATACAAGATTCCATATACTGGCTTCAAATGTTATATAACTTGTAAAGTTCTGCATAATGAGTATGCATGCTGTATACTAACTGTAAAAGACAGACGAAATTTGTTGTATAAAAACCCCACAGACAAGCATCAAAACACCAAGACATTCACTGGAGAATGGCATCTCATTTAGAACAAATCACAGAGATGAGTTCTTATGTAACTCCTGAAGGCTGAAACTCAAATAGAATGCATATCCAGACAGTTTGTATTTTTAGTGGAACATATTCTTGTCAAGTGTGTCATTTTCTACCCTGTGAGATAAAGGTTATTTTATATAACTTCAATGATGATGTACCACCAGATAAATGTTTGGACTTTTTTCCAAATATTTTCAAGATTTCACATTTTTTACCATTGTTTTATATTTGTTATGCCATTGACAGAATTTTAACATCTTCACCTTTTATCTTTTATCTTGTAGTAGTTCATGTGTATACCTTTTATCTTTAGCTTGTAGTATTTGATATGTAAATATATATATATATATATATATATATATATATATATATATATATATATATATTAAATTTTTTAATTTTATTTACAATATACACTATACAGCCAGTATTGTGCTAACATGTCATTAAATCCTTATACATACATACATACATACATACATACATACATACATACATACATACATACATACATACATACATACATACATACATACATACATACATACATACATACATACATACATACATACATACATACATACATGCACTGTCCGTTACAGATCACTGCCATCTCACCTTTGTCTCCATAGGTTCGAGTCTAATATTCACCGAATGTGGATATGTGAGAAAGCTTGCCAGTAGCTTCTCCTCGGTTGGTGGTTCTTTCCGGTGATTTCCCGGTTTCTTCCTCCACCATTAATTTTGGCCACCATGTATAGCCTATCGTGTGCTGAAAAATGGCATTATACCGCATAACAACCAACCAACCAACACACACACACACACATACATCCATCCATGCATGCATGCATGCATACATACTGTTGCAGATTAGTTTTCTTAAGAGAAGGCAGTAATACAAGTGTTCATTAAGGTGCAACATAGATAATGCTTTCAGTTAAAATTTTCCAAATTTGCATGATGAAATTATTGCATTTGTGAAGATGTACAGATTTGGACTTTGTAAAAAAAACCCAGCACATACACACCATGATACTAAATACTGCAAACAACATAGACCCAAATTTGACATCGCATAATGCACCAGCAGATGAGGGTCCATACTGTATATTGTTTGAACCAGATGTGTCATTGCATAATGCACCGGCAGATCATGGTCTACACTGTGTATTTTTTATAATTTGAGCAAAGAGCATTGACCCAGATCTGCTGATGCATTGTACATTGATACATATTTACAAAAATATTGCCATTTTTGCTTCTGAAAAATATTCTTTGAATTTCAGCAATCCTGAAGAAAAGATTTTTGAAAAGAGTCCACATGCTCTAAGACTGAAAGATCAAAGATCATTATCTGGAGTTTGGAGAAATGACTCAAACCTCAGCATAGAGGATGATAATTTATCAAACAATTCCCCAAGGAAAAGTCCTGGATTCTTAGGTCCTTCTCGGGTTTCAACAGAAGACAGAACTGTTATTGCCACTAACACTCGTAGCATTGCAGCTCTGGCAGCCAAGAAACGTTCCAAAGCACAGGGATATGAGGGCTACAATTTTGATAAAGTGTTGCCAGGGGAACTCAAGCCATCAACCAGGAGAGGTAGTGATAAGTCCAATGAGGATTACAACTACTTGACTCCAAGTCGACTAGACAAGCACAACAGCATACTTGGGGCAGACCGATTGGCTTATTCACCGCTGACCAAGGTGCCCAGTGATGACAATTTGTCCACTGTCACTAAGCAGACTGCTTACACAGAGCCTTCTTTACCTCCCTTGAGAAAGACTGGTGATGGGGATAGATACAGAGATGGTAGACAATGGGAACCAGAAAAGGGAAAGAGAAGCAAAAGGGGTGAGAACAGCTATGCTCAGCAGGTGGGTTGCAGTTTTACCACCCATAAAGATATGTACATTAAAATAGAATGAAAAGAACTATGTGACATGCATTGTTGTTAAAGCCTGAGAATTCAGAGGATAAATGGACCAGCCTGGTCATTTCAATTTTGATTTAGGGTTTTTAACAAGGTATTGTACATTTGCAAGTTTTATTCAAGCCAACAGTAAATGGGTACTGGCATTCACTTGGAGGTTAAGTTTGATACAGTGGTATCCCATCCAAGGAGAGATATACACCCTTAGAATCAAACAGGAGATAAAAGCAACAAAACATAGAAACATGGCAATAAAACATGGGATATAATCTGATGATAAAATTACTGCTCTATTCTAGTATGTCTGCCAAGGTTATTCCACCTGCCTAGTGATATGTCCAAATATTGGAGCATTAAAACCTCAGATAAAAACCTTTTGAGCATTAAAACCTTAGATAAAACATTTTTAATTTTTAAAACTAATATGGAAATCAATTTTAATTTTAATACTGATATGGAAATCATCTTGAATTTTACTAATCATATAAAAATCATTTTGAATTTTAATACTCATATGGAAATCATTTTGAATTTTAATGCTCATATGGAAATCATTTTGAATTTTAATACTCATATGGAAATCATTTTGAATTTTAATACTGATATGGAAATCATTTTGAATTTTAAAACTAATATGGAATCATTTTGAATTTTAATGCTCATATGGCAATCATCTTGAATTTTAATGCTCATATGGCAATCATCTTAAATTTTAATGCTCATATGGAATCATCTTAAATTTTAATGCTCATATGGCAATCATCTTGAATTTTAATGCTCATATGGCAATCATCTTGAATTTTAATGCTCATATGGAAATCGTCTTGAATTTTAATACTGATATGGAAATCATCTTGAATTTTAATGCTCATATGGAATCATCTTGAAGTTTAATGCTTATATGGAAATCGTCTTGAATTTTAATGCTCATATGGCAATCATCTTGAATTTTAATGCTCATATGGAAATTGTCTTGAATTTTAATGCTCATATGGAAATCATCTTGAATTTTAATGCTCATATGGAATCATCTTGAAGTTTAATGCTGTTATGGAATCATTTTGAATTTTAATGCTCATATGGCAATCATCTTGAATTTTAATACTCATATGGAAATCATTTTGAATTTTAATACTGATATGGAAATCATTTTGAATTTTAAAGCTAATATAGAAATCATCTTGAATTTTAATACTCATATGGAAATCGTCTTGAATTTTAATGCTCATATGGAAATCATCTTGAATTTTAATGCTCATATGGAATCATCTTGAAGTTTAATGCTGATATGGAATCATTTTGAATTTTAATACTCATATGGAAATTATCTTGAATTTTAATACTCATAAAGAAATCATCATGAATTTTAATACTCATATAGAAATCATCATGAATTTTAATACTCATATGGAAATCATTTTGAATTTTAATGCTGATATGGAATCATTTTGAATTTTAATGCTCATATGGAATCATTTTGAATTTTAATGCTCATATGGAATCATTTTGAATTTTAATACTCATATGAAAATTATCTTTAATTTTAATACTCATAGAAATCATCATGAATTTTAATGTGCATATGGAATCATTTTGAATTTTAATGCTCATATGGAAATCATTTTGAATTTTAATACTGATATGGAAATCATTTTGAATTTTAATATTCATATAGAAATCATTTTGAATTTTAATACTAATAAATAAATCATCTTGAATTTCAATACTCATGGAAATCATTTTGAATTTTAATTCTCATATGGAAATCATCTTGAATTTTAATACTCATGTGGAAGTCATCTTGAATTTTAATACTCATGTGGAAGTCATCTTGAATTTTAATACTCATATGAAAGTCATCTTGAATTTTAATACTCATGTGGAAGTCATCTTGAATTTTAATACTCATGTGGAAGTCATCTTGAATTGTAATACTCATGTGGAAGTCATCTTGAATTTTAAGACTCATGTGGAAGTCATCTTAAATTGTAATGCTGATATGGAAATCATCTTGAATTTTAATACTCATGTGGAAGTCATCTTGAACTGTAATGCTGATATGGAAATCATCTTCAATTTTCTTAACAGATATGGAATCATCCTGATTTTAATACTGATATAGAATTCATCTGATTTTTTATGGTGACATGGAAATCATGATTAACTGGTAACAGAAAAACGCAAAATGTCATTTGAGAAAACATCTTTAGTTACTGTTCTAAGATTATCAAGTTTAAATAGGGATTTAATTAACAAATGTACTTGCTTATAAGTCAAGTCCAGTTGCAAATAAGAAAGATTTGATATCTGCCATAGCATAATGTGCCTGCAGATCAGGGTCTATGTGGTTTATTTGTGCTAGTTATTCTTAATGAACTGCAGAGACCTAGATATGCCAGCACATAATGTGATAGCAGATCTGGGTCTGTTCAGTTTGCAGCTGGACTCATAAGCAAGTATATACAGTATCTGTTTCATTTGCACTTAATTTATTAAAATTTTAGGTTTCTATTGATTATCACACTGAAAAAAAATTGTAAACCTTTCTAAGCTGAAAGATGTAATAAAAAAATTAATTCGCTGAGAAATGATGTCCAAAATAAAACTAATATCTTTATTTTTTAGTTTGCCAAGCATAGCCGACGAGGAAGATCAGTGCCCAAAATGACAGATGATGTCTACAAAACTGGCAGGACTGGAAATAACGACAGAGGTAGAGTTATGTAATTTGACTACCATTTTAGATGCTTCAAATTTTAATACAAAAATATACATATAAATAATGTATGTGGCAGCTATTGCAATAAGTGTGCTCATGAAACAAATGTTATAGATATGGGCCTTACCCACAATCTGCTTTTTGTATAAATATGCACCTAAACCATGGTCTATTTTGTATTGACATCTAAGCCATGGTCTGTTTTGTATTGATATGGACCTAAACCATGGTCTATTTTGTATTGACATCTAAGCCATGGTCTGTTTTGTATTGATATGGACCTAAACCATGGTCTATTTTGATTTGATATGGACCTAAGCCATGGTCTGTTTTGTATTGATATGGACCTAAACCATGGTCTATTTTGTATTGACATCTAAGCCATGGTCTGTTTTGTATTGATATGGACCTAAACCATGGTCTATTTTGATTTGATATGGACCTAAGCCATGGTCTGTTTTGTATTGATATGGACCTAAGCCATGGTCTGTTTTGTATTAATATGAAACTAAGCCATGGTCTATTTTGTATTGATATGGACTTAAGCTATGGTTTGTTTGTATTGATATGGACCTAAGTCATGGTCTGTTTTGTATTGATATCTAAGTCATGGTCTGTTTTGATGATGATATCTGGCTGTATACAGATATGTTTCCTGATCATGATATGTTAGGAGTTATCAACTACCTTATAAATACAGCCTTGCAAAGCTATAAGAGATATATCTTGTACCTGGTTTTAGAAACAGAAGTGCTGAAGATCATCAGCTACCTGTATAAAATTACTCATGTGAGATAAACTTGCCAATGAGCATAACTTCAGAGAACTGAATTTGTCTTATCTATAATAGTCCTTTTTTTGCATCACAAGATATAAAATGTTTACAAGTTACTCAAATGGTACTTGCATTTTATTAAATATCCTGAAAGTTACTGTAGAATAGCAATATTTCCCCTGTAGTTGCTTAGTGTTGAAAGAGTTTTGACTAATGTCTTCCCAGAGGTGTCTGCAGGATTTCATCAAGGTTCAGAAGAACTACCTGAAGTGGACTGATCCATTTAGGAGATGGAATTCTCACTTGTTCTTATCACTTACAGAATTAAAGACAATAATTGTGCTTTGGCTCTATTGTCCTGGATGCAATGAGATATCCACTCAATGCATACAAGGAACTTATCCAAACCAGAGGAACTTCTTCCACCAGATTTGCAGGATCCTATATTTCTTTTATAAACTGTATTAATTGCATATGATTGCATGCTAACCATTCCATGTGTACAGAGAGTGCTAATTCTGGGTTAAAGTGATGTAATTCCCTCCATCTCCTACTTATACTCATTAAAATACTATGATCAGGTAACAGATTTAAAAAAGAAACCAATATATGAACTAATATGTTTTTCATTGTGACCAGGTTAACCCTGGATCAAGTTCATTCTTGTTTCCAAAAAAATGTTTAATTCAGTAATGTATTTGAATAAGAAAACAATTTTTCAAAAGTAAAATATGTTTCTTCAATAATACTCACTTGTGATAGTACTGGCACACCCTCCTAAACCCACACAGCTGCATCCCTGGAAAAGTATGCATGCCAAACTTGGTAATGGCAGACAATGCACAGAATTTGGCTCCAGTCCAATGGGAGACCACTCTTTTCTGATTTTTCTTCTCCAAAGCAAGCAGACAACCTTTAATCACTTCTGACCTTGAAGCAGAGATATAATGAATATCTCCTTTACACTGGCAATGATTTCTTTGTGAGCAAGTAGATGTACTCCTAACATATTATGATTTACTAAGTATTATTGTTTAATCATATTTTACTTTAGACAAATACGTGTTTCTCTCTCAATAAGCTTAGGCAGCCAGTATTGTACATTTTACAAAGGGGGGGAGGAGAGACTTCTTTATAGGAGAAAGACTTTTCAAATTTCGAAATTTGCCATGTTTTGAATAAGAAGGCTATGAGTCCATCAGCCATGGCTCACCATATAGTACATTTTGGTACATTGGTACTTGCTAATAAAGCAAACTGCAGTAGGACCATTAGAGCATAATTTAGTCATTACCTGTATTGTACTAGAATTAACATCCTGTGTCATTGGGAGGTCAGTGTAATTGTACATCTATGCTTCAGTTTTCATTTGCATGTACATGTACATTTCATAAAATTCATTGAAATCCTTCATGCTCCACAACTAACTCTTAGTTACCATATATACTTGTGTATAAGTCCAGTTCAGCTACAAAAGACATAGACCCTGATCTGCCATAACATAATGCTCTGGCAGTCAGGGTCTATTTTGTTTGTTCTATTGATTATTCATCACAAAACTGCATAGTCTCAAATCTGTGGATGCATTATGCAATTCCAGATCTGGATCTGTGCAGTTTGCAGTTGGACTTTTAAGCAAGTATAGATGGTATTAATATAGAGAGATGCTTTTGGAGAAAAATTCTCTAAATTCAATAAATGAAAAATATTTGCTGCCTGTAGATTAAATTGGATTTGTTATAAAGTCAACATATTGGATTTTATGAACAAATTTATTAACAATTGTCTTAATTACCTTAAAGAAAGTAAAAATAAACTAAAATTAAATAATTTAAGACTTTATGGTACTTAAAAAGACTTCAAAGTTTGAAACCATTACTTACATATGAAAACACAGAATTAATTGCATGATGTTTTTGCCCATAGTGTTTTACAAACGGAATGCCAATTTTAGACAAGGTACAAATCATAATTCTGCATGCTTACGCTTACTTGTTGTAGACTTTTCACTTATTGATCCTATGTCTTTGTATTGAGGGAAGAGCCAAACTGATCAGCCAGAACCGAATTCTTCTGCCATCCGTATCAGATTTTTATCATAGATTTCTTTGAAAATACAGTAAATATTTTCATAAACAAAAGATGCAGTCCCTAATTAAAATAATTATAAATGATTCATTCATAGTATAGTAGATTATCAAATATCATTTCTTCAGTCATCTAAATTTCTCATCCTACTAGACCGGGGAGGGACAGTGACTCCATGGACAATGGTCTCGACTTGCAACCAGAAGGGTTTTGCTTTAATTCTGCCTCAACCAGGCTGAGTTAAATGCTGTGGTGTTTAACTGGGCACAGCACTTTACTCCAATTGCCTTGGCATGCTATAACCTTTCATGTGTTGATGTGCCATTAAGAACCAGATAACAACAACAAAAAAAATCTTTGACACCTACAACTTGTTCTTTTTTATTATCTTCATTTATCTGTACAAAATAACTGTCATGTATTCATGCAATTTTGATAATTTATTACACAGCATTACCTCATTATATCGCTGTCTGTTAGAACCAGATATTGTATTATCCAGTGGTCTGGTGATTAGAGCATCTGCCTCAGATGTGGGAGGTTGCTGGTTCAGACCCCAGCTGAGTCATACCAAAGACTTATAAAAATGGTACTAACAGCTGCCTCACTAGGTACTTAGCATTAGGAGGTTAGTGTTAGGACAGGTCTGCCTGGTGTCAGAATAATTTGACTGGGTGGGACATCATGCTGCATGTCTGGCATGATGCTACAGTGCTAGACATCACTATAAACTGCTACACTGCAAACATCATAGTGATATGACTGAATTTTTTTAAAGCTACATTAGAAACCAAATCACACACACTCATACAGACACAGACACACATGCACACACAGAGGTTGTATCACCTTATAATGAAGTACACGATGTATAATTTTGCTACATGGACAAGTGTTATAATGAGGGGCCTTATAGTGAGAGAGTGATGTCTCTGAACATCTGTTATGGTAAGGTTTGTTATAAAAATATGCTACTTTATTCTCATATTTGCTTGTGTATTTGAGTTTCTCTCATAGAACTGGCAAAGATTTAGTAGTTTATATTAAGAGATATCTAATGTTGCCATAGTGACTATTTATACATTGAAGAAGTTTATTATGTACAAGTATAATGTGGTCATAATTATTTTTAAATATGTGAGCATAAAAGGTGAGAAAATTATTACTCGAAAAACTTTCTGTAAGCAATATTTTAATTGAACTGATCCACAAAATTGATGAGCAAATATTTTACAACAAATCTGATTTTAGTTAATACAAGTAGAATTTAGAATTTAAAAAATTCTGTTTAAATTCTTACATTTTGAAATAATAAGGAATTAGGGAAGACACATGATATTATATAGTACTTGTTATAGCAGATTAGGATCAGGCTGTATGCAGATTGGTTCATTTCATTTGCAAGTACATCAGGGATCATTAGTTGTAGTTCATTTTTTTATGATGGATATGGGACCAGCATACTAATATCATCATCCATGTAATAATGTCATTCATAAATTAGTCTAGTTAGTGTAGTTGTGTTGAACTAATCATGGCTTATATGGTCATTTTACTTTGTGTTTCTTGATGTGCAAACAGGTAATTCCAGTATACATCATAAGGTAGATTTACATTGCAGTTCCTAATGTGCAAATGGTTAATTCCAGTAGACAACATAACATGTATTCACTTTGCAGTTCTTCATGTGCAAATATCTCATTTCCTGTAGACATCATAAGATCGATTCACATTGTTGCCTAGAGATCAAAATGAGAAGGTGTAACTTTTTCTACAGATGAAAATGTCATGACATATGGTTACAATGTTAACATTAGATCATTTCTAACCAAGCATGGGATGTATTTATTTATCAAACTAATCATCAGATTTTTGTTTCCTTTTCAAAATGGTAACTAGAGCATTTCTTTTGCTTCCATCTTTTGATTTTCATCAGACTTTGTATGCAATTCTTTGATTATCAGACTTGAGAGACCCTACATGACAACTAAGGCAAAAGGGTCAATGTCTATGATTATTTAAAAGAGACATAAGTTATACATACATACATACAGCAAAGGTTTCAAACTTACAAATATATCTGATGAAGTATCAGTGTTTGATGTCTGATGTGACATGGGTTGTCTAACATGATGGTCATTTTCTTATATGATATTCATCATCATTTTCAGGGTTAGATACATGAGTGTGCTTGATTAATGCCTTATTTATATACATCAATGTGCTTGGGTGATGCTTAATACTCCAGCTAACAATCAACCCAGTCTATATGCCATCATTCAATACACCACTCCCCCCCACATATGTTTTGATTGGTTCTCTTCCTTTACAATTAAAACAAGTTACAAATAACTTTAATTGTCAACCAGATGTGTAAATTATTTTCTATCAGAATATCTTGAATTTATCAGAAACCTCTCATAGTGATGCCACTCTTTCTCAAAACTAAGTGTTTAGGTTGTAAAGCATTTTATTTCATGATTTTTAAAATATATTTTGATGATAAAGCAAATCATGGACATTGCTGCATGATGTAACTGATGGCAAAGCTGAGTGAAGCTCAGGACTTGTGACCCTTTGCAAGATAAACTTGGGTCTTTCTGTTTGCTTAGAATAGGAGTGAGTGGATTTGCATCTTCACTGTTTGCATTTGAGTGCACTAACACTTATAATTAATAAGTACAGTAAATTGCCTTTTGTATAAAACATGTTGTATACTAATTGTATCAGTCAAATTGAGATTTTCAGTATCAAACATGCTGTTTACTAACTATATCAGTCAAATTGAGATTTGCTGTATCATATATACTGTATAATAACTGCATCAGTCAAATTGACATATGCTGTATAAAACGTGCTGTATAAACTTAATGCATCAGTCAAATTGAGATTTGTTGTATCAAGCTTGTTGTATACTAACTATATCAGTCAAAATTGTAAATTGAGATATGCTGTATAAAGCATGTTGTATACCAACTGTATCAAATTGAGATGTGCTGTGTAAAGCATGATGTATACTAACTGTATCAGTCAAATTGAGATATGCTGTATAAAGCATGTTGTATGATAACTGTACCAGTAAAATTGAGATATGCTGTATAAAGCATGTTGTATGATAACTGTACCAGTCAAATTGAGATTTGATGTATATAAAACATTTTGTATATTAACTGTATCAGTCAAATTTAGATATGCTTTATAAACCATGGTGTATGCTAACTGTATCTGTTAAATTGTTTATCAGTATAAAGCATTCTGTATACCAACTGTATCTGTTAAATTGAGATTTTAGCAGTTTATCACCAAATTTCTTACCTTAGTCAACTACATAATGGAATATATTTTTAGCCCTGCCTAGCCATTGCAATACACTTAAATATTTTTTATACATAATTTTCTGGAGTGAATGAAATTTATGCTAAATTCTTTGCTAATTTTCAATGTACTAATATTAATTATTTGGTTGAAACTATAGATGCCTGCAAAATCTTGTGCATGGCAGCGTTCATTTGTTTAAAACTATAGATGTCTACATGTCACTAAGTTGTGCATGACAGCATTTGATTGGTTGAGAATATAGATACCTGAAAGTTACAAACATGACAACAGATAATTTTTTGGCTTTGGACAAGGTGGTCTTATAAAATGAGTCAACTCTTAAGATTTGTATTATTGAATTTTTATTGAGTTTTAGTTTATATATATATATATATATATATATATATATATATATATATATATATATATATATATATATATATATATATATATATAACTTAACTACATGAAACAACAAAAATTTAGAATATTTTACACTTAATATTTTATAATTTTTAGAGAAGAGAGATAGATAAAATAAAACAAAACCTAACTTCTGTTTGAAAATTTTTAAAATAAACTGATGATGTTGACAAGCTATAAAAATTCAGCTACTTATATTTGCAAGAAGTTTTAAACTAACATGCATGATTTTATATTGTTAATTTTTTTATGCAAACACAAACCCATGAAAGGAATGGCTTACTTAAAGAATATTATTCACAAATCACAAAAATTGTGTATAAAATTGCGTATAAAAAAGCACTACTAATAAACCCAAAATGGAATTAATTTAGACAGATAATTCTAAAACTTAATACTGTTTTTGAACAGATAAAGCAGAAGGTTAATATTAATTTTTGATCTTATAAGTCTGAAATTTGGTCCCATTTTAAACCAGACAGGTCTGAAAATTTTGTACAATCTTCAGACAAGATAAGCCTAAATCTCCATACTACTTTTATACCAAAAGCCTGATACCATTTTAGACATGTCTAAAACTCTATACTACTTTCATACCAAAAGTCTAAAACTCCATACTACTTTCATGCCAAAAGCCTAAAACTCCATACTACTTTCATACCAAAAGCCTGATACCATTTTAGACAAGTCTAAAACTCCATACTACTTTCATACCAAAAGCCTAAAACTCCATACTACTTTCATGCCAAAAGCCTAAAACTCCATACTAATTTCGTACCAAAAGCCTGATACCATTTTAGGCAAGTCTAAAACTCCATACTACATTCATATCATAAGCCTGATACCATTTTGTACAAGATAAGTCTAAAACTCCATACTATGTTCATACCAAAGCCTAAAACTCCATACACATTCTTACCCTAAGTCTGATTCCATTTTAGACCAGATGAACCTGAACCTTAATTCTATTTTTTCACTAGACAAGTCTGAAGCTATCTGACATTTTTAGACCATGCAGGTCTAGAACTTACTGCTATTTTTAGAGCAGACAAGTCTGAAAATTACTACCATTTTAGACTGGATAAGTCTTAATCATAATACCATTTTAGACTGGATAAGTCTTAACCATAATACCATTTTAGACTGTATAAGACTTAACCATAATACCATTTTAGACTGGATAAGACTTAACCATAATACCATTTTTGACTGGATAAGTCTTAACCATAATACCATTTTAGACTGTATAAGACTTAACCATAATACCATTTTGAACTGTATAAGACTTAACCATAATACCATTTTTGACTGGATAAGTCTTAACCATAATACCATTTTAGACTGTATAAGACTTAACCATAATACCATTTTGAACTGTATAAGACTTACCATAATACCATTTTAGACTGTATAAGACTTAACCATAATACCATTTTTGACTGGATAAGTCTTAACTATAATACCATTTTAGACTAGATAAGTCTTAACCATAATAACATTTTAGACTGGATACATCTTAACCATTTTAGACTAGGTAACTATGGAACTTTATACTATTTTTAGACAAGTTCAGTCTGAAGTTTAATATAACTTGTACTTAACTGCAGATATTTTCTCACCTCTGCCTGCATGAGTTTGAGTCCAGACTTGGCTAACATGGGTAAGTGTGAAAGCCTGCTAGTAGCTTTTCATGGGTCAGTGGTTCTTCTCTGGGTTTTTCAGGGTTCTTCCGCCACCAATAATACTGGCTGCCATGTATAGCCTATATTGTGCTGAAAATGGCATTAAACCCTACAACAACAACAACAACAACAACAGCAGATATTTTAAACCTAAATCTGCATTGCATAATGCACTTGCAGACCAGAATCATTATATTGTTTGCATGAAAACCTTGGTAGAATAAGAAGTATGAACACTGATCTGTATACCCATTAATGGTATGTCAGGCCTATACTGTACATCCCAGTAATGGTATGTCAGGCCTATACTGTACATCGTAGTAATGGTATGTTAGGCCTATACTGTACATCATAGTAATGGTATGTCAGGCCTATACTGTGCATCCCAGTAATGATATGTCAGGCCTATACTGTGCATTCCAGTAAAAGTATGTCAGGCCTATACTGTGCATCCCATTAATGGTATGTCAGGCCTATACTGTGCATCCCAGTAATGGTATGTCAGGCCTATACTGTGCATCCCAGTAATGGTATGTCAGGCCTATACTGTGCATCCCAGTAATGGTATGTCAGGCCTATACTGTGCATCCCAGTAATGGTATGTCAGGCCTATACCATGCATCCCATTAATGGTATGTCAGGCCTATACCATGCATCCCATTAATGGTATGTCAGGCCTATACCATGCATCCCATTAATGGTATGTCAGGCCTATACCGTGCATCCCATTAATGGCATGTCAGGCTTATACTTTGCATCCCAGTAATGGTATGTCAGGCTTATACCGTGCATCCCAATAATGGTATGTCAGGCCTATACCATGCATCCCAGTAATGGTTTGTCAGGCCTATACTGTGCATCCCAGTAATGGTATGTCAGGCCTATACTGTGATTTTTTGTACAACCTTGAAAAATTATTGAATTAAATGTGTTTCCATGAAACTTCTTTAATTTATATCAAAGTTGGTTTTCTCCTTGAAAAGTCTTTTGTTTTAAAACTCTTGAATTTCAAAATAATGCCTTGTATTTATATGAAGGAATACTTGCAGTATAAATTGAAGGAAATAAATCACTTTTCAATTTATGTGCTTTCTAAAATAATCAGTGCCTTAGAAAAATGGTGTAAATTTGGGTGGATCAAAAGGCGATTAATACTAGTGGTTGTCAGATTAAAAATGTTCCACTGTTGTAGTGGTACTGTTATGTCTGTGTCTTCTACTTATTTAATCTATTTATGCAGTGATATAAAAACTAACATATAGAGAAAGTTTAATTTATGTCAGAAAAATACTCTTTGAAAACTTTTAAAGTCATTAAAATATTTTGAAAATATAAGACTGCAAACCATGTGTTTGTATTTGGCACATGATATACACAAAAAACTAATGTGGAATCATGCATACAGTGACTCTTACTTCACTTCTTGCAAAGTTATAACCACAAGATGAAATATTTTACATTTTAATAACTATGGAGCACAAAGTTTAACACTCCTTTTTCAAAATTATTGACATTTTAAGACTTTCAAAAATGAATCTAGAATCTTGGAAACATTGGAATTTCATTAACATTGGCAGCTGTATAAATACATTCCATTTTAATAATATTTAAAGGCAAGGAGGGGCCTTCTTGTTTTAAATACAAGTTCAATTTTTGTGCTTGGAGAGTTTTGTCAATATGGGGTCAGCTTGACAATGCATGTTAACTTACATTGTAGTCTGATGGAAAAAGCAACTGAATGATAATCAAAGTGACTTCTCATGATTTTTCAGCCACCCCATCCAGTCTAAATAATTATGTCTATAAATTTGTCTGCAAGTTCGTCATCTTATCAGGTATATATAGTAATACAACTTAAGATTTATAAGGGTGAAATATTAATTGGATCTTTTCTGTCTGCAGATGAGACAGAATTTCCAACCACTCCTTCCGAAAAGAGCAAGAATGGAGTGAAGAAAAAAGGATACAGAAGTAAGTTGCAGTATCAGTTTGTATGAGTTATTTCTCTTTGTCTACAAATTTAGCCTCAGTTTGTATGAGTTATTTCTCTTTGTCTACAAATTTAGCCTCAGTTTGTATGAGTTATTTCTCTTTGTCTACAAATTTAGCCTAAGCTTGTGCGAGTTATTTCTCTTTGTCTACAAAGTTGGCAACAGTTTGTATGAGTTATTTCTCTTTGTCTACAAATTTAGTATCAGTTTGTATGATTATTAGTGGAATGAATGAGGCTTATTTGTAAATTTAAATTAGAATTGAGATATCATTGTTGAATTAACTTAGCTATTTACTCAGACAGTTGTAGTAAACAAACCTCTGAATAAAGCATCTTCTTGGTCAGTTAGGTAAGTTATTATTTTGATAGGCTCAGGTCTGATTTAACCTGTTTTTAAGTATATAATGTTTGTCTAATTTCAGTTTTATATATGCATTGTGACAGAAGATTTAATTTGCAGTTTGAAATAAGAATTAGTGTTATTGTCTAATTACATCAAAATATGTATGCACATATGATTTTCTAATTACATCAAAATATGTATGCACATATGATTTTTTTCCAAGAAATGTATTTAAAAGATTAGCCTTTGTGGTAGATTTGTGCCTGATAGTTTTGAATGGTAATGGAAGGAAATTCTTGAAGAAAATTAAGTAACAAATAACATATTGAAATGAATAGTCAGAGGTGAAGTTGAATCAATAAAAAATTTATAATACTTTGTACAAGGAAAGTTAAATGTAAAATGATTGATGGATCTAGGTGCATGTTAATAGTGATTTGATGGATCCAGGTGTATGTTGTTAGACATTTTATAGGTTCAAGTGTTTGTTGTTTGAGATTTTGTTGATCTAAGTGTATGTTTTTAGCAATTTGATGGATATAGGTGTATATTGTTTGAGATTTTATCGATCTAGGTGTACATTTTTAGTGATTTGATGGATCTAAGTGTATTTTGTTAGTGATTTGATGAATCTAGTGTGTATGTGTGTGATTTGGATTTTTAGCATAGCTTTTTTCAGTCATATCACTATGATGTCTGCAGTGTGACAGTTTATAGTGATGTCTATCACTGGGGCATCATGCCTCATACATGTAGCATGATGTCCCACCCAGTCACATTATCCTGACATCAGGCCGACCAGTCCTAACACTAACCTCTTAATGCTGAGCACCAAGCAAGGCAAATGTTAGTACCATTTTTATAAGTCTTTGGTATGACTTGGCTGGGGTTCAGATGCAGTTTATGAAAGTTTGCTTGATAATAATCTTACATGTATATGACAATTTAGAACTATTCTATATGGAGACAATAATCAAATATGTGTTTTTCTGGTGAACTTTGGTCCAATCAGATTCATAATATTGACTATTTGACTTTAGCTGAACCAGATTTCTAAAATTTATCTTTCAACTTTACTCTGACCAATTTCATAATATTTGCTAATCAACTTGACTTTACCAAAATTCCTCAAATTTGCCATTAAAATTAATTAAGAATTCTTCAAACTTATTGACTGTATTACTTCCCTGGAATTAGGCTCACTTTGCTTCTTATGTGTGACATAGTAGAACAAACCAACCAGCCACAAATCTATCAGTATATTGATTGGCATGGTGATAGCAAGAAAATATGATGGATTTTGTGCAGTATATGGTTGCATATTATGATCAAAAACAGAAAAGGTCTGTTGTTTTCCTTTTTGCTTAATTTCTAAAAGCAGAAAGATGCAATGAATGAGGATTACCATATTGGAATATGTCAAACTGTAAAGAGTTTTCCTGATTGTCATTAATGTTTTTTTCCAGTCCAAATGCAAACACTCAAATTAACACAAATCTGTCAAAATATTGAAAAAAGAATTTAGATATATTCAGGGGAAAGTGATAGAATAAGCAAATCTGCAAAGAAGAAAGAAGGAAAGAGGAAAGGGAAAAAATGTCAAATAGAAGTTATCACCTTTAACTTTGAACTGCATACTGGTGCATAATTCATTATTAAACCTTTGCTTTGTAAATTTATGATGGAGAAAACAAAATTAAGTAAAAAAATGGCAAAATATATTGATAAGAGATAAGATGTTACATTTAAACAGGAAAGTGTCTGCCATGTGTTATTTAAATGGACTGGGTTGGAGTGGAGAGTTGTCCAAAATTTTGAGTAAGAATATGGATTCTGTGGCTTATATAAATTTGAAAGTTAGAAAGCATTGAAATAATGCTTGTGCATTTTAATATACAGTATTTTCTAAATTCTTTTTTAGCGGTTTTTTAAATTGTTTTCATCATCAATCAATTTGTGAGTATCATGATTACTGTAGGGGTAGCACTAGTCATTTCTCTTTCTTAAATTTCTCCTGGATTAATGTTGTTTCATAATTTATCACAAATTTTCTACACAATCATTTTGACATATGTACGTTCTTTTTTCTACCAATACATGATGTTATCGTACATATTAGGTCTATGTAATATCCTGGCACAAACTTTGGGGTGGCGTGGGGTGGCAAGGGGTGCTTGAATGTGATTGTTTGTAAACAATCCAACTTACAACAAATATAATTGTTTCAGGTATAAAAGATTCAAAGTTTAAAAACAAACTTTCATATTTGGCCTTTAAATTTGTTTGAGCTGATAAATTTAATTTTCAGAAGAGGTATATACATTGATATATTAACTGTTGAAAAAAAAAACAACAAGAAGAATGATTATTCTCACACCTTCTAATAAAAATGTGATTTTGCATCCAAATGTTCCTCCCCATATTTCAGAACCCAGTGAAAGACAGACTTCTTTTTATACAACAATAATGTAAAATAGTGTTTGTGTGATTTAGACTCTTTATCGTAGCTTTAATAATTTTTCAGTCATATTGCTATGATGTTTGCAGTGTGGCAGTTTATAGTGATGACTAGCACTGAGGCATAATGCTATAGGCATCTAGCATGATGTCCCACCTGGTCACATTATCCTGACATCAAGCTGACCAGTCCTAACACTAACTTCTTAAAGATTTTGGTATGACTCGGCCAGGGTTCTAACCCATGACCTCCTCCATCCAAGGCAGTTGCTCTAAGCACTAGGCCACCAGAGCGGTTAATGTAAAATGGAGAGTCAGAACTTGTCCATCAACTTACCTACTGAAACTTGTAATTATTTTGTTTTTGCACACATAAATTTTACCCGTTATCCTCATGTGATGTCACCCAAGGAAGGTAATTGAAATCATTAGTTTATTTAAATGGTAGATGAGATGAATTTACCAATACTGTATGAAATATATGGACTGCTTATGTGTTAGTTCTGATCAGCTGAACTAATCTGAAACATAGAACCATATAACACAAGTGCCTTCTGTATAATTAAGATAATTAACGTGTCTGGGTGAGTCACATATTGCTCATTTTCCTTTTAAAATTCATAAATGCAAAGTAAAGATTTCATTTTTCTGTAGCTTCTATCATCTTTTTCAGATAATACAACCTTCTCAGACTCCTCTGTAGTCAGTACGCCTCAGAACAAGAAGAAAAATAAGAAACCTCCACCCACAATCCCAGCTTACAGAAAAGGGGACATAACTGTGACTGGCTTTAGCTTGCCTAGATACTAGAGCTATTGTTGAAGGGAGAGATTCCATTTGTTTGGAATTTCACTTTGAGATTATGGAGTGTCATATAGGGAGATTTGTGATATACATCCATTAACTTGAACATTATACAAGAATTGTAAAAAATTTCAAAAAAGGGATACTTGTATGATTTTCAACAAAATAATTTACAAGGCTGAAATATGATCCTTTTTGGAAGGATAATAAATTCATGAGTGATAATTATAAAATACAAAAAAAATTAAGTTCTCCATCTGGAGAGAATATTTCATGATATGGAATGGGAAGGAAGCCCATTTGCAAGCAGTTGTACAGCATTATTACAAGATACTGTGTTGGGGGGAAAAAGGCAGAAACTGTTCAAATGGCCTTAATCACTTGGATGGATTAGTATTGATTTTGTTACACTCAACCCTTGTTAATCCGACATTCAATTAATCCTGACTGAGCTTTATGATGATTGAACTGTATGAAATATTGTATCTTCTCACTTTGTCATAAAAAAGATGAGCAACTGTGGCATGCACAGGTACTACCATTGTTTGAAATTATAAATCCATTAGATGATGGTCACCCTACTGATCTGTTAACTTAATTTGATCTCCTTGAAAAAAGCTGTCTCATGTAAAACTCATTAAAATGGCCCTGGTAAATGTGATAATTTTATTATAGAAAAGTGGGTTAGATTAACAAGCTAACTCTTACTGCATTGGTACTGCAGCTCATCAGTTCTTAAGGCACAAAAGATTGATAGATTGCAGTCAGATTTACTGTTGATTTTGTATGGTTTTTGGAAATTGAAAGAGACCCATTGAATCTCAAGAAAATAATGCATGTAAGACTAATGATTACACATGGTGAAACTGCCAGGTTATTCACCATCCAGGTAAAATGGGCAGAAAATCATCTGTTTGCATCCAATGTGGGAGGGAAAGGGGCTGAAGATGATAACACATCATCCCATTTTTCAGCTGAGTCTGAGCTTGAAGGGCATTGAAAATGGTCATCATTTAGGACTTTTTTTTCTGAACAGTGACTGCCGGTATAATCCTAACTACATCAGATAGGTCAAGTACAGCTAAATGGATGCCTTCAAGAGATCCAGCATTGAACAGAGCCACTGTAAATGCAACTGTTCATTATTAGACCATAACATGGGTTTTGCTTTCGTTATCCTAACAATATTTAACCATACTCAATATGTCTCGTCACTAAAATAATGTCATTTTTCTTTAAATAGCTCAAAAATGGTACAAATTTGGTGTATAGGGAGATTATATTGAAAACTTTTATTAAATTTCTTCATGAAGTACTGTTATTTTTTATATCTAATATTGTATATTATTGTGGACACATGTGCTAAGAAACATAACAGTACTCTATCATTATGGAATTCTTTGTTATAGCACCAGTCCTGTTATCATGATTATGTATTGTAATTATTTGTATTTTAAGTATTATAAATTTTTAACTTTTTGCTTCTTTTTTTCTTTATGCAGTAGGTTTGTTGTGTGTAGACATTCATTTTTCCTTGACTTGTACATTTTTTGCTGTATGAATATATATATATATATATATATATATATATATATATATATATATATATATATATATATATATATATATATAATGTTCCTTACTTCTTTCCGCACACATATAACTGTATTTTAAATTATTATATTTACAAATTGCTTGTGATTTTCTATCTCTGTACACATATCTAAAATGATTTATCATCCGTCATGGATTTAGTCATTCCGTCCTAAGTTTAAAATTGTTGAATTATTAAAAATTTCTTTTTGTATCTTAAATCTGCAAAATAATTTTAGTGTACAGTTTCTTAGTGAGAATTTCTGTCTTTTGCAGTAGTTTATTTCACATTTATAATTCCTTAACTTGTCCTAGAAAGATATAAAGCTTCATACATCCAAATATCATGATGCAGTTGATGAATCTTTACACCACCTATTCATCACCAACGCCTTGGCCAAGCCTTCTTTGTTCTGAATAACAAAAATAGACTGCTGGCCAGTCTTGTCCCAGGTGATGTGTCAGTCACTAATGACATCTTGCCTGAATTTAACTAGCAGAACTTAAGTCTTGACTGAAATTTAATTTGTAATCTAGTGATCCAATTTGTCTAAATTTAAATATGACTTGAAATTGACCAATAAAATTTCTAAGTCTGAAATAAACTTTAAACCTTGTTTTACTTAGTGTGTCTTACAGTGAGAATGAATGGTATCATTAAGGATTATCATTTTTGAACTGCATTTAACCTTTTTTTAAAAATGATATTTTTTTCATAGCTAAGGGTCTACGCAATCACTTAGAAAGCTCTAGCTGGGTATGTATTTTCTTATGCCATGTTTGACTGAATATCTATCCTGAAATAAGGACAATTACATATGGGAGAAGTTTCTAAAAGCCCATAAAATAATAGCTGTAATGGGATAAAATATTTTAATTCAAATTTACACAGGTTAAGGATCATAGACTATTCTTATGAAATATACAAAAATGTATGTTGGTGAGTGGATTGTTTTTATTACTTCATTCATTTTTTGGGGTGGCAGCACTGCTATTGTTATTATTTATCTATTTAATAAGAGACAAAAGTCACAACCATCACATTTTAATCCAGTCTCTCCTACAAAGTTCATATTGTAGTCCAGTCTCTCCCACACAGTTCATTGTGTAATCCAATCTCTCCTACAAAGTTCATATTGGAATCCAGTCTCTCCCACACAGTTCATTGTGTAATCCAATCTCTCCTACAAAGTTCATAGTGTAATTGAGTCTCTCCCACACATTTCATAGTGTAATCCAGTCTTTTCTACAAAGTTCATAGTGTAATCGAGTCTCTCCCACACAGTTCATAGTGTAATCCAGTCTCTCCTACAAATTCATAGTATAATCCAGTCTCTCCTACAAAGTTCATAGTGTAATCCAGTCTCTCCCACACAATGCAACAATACGCTTTGGTTTAAAGTTATGTTAGATCAATGGCATGAGATTGCAGTGTCCAGCCATTTTGAGCTGCCTTACCAGTGTTGATTTTTAAATGTTAGAGACTTAGACTGTTTATACTGTATACATATATAAATCCATCATGTAATAACCTTCATTCTTTTGCTGGAAAATATATCAGCATGAAGTAAAAATATGTCTTTGATAAAGTGATAAAATCTTGAATGAAATCAATCATAAATAAGAGACTGTTATGGAGTGTTATTGTATATACTAGTTTATAAGTCCTATTCATCATCCTATTTATATGGATTGGCAGTGTTATTGTATATACTAGTTTATAAGTCCTATTCATCTGCAGATGACATAGACAGTGATTGGCCATTGCATAATCTGCAGGCAGCAAAGGGTCAATGTCAACAAACTGTATAGATCAAGATCTGCTGTAAAATTATGTAACACGGGTCTATTCAGTTTGCAGTTGATTCAACTTAAAAGCAAGTATAAATGTTGTCTCATTTTAGGGGATTCAAATGATGTCTCATTTAAGGGATTCATATGGTGTTTCATTTTAGGGGATTCAAATGGTGCCTCATTTTAGGGGATTCAAATGGTCTCATTTTAAGGGATTCAAATGGTGTCTCATTTCAGGGGATTCAAATGGTGTCTCATTTTAGGGGATTCATTATTTATGTCATGCATTATAATGTACAGTTTCACCCACTTTTAACAAGCTGCAAAAGATCAATAAAGATTATTAATTAAAACTGAATTTTATGCATAGAAAATCAATTGGAATTGGAATGCACTAAAATTCACATTCAGTAGGAATGAGTTTCACTGCATAATAAAATGATGGATCTTGTATCTTCAAGTACTGTATGTGCTTGCTTATAAAACAAATCCAACTGAAAGCTGCACAGACCCAGATCTGCCATCTCATAATGTGCCGGCAGATTTGGGTCTGTGCAGTTTGTTAGGAGTAATCAGTAGAACAAATAACACAGACCCTGATCTGAAGGCACATTATGCTATGGCAGATAATGATCTTTGTTGTTTGCAGTTTTACTAAACTTATAAGCAAGTACATATGGTAGATCAAGCATATTAGAGATAGGGCTGTTGTAAATATAAATCTCTTGAAATATTTTGTGTATGTGTATAGACTCATGCAGATAGCAAAGCAAACCATTTGATGCCTTTCATAGTTTCTTGTACATTTAAAAAACTCTTTTCCAAGCAAAGTCACAGGATATCATCTCTGTATTCCAAGTCCAGATTTTGTGGCATCAGCAATATTCAAGATCAGCTTGCAATGAATTAAGTCTGTGTATCACATAGAAATAAATGTTTTATTAATAAATGCTGGAATTTTAAGTACATTTTCTGTACTTGTAGAATTTTCATGATTTCTGAGAGCATGTTGAAAATTAAACAAACACCAAACTTTTTTCATGCATAAATCTGTAGTTATTGGGATTGAACAATTTTTAAAAATTTTCAAACTTGTCCATTCATTTTCTTTAAATAATGAGAATGAAAGCTAATTTGTTATAGTGCTTTATGTGAGGTAATTGTTATAGTTTGTACAGAATATTGATAGTCAGGAAGGTGTTTACAAGATTGCTGTGATATTATGGTGATGGTTTTTGATGGACAGCTGTCTAAAATGTGTAACAATTAGCATAGACAAGTCATCAAAAGGGCATCAGAAGACGTCATTAAAAGGGCATCGGTAGACTAGTCATCAAAAGGGCATCGGTAGACTAGTCATCAAAAAAGCATCGGTAGACTAGTCATCAAAAGGGCAACAGTAGGCAGGCAGTAAAGGAATGATCTTCACATCAACGTTTAACTTGTATTAAATATTCAAGGATTTAAATATAGTCTTACTGTTAGCAGCTATTAATCCTATAAAAGTTTTGAGTTTTTAAAATGGTAACCACTTTATACTGATATATTCATGCAAAATTTAAATGATGCCAGGAAACTTTAAGTGTAGGTAATCATAGATGGTTGGTGTACTTGATTTTGGTGAGCAGAGAGAATTGGTGTGAATAGGTGACAAGGGCATTCAGTAAAAAAAAAGTTTAATAACATTTTCTGTATCATGATTCTTAGGGTTATAATATGTCTGATAATTTGTATTTAGCATCTTTAAATTCCAGAAATATATTTTATTTTTGTGGTATAAAGTATGACTATTGTGCACTTCGTTTTTAAGCCAGCATTTCCAATTGGATCATTGTTGGTACTGATCATTTTTGTCACCTATTGACGGCTCTTTCAAAATTTAGGGTTTTTAAATTCTTAGCCTGTTGCTTCAAATATTTCTGTACCAGACACAAGATAGGGCATATTTTGGAATATTTCTCCATCTTTCAGTTACCAATTTGGTTTCTGCACAATAACTTTATTTCTTCAAGATATACTGTTACCAGACTTTGTGGATGACTTGCACTTAGGGTAAGGAAGCACCCTGTTTCAGCTCAAAAGCTCAAAGGTCAAGGTTACTTTGAGTGAAATAAGGGTAATGGTTTGCATACCATAATTCAGGTTCACTATCTACAGTTATCAAACTCAGTGGATAGTCTTCACATGCAGTAAAGCACCCTATCAATTTTAGGGGCTAAAGGTCAAGGTCGCTGGCTGAAAGAAGAAAATATTTTATACAAGGAAAAAGGCAAAGTAATTACGGAATCAAAAGCTCAGAGGTCAAGGTCACTGAGACTGAAAGAACAAGATAATGGTTTCCACAAAAAAAATTAGTTTTATATGACTTACCTTGAACTTTGTGACTGGCTTGCACTTCAGGTAAGGATGAACATTTTTGATTTGAGGTTCAAAATTTTAAAGGTGAAGGTCACTGACTGAATGAAGCAAAAATGGTTTCTGCAGAATAACATTGTTTCTATATTACATACCTGGCCAAGTTGGAGTCCCAAGTGCAAAAGTCAAGGTAACTCAGACTGAAAGGAGAAAAATCATTTGCAAATAAAAATGTCAGTTATCAACCTGTGGAGTTGATGTGTACAATGTGCCATTCACTACACTCTTGTTAAATGGTTTTATGCATTTTGTTCGTTTTTGTTGATTTTTTTTTTAAAATTGCTTGTTGAAACTTGACAAAATCTTCTGATTGCTAATTGCTAATTAACTAGTTAAAAAAGACATTACTTTCTTGGTTTTCCTTATTTGTACAGTTAGGAATGCACATTACTGAAACTGTTTTTGAAGACTATCAATAATGTTACTAAGAGGTGTTCATGAATAATAGTGTTAATGTTCCAAATTATATTGTGTGGTTTGCTGTATTTTTAAATTCTGCACTGTAACAGTAGTAAAGGCATATAGTGTTACCCTTCTCCATCTGCCCTTCCATCACACATTGGACATGGTTTATGTTTTGGTCAGTGTGTCCATCCATCATCCATGGATAAGTTTTGTGTTTCGATGATTTTAGGCACTGCCATGTGGCATACTGTCCATCTATCACACCTTGGTCAAGGTTTGTGTTTGGGTCATTGTCAGCACTGCTGTCTGGCATTATTTCAAGTGATCACACCTTGATTAAGGCTCATGTTTTGGTCATTTTGAACACTGCAGTATAGCACCACTTCTATCAATCACACTGTGCTTAAGGATTTTGTGGTTAGGTCATTTCCTGCACAGCAGTATGGTACCATATCCATCTATCAAACCTTGATTAAGGTTTGTCTTTAGGTCCTGTTTAGGCATTGCAGTGTGGCACCATGTCTATCAGTCAAACTTTGGTTAAGATTTGTTTAGGTGATTTTGGACACTACAGTGGGACATCTGTATGCCATGAACATGTCTAGTTTGTTTTTGCTTTAATTGGCTGAGACTGAACTATTCATTTGCAAAAAAATTTTAAAAGATTCCATTTAGTGGCAGGTGACACATTGCATAAACATGTACATTTTTGATAGACGAAAAACTGACAGTATATTATGTTATTTGGATATACAGATTTTTGCATTTCTAGAATAATTTAGTTTCCTTCATTTGCTTAGTTTGACAGAATCAGGGTTTGAAGTGATTTTAATTTACATAAAACAGATGGAAGACTACAATTATTGAGATGTTGCTGGTCCTTATCATACAAAATACTTCTCTAAACACTAATAATTTTCTGAATTTTTTATAGTGTGTTATGATAGAATTTATATTATTTGAAACATTATTTTAGGAATTTTTCTTTTTAATGCATTTGCTACAACTTTTTTAAGTATTGTGGTCAGTGAAATTATATCAAAGGGAGATAACTCAGCAGGTCTAATAGTGTCCTTAAATTTTAATTGTGATAAAAAATTTTGAAAGGCCAGTGGCTTTATACTTTGTTACCAATTTTAGCAAAATCATTGAGTCTGTTGCTGTACTTAGTACTACCAACTATAGTTTCTAAAAGAGAAATAAATATCTCTGTAAATTCAAGTGACAGCTTTAGAAGCATTTTATTTTTATATAGAAGCATTCCAGTCCGAGTAATCTGAATATCTTATAATGCCTCTTTTTACATTTTGACGCTCTTACACGAAAACACATTTAAGAAAAAAAATTCATAATTAGTCAATTTATTTTTATTTTTTCAAGACTTGGCCAGCAAGTGATTTAAATTATTCAACAAATTTAATTTATGCAATAAATCTTTAAAGTTTGGTAAAATTAGTACATTTAGATGTGTGGACAATAATATTTTACCTGTCATGATGACATAATGTCATTTGTGACATTACAAGCTTTTGTACACGAGTAATATGGAAAGAATATCATATTAATTTATGAACATAAATAACACAGTAGTCATGTGACAAAAACTGGCAATATTTTTCTTTCTTAAAGTGTAAGTTTTCAGTTCAATTTTTTTATGTGGAGTATGAACTTTTGATGATTGAAATATATATGATTGTACCCAATTCAGCATCATTTTACACTTAAGTCCAATAGAAACTTAGCCTCTAATTACAAAGTCAAGATGCAATGACTGGTTCTCTTTCTATATTGCTCTTTCTATATTGCTGTTATATTCAGACTATTCTACTTAATTATCTTAAAGTATTCCAACCAGACATCTTTCATGCACATGAATTAAAGTAATTAGGGTTGTATATATACTTTTCTGACCATCACTTTTTTATTGAGACAATGTCAGAACTTTTTTAGGATTCTTGAATTACACAATCTCTAGGTTGATAAATCCATCCATACACACTGCAATTAGCATCATCTTATGCTCTCCCTTATATTTAAGCCTCTGTTTCTTGATATGAAAACTTAAATACCAATAATGCATCGGAATTGTGCAAGACACTGAATGTGCAGAGTCATGGACTTTAAAATATTATTGATTTTATTAAAATGTTAATCTCTATGACCTCAGTTATTTATAGATGAAAGATATCAATTATTATATGTATATTTTTGTATCTCTGAAAATACAATTTTGTGCCTTTTACAATTGGTACTGTCAAATATTAATTATTTCTTTACAAAATATGGTTATATTTTACTAATTATGTTTGTCTGGTTTTGGTATGTGAGATCATGAATGATTTAACTACAACTCAGTGTGTAAAGGTTATATTACAAAATTGACTGTTGTATGACATTAAGCCAGTATAACAATGGCTGACCAATCAAGACAATTGGACTTGTGATCAGCATTTCCCATCATCAGACCACCCTGGATCTGCTAATGCTGTGTCCTAGGGTAATGCATTTTTCTAAAACCATAACATGTATGCAAATGTGAACAGCATTGACACAGATCTGTCATTGCATAATGTGAACAGCATATCAGTATGTTTGGTTCTACATATGACTTCAGTGTAGACTGATCTATTGATGCAATATCATTTGTAATTGGTCTGTACTATTTCTTATGACTTAAAACTGATGACCCTGATCTGCTGTCATATTATCCTCAATGTAGTTTTAGCATTACATTCATGAATTTTCCTGAAGTGTTCTAAGTAAGCAACATCAGTCAATGTTAAATTGTCTGTATCTCATCTAGAACACCAAAACTGGACAAATCTATAAACAAGGCCAGAAAAATCTATAAATTTTGTTGTCTCATCTAGAACACCAAAACTGGACAAATCTATAAACAAAGCCAGAAAAATCTATACACATTTTTGTCTCATATGGAACACCAAAGCCAGTGAATTCTATCATAATTCTGATGAAGCTGTGGATGTATGTGTATCCTCCCTTTAAAATTTATCAAGATTCACATCTTAGGATTGTGTTTCATGCATATCTGTGATCATACCAATAATAGACATATGGACTAGTTTTTAAAAAAAAAGAATTTGTCTTTGTTTTTATTTGCATTATTGGAATTTTACTTTTTCTTTTTCCTATAAAGCTTTTACTTGGAAGCTATTGTTGATTTGTGATTTTTCTCTTGGCCTGCTATTCTGTTATGGCAATTCCTTACAATGAGTGAACAAAGGAGCAAATGACATGATCTACTGATTTTGAATGAATGTTATGACGAATTAGATGAATTTTCAGCTGCCTTATGACAAACAAATTGATAAGGACATACATGCAAGCAGAGATTCACAATATATTGGGGTAAACATGTTTATATGTAGATAGATGATAGAAGATGGATGTTTGTGTGCATATATATACATGTCACTAGAAACTACTCATGGGAAAAGGCAAAACTGGATGTTGCACACAGGTGACCACTGTACACTGATTCACCTTTTAAAATTGGTTTTTGAACAAATACCATGCATAGACTATCATTATGATTGTATTATTATTACATCATCAAGAATGTTTTGTCTACTGGACACAAAAAAAATCATAATTACTGGTATATGTTGCTTTGTCCCAATTTGTGTTCCACACAAGATTTCCATGCTCACTTTAATCCATCCTATGAATGAAATCATCACAGACTTAAAAATATACACCTGTTTGTTCACACTATAAAAATAATATTTGGAAAAACTGCTTTGCTTTTGAATAAACAATGATGCTTTTGATGTATGCTGCCAACATAACTGAATAGGAAATGTCTGTATATCAATTAACACAATAATCCTTCATCTAAACAGTGCTTTCCCCATGAAGCAAATATTCAGTTTGTCTAGACTGAATAGTCAATGTAAATATGCTCTTGTAACCGATTAAGGCAGGGAAAAATCATTTGGTTAGAAAACCTGGCTGCTGACTCCAAAAGGCAGGTGACCACTACATACAGGACATATAGAAAATTTGTAGGGGACATAAAGGTTTGACTATATAATTTGTGCACAATGGGGTCGAAAATATAGATGTACTATGAGTCAGGGTGCAAGGGAACTCCATATAATGTGATGAAATGATGCCATCCTCACTGGACACAACTGAGAGGGGGAAAGTGAACTGGTTGGTTTAATAGCTGAATATTTGTTTTAAAATCGTTTGAAATATTAAACAATAATGCACTTTTTGTTGTTTTTATTTTTTATTGTAAATTACCTTTACTTTCAAAAGCTCAATTGCTGAGAGATTGTTAGCATTATTTCAAAAGGTTTCAGCAACCATCACAAGTATGTTCTTGTTAGAAAGTCTGGTTCCCTGATCTGTATGATTCTTGCTTTTCTCTCTACTATTGTTGAATGCAAAACAAGAAGTATACTAATTAGGAAACCAGACTACTTACTGATACAAATTGACAATAAAACAAGATTGCTTTTATTTAGAAAAAACAACAAAAAGAACACTTGGGTTGTGAAACAGTTGTCATTGTCAAAAGTCACTATTGTTATCATTCTACTAGTAAAATATTGATGCAATGATTTCATTGCAAGTAATAGTAATACTTCTCATAGGTGTGGAAATTTAGTGCCAATCCAATAATTAAAAATTAACTAAAAACTCTGAATCTAGCTTCTCATTAATAAAATGTATCTGTGAAGTATTCATTTCACTTGTTATGGGGCCCCGAGTGGTCTAAAGCTCTGTCCGTTAAGGATCATTGCCATCTCACCGGTCTGCGTGTGTTGTGTGTTCGAGTCTAAGATTCGTCGAATGTGGATATGTGAGAAAGCTTGCCAGTAGCTTCTCATGGGTCGGTGGTTCTTTCCGGTGATTTCCCAGTTTCTTCCTCCACCATTAATACTGGCCACCATGTATAGCCTATCGTGTGCTGAAAAATGGCGTTACGCACCACCACAACACTTATTGTAACAGTATGTGATTGTTTGAAATGAGCTGACCTGACACTCAACTGGGGCCACCTGCTCTCAGGCAGGTTGATTTGCATGCCTTTTAATTTTTTTATTTATTCCACTACCTTCATTTGACATAAAAGACAAATTAACATGGTAATACTAATACATGATAATATTAATACAAGACGGTTAGTTTTAATTTAGAGCAACAAAACAAATACACAAATTAGGTATCACACTTAATTAGTTTCACAAAGAAATATGCGTGGTCATAGAAGTTACAATAGATTGACATATTTCATGTTTGAATACAACAGGACCCATTGTACTTATGATTAATAACCTAAACCAAACTAAAAGATACAACTAAAACACACATTTCACTTGATTAAAAAAACATACTGGTATTTATTTTTTATAGTGCTGCTTCGATTAAGCATCAGTGACATTTGCCTTTATCAAAATTTTGTTGCATAGTTATTTTTGGTGTACCAAGTATGCTGTTTGGATGGATTTTTTTAACAAAATACATTGATTCTTATTAAAAATATATAATTTTGTAATGTTGATTCAAATTTCCAGGTCATATCAACTATTTTTTAAATAAAACGAGTGATAGAGGTTTCATTTATCAATTTTAATTTTCTACAAATAGAAGCCAAATTATTGGTACATTCTAGTAAAATGGGATCCATGACTGATGCTGTGTTATAAGCAGGTTCACGAGTTATCAGGGTGTGAATTATTGAGGGGGTGGTGTGTGTGTGTATATATATATAATGATTTGAATGACATTAAAATATTGTGCATGAATCAAATATGAGCTAGCAAATTCCAAGAATCCATATTCCTTGTTTTTCATTTGATTTGAATTACTTTTCAAATCTTGTTGAAATTAAATTAAGGGTGGTTGTGTGCAGACAAAAGTGGGAAGGTCTTACAACAAGGACTATGCCTCACAAAATTACTCCGACAATTAAACTCTACTCAGGTCTGATTAAATTGAGCTGCACATCAAACGTTTATTGAAATCCAATATTAACTCAGATACTTAATGTGCAGAAATATATAAGTGGGTTGGTTTGATGGTCAGTTGCCATAAGTTGGTGAAAAGGTGACGCTAAAATATGAAGCAAAAAGCTTAGGATTAAACCCCCACATCAGTATCATGTAGCATACCATATTTTGCATAAATAAAACAAAATAATATGTTTTGTGGGAGTGAAAGAAGATGGGTAATCAGATCTCTATTGAATAATGAGAAATGACGAACTCTGCCAAGATCCCATCAGTAACAAGCTGCATATCAAATTTTAATGAAATTCAATAATAATTATAAGATTTATTTTGCTAAAACGTAAGTGGGTGGATCTTACAATCAAATGCTACAACTCACCTAAATGACAACACAGAATAAACAATGTATCAGTACCAAGTGATGATGATGATGATGATTTTCTCAAGATTTATGCTCATATTCATTTTGATGGCAGGATCCAAAACACACCTGAACATCAAGGTACACTTAGTGGTTGCAGAGCAAGAAGTAGACTATTGTGATTTAGTTTGATTTCATACTCTATTGACTCATCATGATGTATGCATACATTGGGATAACACTACTTGCAAGTGTTCAAACTCTGACCTAAACAGATTATTTATCATGATCACTGGAGCATTAAAAATACTCATGTAATTTTTGTATGGTTGGGTATTACTCCTAATGATCACTGGAGCATTAAAAGTACATCCCTCTGATCTAATTTTGGTATGGTTGGGTATTACTCCTAATGATGTTTGCACTACTAATTTTTGATGACTGTATGATTAGCCATGTCCAAGAAACTGGAAAAAATTAAATGTTTACATTATCAATGACTGACAGTTGGTGTAGTTGTGTAGTAATCTTAAATATGTATGCATATATCAAGTTTAATCATAGTAGAATTAGTGGTATGGAGGAAAATGAGCCAAACAAAAATGTACAAGGCCTACAAAGAATGAAACCAATTTTTTGAAAGAAAATGCATTTCTTTGAAAATACTTACTTGATTACAATACATTAGGAGAACATTGGTATATTTAAATTCAGTCATCTCATGCTAATTAACCACATCTTTTGGCTTTTTTTTTGCAAATAATAATGCAAAACAATTGTTGTCATCTTGATACTCAATTCATTCTGTTACTACTGGAATGGAACTGCATACACTTCCAGAGATTTAAATTTGGGGATCATCACGTGAGATTCTGGCTAAGGTTAGCATAATTCAATAAATGGAATAGACACTATCTGGGGGAATTTTAACTTGTATTGGTCAACAAATGGATACCATCAAGGGGCAAAACAACTTGCATAGGTCAATACATGGATACCGTCCAGGGGCAAAATAACTTGCATAGGTCAGTAAATGGGTAGTCTGGAGACAAAACAACCTGCAACTGAAAAACATTAGCTGGCATCTTTATGAGTGAGCTGGCACTGGTGAGACAAAGGTTGGGGGCTTGGCATGATATTGTATTTCTAGCCAATGACAGGAACTTGCATCATTATGAAGAGCTGTAAGACCCTGTTGGGGGCTTGGGTATTCCTAGTCATTGACAGGAACTGGTAGAGACGGTGAAGAACTGTGGGGAAATATCAAACAAGTTTTTTTAGCCAATTAAATGAATATATAGAGTTTAGCAGGGTCTAAACATCTGCACTAAAATGCATACATTTTAAGAATGGTTTCAACAGAACATTTTAGATTAGAACGCCAATGGGAAAAACGGTGGCCACCATTAAGACCTTGTCATTTACTGTGGTGATGAAATAAACCAAGATTTGTCCAGACCCAAAGAGTTGTTTTTCAAGTATTTTTCAAAGAGTAAAAAAGGACTACCAATAGTTTTCTAGCAGAATTTTTTTATGGCTGAAATTTCCATTTTTTTCATGCAATATTTTATCACTGCAAAAATATGTACAAAAGCCGAAGGAAATACATGCAACTAATTAGCATCCCATATCAGCAAAGGGATGATACTCTATTGGGTAACTATACCTAGTGTCATTTGATCAACATAATGTAATTCGATGCTGTCAACAATAATGGGTAAATCATAAAGTTAGCTCTCATGTACAAAGTACATAGCACATTTGAGCTAAACAGAAGAGGAGTCAACAAATTCTTTGGCAAATAATTTTTACTGAAAAATGTATTCAACATTACAACATTTCCAATATCAGATCGTGAAGCTTAGGATAATCACTCCATGACTTCATTGTATAACAAAGTTTTCTATTTTTGAAAATTTCTACATAATGCTACCTCATTATAAAGGACTTTGCAACAAGCACAAACCTCTTTTCTTAATTACATTTTTATATTCAGCTTTTGCATAAAGGACACCTGTCCATTAGGAACTAAACTGTGGTCCCTAAAGTATTTTTGATACACAGGTTTCAAAGTATTAAGAAATATATCAATTAAGTAAAATTGCAATAATTAAAAAAAAAGTCATGTACAGATAATCTGCTAGGTGTTAGAGCTGTTTGTCCCACAAAGTAATGTGGATACTATAGAAGATAACAATAAATTTTAACCTGGATGTCCCATAAGAAATGTTGATAATATTGATGACAAAATAGATTTTGACCTAGATGTCTGATAAGGAAATCTAGATACTGTTAATGAAAAAAAATTAAAACTTACTGGAATGATGATTTAGAAAAAAAAGTGTGTGTGTGTGTGTGTGTGTGTGTGTGTGTGTGTGTGTGTGTGTGTGTGTGTGTGTGTGAGCATTTCTGCACAACTGCTTCAATTTGGGAACTTGTTCCCACATTTGCAAGTTAAAAGCTGTCTCTCCTAAAATGGGTTGTATTTAAAATCAATCAGTGATGCATCATTTACTTTATCTTGATGAGTAAATTCGCATACTGAATTTTCTCCCCAATTATTCAGTTTAATTCCTTCCACACACTTCTATTAGTCCATTCTACATTTCACAACACATATTTTAAGTACACACCTTTTGTGTAATCTCTGTGGATGAAGCAATTCATCACAACCCAAATGTGAAATCAAAGAGATTACATACACACACATAAAAATACTCATGGCATACAATATATATCTAGCCCTACAATGGTCCAAAGATGTCGGGTCAACTAAGATCAGCTGTTACAGGTACATAAAAACTGATAAGCAACTGCTTGAATTCTTAATAAATATAACTACTAATGACCTTTTCAGACCTATATTTGCCAAGAATGTAAGAAAATTTATTCATGATCTTTCGAGACAATAATTTTTTTTGCACATTTTTCTAAACAAGGACAATTTACTAAAAGCTAAATTAATTACAAATTAATCAGAAACAGGATCTTTAGAGGATAATCACATTCAGATCATTGGATCCTAACCTTAAATATCCTAAATTTTAAGCCTAAACTTAAGTTCTATCTGTCAAATTCAGGCCAGATCTATACTGAACACACATGAAGTACAGCACTGTAGATCCTCATCTAATGAAACATAATATAATGGTAGATCTTGGGCCATGCAGTGCTCATTTAGTGTACATTATAAAACAAAGTATAATTTACATATAACAAATGTTATTGACCTTGGAATTTCAAAGGATAAAGTTAGTCAAAGCCAAATTGCAATTAATATGATAGTAAAGAACGGTTAAAATAAACTGATGATTAATCTATTCAGCATCTATGATCAGTTTAAACATCATACAGAAATTATACAAGTAAATGGAAGATAATTAATGGAAATCTTAACTGTACATACAAATTTCAACCCTATTAATCAAATATTTGAAGAGGAATTATATACATGCTTATTTTTACACAAATAAGTCAGAAAGTGATAAAAACTCATTTATGCTTAAGTATAAAAACAGAAGAAAAGTCACAGCAGTTTCTTAAAACTGGTTCAGAATTATTTATATTTTACAACCAAGCCAATTTTTACACATATCCAACAAAAGTAAAATTCCTTTAATCTATTAGTTCATATACCATACATACAGTTGAGATCAACTGCACACAACATAGACCCATATCCTGGTTGAAATTGACTTATGAGCAAGTCATATTGTTTACAAATATGTCTATTACCTTTAACCTTGCACACTGTTGGGAAATAAGTATCATTATATGCTAACTAACCTTAAATATCAATTATATAATACAATATATAATCAACTATATAATACAATATATAATCAATTATACAATACAATATATAATCAATTATATAATTTCATACTGACAGTCTTGTAAATTTTTTAAATAAAATGTACACTATATGTGGAGTTATTTCGCTGTGAGAAAAAATTGAATCTAATGAATTTTGCCGTAATTTAATTTTAATTTCAAATTTTATCTTTGACAAATTAATAATCTGGCTAAGCAACAGGAATCCTAATCAAGAAATGCAAAATTTTCATAACTTTGAAAATGAAAAGAAATTGTGAGAATAAAATCATAATTAAAAAAGAATGCCACCCTTATAATTATACATACTGTTTCTAAGTGTCAGAGCTTAGAGAGTTGCAAAAACATAACAGCATAAATGACATTCATTTATTCTTGAAAATATATCTAAGCATAAAGACAAAAGTTACCAGTGGGATTTTCCATAATTAGGCATAGTTATATATTATAAAACACAGATATATCTAAAAGTTATAAATGGTAAATTTATGCCAAAAAAGAATAGAGTATTTTCCATTAAATAAGGAAAACTCAAATGAGATGGCTGACACTTATGATTTGACAGATTTTGCTTCATTCTGATGGTCTACTGATTACATCAACTGCTGTTGAAACTACAGGCCTTTCGTATTGTGTATACTATACTATCTTGTACAAAATCATGTTTTCATTTAATAGATGCATAAAAAAAGAAAAAAACTGTTACACAAGATTATCTCAGTATAACACAATGATGCTTCACTTAACAAAATCTGAATCTTTTCTCAAAATTTCTGTTGCTGGTAATGTGTCAAATATTTGTGGTGAAAGGACTCTAGTTGAACTTCCACACATGCTTTTGACAGTGTTCTACAGCCTGCAAAAAGAAAAATGTGCAAGGTCCAATTCCAATCAAGAAACTGAGCCAGTGTATTAAACACCAAATACATCCAATAATGTCTAGTAACAGTCATGCTTTTAAACCATACCATGTAATGATACACCTGTAAATTACAATATTCTACTATAATTTTTGAAAAATTATATATTTATAACAGGGATTGATTCAAAAGCAGTAATTTATAACATGCTTATGGGATTAAGTATTTGTAAATGTGAATGATCTTAGTTAATTCCTTATAATTCATATAACCCACTGTAAATTATGCAATTCAAGTGGCATTTAATTCTCATTAATTATGTTAAATCAACATGTTCTCAAACTTAAATTTTTGAAGAGAAACCTGCTAAAATATTACACTGCCATACAGATGGTTGCAGACATTTAAACTCCATCTTACCTTGCATTTAATGGCATTCTCCTTACTGGCACACCAGTATGATGGGCCATAGGTACATTCCTTATTGCCCAGTAGTTGCTGTTTGGGCTTAAAGAACAGTTTATTGACTTCCTGTCCTTTAGGATCTGACAGGTTGGAGTTCTTACTAGAGTCTGGGCAGAGACCAATCTCCTATGAAAACAAGCAGGAAAAATTAACAACAAATATGTAAATGTTTGATGTATCATGCTTAAAAAAAATCATATTTAGGATTTATAAAATGATATAAATATACTGAGGTCTAAAACTTAGTGATTTAAATTGTTCCAGTTTGCAACACGACTCAAAATATTGAGAAAATGACTTTCACCCTCCAAAACAAACACTGCCCCTTGATGATGTGTCAACAGCTATAAAAGTTGGCTGGTTGAACAATCATTTAAAGCCAGCATACGAGGTACTGCTTTAAAGGACAGAAAGAACAGTTTGTATGTTCCAGAGTATCAAAGGGGCCTCGAGTGGCTTAGTGGTCTAAAGCGCTGTCCATGACATATCACTGCCGTCTCACCTCTGTCTTCGTGAGTTCGAGTCTAAGATTCGGTGAATGTGGATATGTGAGAAAGCTTGCCAGTAGCTTCTCATGGGTCGGTGGTTCTTTCCGCGGATTTCCTGGTTTCTTCCTCCATCATTAATACTGGCCACCATGTATAGCCTATCGTGTGCTGAAAAATGGTGCTAAGCCCCACAACAACAACAACAACCAGAGTATCAAACCCTTGTTATATCTGGCACAAAATGCTAAGGACTATGTTCAATCTCTGGTGCTTAAAGAGAACTGTATAAATTAATTTGACTGATAAACAAGAATGATTATAATATTCTTCAATGAATGTGATGAAGTTTCATTACATCACTGCTACTGTGTGATGTCATTAGGTGGGATGCATTTATGGGATCCATGTGAACAAAAGCATTTGCAGCATGGACAACATGGTAAAAACCAACAATAAAAAACAAGAGGCTAAAGATAACCTGAGCTCACTCACCTAAGTGACATCTAACCAACAGATAAAATGCACGAGCAGATTTGTCTAGAATTATGAATCAGTCGGATGCATTTTGTGGAAATTTTGTCCTATTCTACTGACTGCATATTTTATCAAAACAATTTGTCCAATACTGAAAAGTTTCAATGTTTGGCAAGTTTTGAGATAAAGCTGTATAAATGTTCTCCCACTTTTATTATTGGTGGTCATATATGATACCACATAATTTTCATTTTCTTTTAAAAGTCTGCAAAGTCTGTTACATGGTTCTTTTTGATGATTTTATTGAAGGTTTAATTATTTCCAGTAACAGTAGCAACAACTGTTGACATTATTTGTATAAAGTTCATCTTCACTAGCCATGGTTGTGATGTTAATCTTATCTATACCTTGGTAGATCGATTAGATATTGCTGTGGTTTGAGTCCATTAACTTTACTGCATGCAGCAGCAAGCAACCATATTCAATTAAAATCAAGTTGTTCAAACTTGAACACTTTTTACATGATCAAGATAAAGCCTGGATACAACTGGAATGGATCCATAAATAAGCAATATTCCACTGCTGGTTTGTGTTTATACAAATGTATCCTTTCACTCAAATACACCTGTAATGGCTTCTCACTGGTATGTGGTCACACTTTTAATGTTAAAATTACACAGTATCTTTAGAAGTCAATTGCCATTAATTTTGACCAATATACAATTGGCCACTAATGCATGCTATTGACTAGCTGGCATTGCATACTAACAGAGGTAACTCACAAAATCAACAAATCTCACAAGGGCAAAGCAATGAAAAATCTGATCCGCCAAGATGTTGATAGGGTTAATATAATGGAACCTTGACTAGTGAAGATGTACAAAGTGAAAAGCCCTTTAAGAAACAATGTTATCTGTCAAATTTGGTCAATTCTGTTGAGTGACTTTTAAAAGAAGTAAATTAAGGGATTTTCTACTTTTAATAATGGTAGCCATAGCCATATTTCACAGTTTCACAGTGAATCAGAATTATTGGCAAAAATCTGAAGCAATCCCCACTAGAATTCTTGCTGTCAAATTTGGTCAAAATATTTTGAGCAGTTTGTTGGAAGAAATTCAACAATAGTAACCATATTTTATAATGGTAATGCAAAATTATAATCAAATTTAAATGATATTCATGTCATTCTGATTTCTGTAAAATTCTTTCAAATTCTGCTAGCATCGTAAGCTTTTTAAAGATTTTTCTATTTATAGTAATGACAATTATAATAAATGATTGATCTGCATTTGCATTCTACTGAATATGAAAAGCCTTTGTTCCAGAATGTTTTCTGTCAAATCATGTGCAAATTAATCAAGTGATTGTTTAGAAGTTATAAAAGCTTCTGTGAACAATTAATGAATAATGCATGATGAATGAAGGACCATATCAAAAAATTACTTTGTCTTAAGCAATGAATAATGCATGATGAATGAAGGACCATATAAGATTATTTGGTTTTACAGACTGGTGAGCTTATAATTTTTATACAGTTCATTCAGTCCATGCAAATGTTATAAAAATGACACCCATCCTGAAGACTGCTTACCTTGCAAATAGTAGTTGGGTTTATTTCAAGAGCCAGGAGTTCAGCAATTGCAGGAGCATATTCCTTGATGATATCCTGACACTGAGAAAAATGTCATTCAATTATTAGCAAGTATTTTACTGACACAAATACTGTCAGTAGCACTTACACCCTGTCAAGTGTACCATGTAGTCTGCATCACTTGCTTCATACTCAAGCAGAATCTTCATGACATAGGCCACTTTACCAAGTTTGATCAAATTCCTATTAAAAACCCTTCATTTATAAATTTATAAAACCTGAAAGTTCTTGGAGTCAAACTTTTTTTCAGTTAAAGTAATACACTAAGTTTTAGGACTTTGAACTAAAGTTAAAGTTTTCTGTTTAAAAAGGTAAAACAGAAAAAAGTTAATAAAGAATATCATGTGAGGTTTTCAACCAGTGAAGTTAATGATTCATAAGCAACATATTAATCGTATATACACCTATCTCTACCACTTCATAATGCAAGAGCAACAAGACCATAACTCCATACCTAACCCGCCTTTACACAATGTGATAGTTTCCCAAAAAATATATGTATGCATTTGGATTCTTTTGACAACTATGATTCATTACTCTTCTCAGCTACCATTATATTTGTAGGTTATTACCAAATAATTCCATGACAGGCACAACTGGGTCAATGGCTCAAAATACATACAAACAGCCACAGGGCAAGATAAGGTACTCTGAGTCAATGGTGGAGCCCAAGGCTCAAAATAGGTACATACAAACAGCCACAGGGCAAGATAAGGTACTCTGAGGTAATGATATCAAAGTATCCAGCAATGGCCATTTATGTGTAATTACTGAATAAAGATGAAATAAAACGAATGTGAAATTAGTTACATCATGAAGCAGTTATGTCATGAAAAATACATGTATTTGGTTATGTCATGAATCATACATGTGTATTTAGTTATGTCACGAAACATACATATTTAGTTATGAAAACTGTTTTTACAAGAAGTCTAAAGATTTAAACTTCTGATGTTGATGGGCGTGGTGGTCATAGAATGTAGGAAACCAGAGAAAATAGAAGAAATCAGACATTACATGTACAAGATCAAGGATTTGAACCTTAGGCTACAGAAATGCAAAGCGATACATATACATGCTTGACTGACAGTTATCTTCTGTATGAATTGCAACTTTAGTCATCTTCAAGCAGTAAGTACAACAAGCAAAATGTGTTAAAGTTCTACTGGCATAGTCATGGAAATCAGACATTTACATGTAAATTAAGTTTTAATGGCATCAGTGTTTTATCTATCCATGCATCAAATATGCAGACTTTTCCTATTTGATGCACAAAAGTCATTGTGGGTAAATTGATGTACCCCAATGTTTATGTTTTGCCGATTAACAAAACACAAACTTTGGTCTAAATATCGTTGCTGGTATGTAAATTAACACAGCCTAATATTATGTTTTGCTGATTAACACAAAATTATGGTTAGGTCTAACTACTCTAATAGCAAGATTACAACTCTTCCAAACTGGGAAAAGATGTGCACGCCAGTTTCTTATGCTAATGTTATAATGGGTTACAACTGAGTGTGGAGCCTGGAGCTGACTTTGTGTGACCTGTAACAGTCACATTATTTGTTGTAACAGGATGCTAGAACCATATAATCACATCATCCAAGAAAGAGGTGGAAAACAAACATGTGATTTTAAAGTGATTATCATGAGAAACTATTATTTTATGTGCATCTTTGTCATGGAATGAAGTTTCCATTCACTCAACTGTATGCCTTGTGTTGTTCCGATATACTGTCAGTATTTGACTGAAAATGGTGTTTAAGGCAAAAAAATTAAAATAGATCTGAAACAAAATTATCTTTTTGACCACATTTATGACTGATTGATGATAATAGTATTGTTATTGAATCAGTGAAGTCTTCATCATCCAAAGAGGAGGTAACTGTTACTACTAAGATAAAACTTAATTTGGGTAGCAATAGTTGAAAACAAACCTGGCTATGTTTCCAAACAGTTAAGTCAAGTGAAGAATGAGAGTGAAGATGCAATTATGTTTTGCCATATATGTACAGATTCTGAAAAGACCATCCATGACCAAATGGGCAAAAAACAATAACTTTCAGAACAGTACACCAGCAAGGCATGCTGAGTTGCCAGAACACAAACTGATGAATAAAGGTCACAACACCAGGCAGATTTGACTGCAGTTTTACAAAAACATTCTTCCAACAAGACAGCAGTTAAAGTGATACTTAAGTGTGTATATTAGATGAGTGCAGAAGACATCCCTTTTTTAAAAAACAAATCTCTTCTTAATTTAATACATGACTTAACAGTTTAAGAAATTGATGCCATTGGCATTTTTAAGAATTCTGTCATTCAGTATGACTCGGCTACTACCTGTTCAGAGATACTGGAGTGCCAATCAAAATGCTGCTGAAGATAGTCTTATACATAACCTCCAAAATTCATCATTTGTGACAGATTATAATGGCAGATGAAAGCACTGAAACAGCCAACAATAAATGCCTTGCCATATATGCTCCGATTATTTCTGATGACATGAATCTATCAACAAGATTTTTAACAAATATATAATGTACAGATGCTTCTGACAAGGAAATTGCCTTATTGGCTTTAGTCACATTATATAATATTTTTGTTGTGTATTTAAACAATAAAATTATTTTTCAAAAACTACTGAAAACTGAACATTGGCTTGCATAACACACAGGTTTGGATTCTGACTCACTATTTATTTACCCTGATGAGTCAAATGACTTGCATGAAGCCATTTGTATATAAACACTGTGGCATAGCCATGGAAATCAGACAGTTACATATAAATTCCAGACTTTCAACAATCAAACTGAAAAGTGAATTGAAAACCATCCAAGCAGTTACACACAGGTTGTAGGGATATTGGAAAAAGTACAAAATATACAAGCTCCACTAATATAATCAGAAAAGCAGTACAAGAGCAGTAGGTGTTTATGAGAAATTTAACCCATGAAGGACTATCATTAAACTTTTCAAGCCAAATGAACACGAGACTGCCAAATCATGCAAAACCAGTGTGTAATCATTAGCCATTGTAAATTTTATCATGTAGAAAAGAAATTGTCTGAAATTATTTATGGCCCATTTCCCAGCAAAAGATTTATTTGCAATCTTTATCCCTTACATTTTATCTTAAAATTACTTTAAGATTTAAATTTCTAAATTTTAAATGGCACATTGTGGCCAGGATTGTGTTTTTATTGGCATAATATTGACAGTATTGTGTTTAATTGGCATGATATTGACAGTATTGTGTTTAATTGGCATGATATTGACAGTATTGTTTAATTTGCACTATATGGCCAGGATTGTTTAATTGGTACTATATGGACAGTATAGTGTTTAACTTGCACTATTTGGCCAGTATTATGCTTAATTGGCACTATTTGACTAGTATTGTGTTCAAGTGGCACTCTAAAGCCAGGATTGTGTTTAATTGGCACTATATGGTTTGCATTGTGTTAAATTTGCAGAATTTTGGCCAGTATTGTGTTTAATTGGCACTTTTTGGCTAGTATTGTGTATAATTGGCATTATTTGGCTAATATTGTGTTTAATTGGCACTATATGGCTAGTACTATTGTGAAAACATTTACCTACCCACCCAGTCCGACATACATACCCAATTTTGAGAGGTTAACCTGTGTACATAAGTCACCTGTATACAGACTAGTTTTGCCTTTCCTATGTGTTGCCACTTTTGACAAGTTTGACAGTACAACACACTGTGATTTATATGTAAAGTTACCATTGAATAAACATTTATTCCTACTTCCTATTGTCTTCTGAGGAATTATGTACATCTAGCATGGCTGAATCAATGTGATCATTACCACAAATATTTAAACCATGCTAGTTATGGCATAAATAGTAACCTTTGATCTTAAGAATGCAGTCATAACAGAGGTACATCCAATTATTAAGTGTCATGACAACATAATTAGCATCCAACTAATGAATTTTAACACAGATTTCAAGAAAGTCAATTAAGTATGAAATATAGGTCATGGAGACAGCTTTTTGCAAAAAGGCTGTAAAACTTATCAAGAGACAACCACTTGAAAAGTTTGATGATTCTAGATAGCAAAATATGCATATAACATTGCCAAAACCTTGTGTTCATAGGCTAAACATATAACATTGCCAAAACCTTGTGTTCACAGGCTAAATACAAACACTTAGCCAAGGTCGGTAAACAGTGATTTATAGGTCATAATGATCCCCTTAGCTGTAATGGTGTAAAACTAACATAGATACAAATTCTCAATTTTACAAGGTGAGCAAAAACCAATAACAACACCTACATTGCACTTTAATTCCTATTAGATAGCTCAAAATTCAAAGTATAATGGATTTACCGTTAGTGTGTATTGAGATGGGAGGAGGGCACAGACTTTCTCCAAGAAATGTATGGCTGCTTCTACAGTACTGTTTTCTTTTAGCTGATCATCTACAAAGCTAACAAGAGCTGTACACACCTCACATTCCATACTTTCTGCTATTGGACTCACTGCAAACAGATTTAATTTTTCAGTACATGTCTTCATGGTGTGTGCAGTATTTGCTATATATGTGTTTTACTGCATAGCTTTTATATATCCAAATGCCATTTAGTCCTGTCCATGCATTATCATATACAACAAGAAATTAGTTGCACAGGCACATTAGGATCTGAGTAGTGTTTATGATGTTCATCATACTTGTGATTTCAGGTGAAAGGTGAAAAACCTGATCCAAGTCTTTACTAGTAGTCTTCAGTCTCCTGCATGCCATATACAGGTATAAACACAAGTAAATCTCAAAACAAGATATTTGTTTAGGTACAGATTTTTGTTTTTGTTCTAGCAATTTATTTGTTTGATTTTTGTATAATCTATACACTTCATCCTGTATTTGTACAATCTATACAATTCATTTCGTTTCTTGTACAATCTATACAATTTGTCCTGCATTTGTACATTCTATACATTTCATCCTGTATTTGTACAATTTATACAATTCATCCTGTATTTATCTGTACGATCTATACAATTCATTTGGTTTTTTGTACGATCTATACATTTCATTTTTTGTATAATCTACTAAATTCATCTTGTATTTGTTTGTACAATCTATACAATTCATCCTGTATTTGTTTGTACAATCTATACAATTTATCATGAATTTGTACATTCTGTACAATTCATCTTGTATTTTTTTCATAACCTACACAATTTCTCCTGTATTTGTTGGTACAATCTATACAATTTATCCTGTATTTGTTTGTACAAAATTTTTCACACCAAAATATTTATTAAGCATTGAGTTTATTCAGCTTTAAATTTCAATTTTGTTACAGTAACTAACAGTCTAAAGATTAACTGTCAACTATTGACTAGTAAGATAAAATGATACACAAAACTTTGTAAGACTTACATGTACAACAAAGGCTGCTCTTTATTCTTAAGAAGGTCAATTTCAAGAGTTCCTATGTGCAATAATGTTCAATAATTGGCTGTATGTGTGAAACAAAAAAAACAAGTACCACTTATACTCATTTATAAGAGTCCAACTGCAAAACAGACATACCCAGGTCTGGCATCACATTATGCATAATGCACAATAAAATCTAGGTCTGTGCAGTTTGTTAGGAGTAATCAATAGAACACAGACCCTGATCTAGAAGCACATTATGTTATGGCAGATCCAGATCTATGTTGTTTGCAGTTAAACTTATAAGCAATTACATACGGTAAAAAAAATCATTATAATATATTAGAACAATATTACTAAAATATCATAATAACAATATTTCCCATAGATCCTAGTGCAACACCAACTAATGAATGTCATGACCCTGACAAAACATTTAATTACATCATCTCAAGTTATTGGTAAACATTAACTTTTTGCTCAAAGTGACATTAAAATAGGAACAATTTATTTCACTTCATTCTGAATCTTATTCATTTGTTTATCATTCTTGTTAATCTATAGGACTCGTGGTAAGAATGATATGGGAGGATGGGAACCAGCATAGAAATGGGTGATTAGGGGGTGATTATGATTTTTTACGTAGCTTTAAAAAATTTTCAGTCATATTGCTATGATGTCTGCAGTAAGACTGTTTATTGTGATGTCTAGCACTGGGGCATCATGCCGCAGACATGTAGCATGATGTCCCACCCAGTAACATTATCCTGACACCAGGCTGACCAGTCCTAACACTAATCTCTTAATGCTGAACACCAAGCAAGGCAGCTGTTAGTACCATTTTTTTAAGTCTTCGGTATGACTTAACCGGGGATTGAACCCATGACCTTGCACATCCGAGGCTAACACTCTAAACACTAGACCACCATAGCAGTTCACAGAAATGGGTGAACATAAAAAAGACGATACACCACTCCCTTAATAACTTGTGCAAAATGGGGTCCAAAAATATTGACCGTGTTATAAGCGAGGGCGCGAGTTATCCAGGAACCTATAACAAACAACAAAACAAACGGATCAACGTACACAGGCAAAAGGGGTGGGTGGGTTTCGCATGTTAGTGTTGAATACTCAATAATCGTGCTATGATTAACTATGATTAAATATTTGTTCATAGCGGTGTACTTTTGTCATCACAGAGTAACAATTAATTTCAGGATAACTTACAGGATATTGCGGAGATCATCAAAACAATAATCCACACGTTTTCCATTGGCTTAACACATATATGATTTGGCACATTGTGTACTATGTCACAAATGATTGTGTTGAATTGGATAAATTCTTGTTTAATCCAAAGTAGATTTTTTCACACACAAGATCGACACCCACTTAAAAAAACAAAACACAATGTCGATCAAACGACAGGTTGATTTGAATGCGGTAGAAGTAAAATTAATTTTTTTTTTACAAGGGTTAGCCATTACCAACATCAATTTAATGGGTCAACAAATTTAAAATGCCTTAATTTTTTTATTGTACTTCAATTGCTTTATTTGATACAAAAGACATATTCAAAGGGATAAAACAACACAGGTATCTTTTAATTGATTTTTGTTTAATGCAACAAACACTTCCCGAGTTGTTGATCAAAACAAAGCTGGCATTTATTTAGGTTCTCACAGAAGAACTCACGATTGACTATTTTCATGTTTTCATAGAAAAGAATATGTTGCAATTCTAGTGTTTGCACTGAAGCGAAATGAAAGGATTAGAACATGAATTTCACATAGCAAGACATTTAGATGGTGTTTATTTTATTATCTGTTGCCACCTCTTAGCATAATATTTCGTTGATCCTGTTTTGCCAGACTGATTATTTTCAGAGTATTAACAACTTTTTCTCTCAAAAATCCCCAAACATAATAAAAAAAATCCCCATCTAATTAGAACTTGAAAATTTCATGATATGGAGTCTATCTTTACGGCAATAATCACCATTTCCGATGATATAATGAGCTACAGTATTTCATGTATTTTTTCGTACTTTTTATTTTTCATACACAATCCAGTTATCAAAATAATAATTATTTAAATTTATCATAATTATTTGTATAGAACTCTTTGTATTTGTAAAATTGGTTAAATTATCGGACATAAAATTTCCACTAAGAAGATTTACGTTTGCAAAGAAGATCAAAAATACTGTATTCCCATTTTGTTTTTACAAAAGTTAATAATTTATAATTATTTTTTGTGTACGAAAATTTACTTAATATACAGTATGTAACAAGGTTCAATATACTAATTCTTATCGCAAATTTTTTTTCACGTTGAACACAATTTAAAATATATTTCCTTTGAAAAAAATCAGGAGCCATGCCAGACACCACGTTTTAAGCTTTTAAGCGGGTTCGCGAGTTATCCGGGCATGACTTATCAAGGGAGTGGTGTATATGGGTCTGGATGCTAAGACTGATTGATAATGAGAAAGATTTTAGTATAAGAATCTTTGTGAGCTTACACTAGTTGTACATGAAACAAATAGAGACAATGTTTTCTTGATGGAATTTCTGTCCTTTTACAGATACGAGTTTGGAAACTTTGAAATCTTCACCTAACTTACTGGGGTAGGATTGAAAACTGGTTTCAAACGTGTAGATCCTGGAATTGCCAAATTGCCACTGTTTACATTGTTTTCACTACTCAGAAGCTGGCATCAGAAACATGCCTACACAGATAAATATAGATTTTATCCTGTGCATTCAGAAATTAAAAGTTACTGAATTTTTAATATCATGATGTTTCTATAGGTTTACTAAGCGAGATGAACTAGTAACAAGAGTCATTCCAAGAATAAAGAATTTGCATCTAAATTAGCATCAAAGAAACAAAATTACCTTTCCCTTCTTTTAAAATATGGACTGCAGCTGTTAAAGGTGCCAAAACTTTAGAATTACACAGTTTGAGAGCTGTACAAACTTTTGATGGGTCCAATTCCTGGATTAGCAGAGTAACAACAACAGGTCCATAGTCCTGAACAAAACCAACACATTCCTGAGAGATGGTAGAGGGAAGAATTGAGCATACTTTTTCCAGGGCATTTTCAATTTCTTGCTGCAATGAGAATAGAAAATAACTTAAAAATGTAATGTTAATGATGCAGATGGCAGAAAAATCCTTTTTTGGGAAGTCTATAACATATATAACATCCTGCTTATGTTACACTGTCCAAAACATATACAGAAATAGAATGGATAAATTTAAGTCTGGACAGTTTCATGAAAATCTCCCGTAAATGTCAATATAAAAACAGGATCAATCTCAGCACGGAAAATTGTAAAGGGGTGTGGTTCAACCCTCCTATAAGAAAGGGGGTGCGCAAACAATCAGCTGAATATAGGGAAAATTAATTGAAGAAATAAAGCTACAGGTTGAAACTATGATCTCATTTTTAAAAAATTTATTGAATCATGTAATCAAAATACAGACCCTGTAAAATGCATGGATATTCTAACTTAAATACATTTTCACTTTTGACGTGATGCTAAAGTTTGCAGATTAAAAATGCAAGGTTTATCACTATATACAAGGAAGGCCAATATACATTTTTGGGATACAATTCTGTATATCAGTCTTCTACAGCCATTGGAAGATTTTTTAAACAAAAAGGGAACAGATGTTGCATGTTTGCTAAATAACAAAACAAAAAAAAGCTGAATGAGAGAAAGTTTTTATTGTTGTAGGGTTTAACACCATTTTTCAGCACACGATAGGCTATACATAGCAGCCAGTGTTAATAGTGAAGGAAGAACAAGGGAAAGCTTTGGAAAGAACCACTGACCCACAAGAGATGGCAGTGATCTGTAACGGATAGTGCTTTAGACCACTCAGGGCTTCTATCAGATACGGTTAAATGAAAGAAAGAATGAGAGAATTGGAAAACCATACTTGTTTGTAAAGCATTTGTAAAATCTTTGCTCAAAATGTAAAAAATATAATTTTTAAAATTTGTACAATGACAAAATCTTATCAGGTCATCTACATATGTACATAAACATGTCTAGCAAATTTCTTTTGACTACATCAAGTGGCTTTTGCCAAATTACAATCACAAAGTTTTTATTGCAAAAAGTAAACTCCAAAAAGCTATAAAATTTTGTTAACAAATTAAAATCTACCACAATGATCTCAAATTACCAATCATGTTATCTACACATGATTACAAAAAATCCTATTAAGCTTAATTTGTCTGATGGTTTAAGTGCTTAAAGTTCTAAAAAATGTAAACAAATTGAAAACTGAAAATCTCAGCAGACCATCTATATTGGGATACAAATAAGCTAGAATGTTTAATATATCTATCCTGACTCTTGATAACAAACTTTTTTGGAAGACAGATGGACATTTTGTATCCACAGGCAGACAGAAAGAACCAAAATCACAGCATCAAAATGCAAAGTGCTGGTTGACAGACACAAAACAGAAAAAAATGCAAACACTTGACAAAAAACAAGACTTCATAATTTAACATGCAGAAAATAAAACAGTTGGATCAACAGAAATGAAACACCTACTTAAAACATTATTAACTTAACATGACACACAAAATATGACAGTACAAACAAAAGTGTAAATACAAGACCAAACATTACTAACTTAACATGACACACAAAATATGACAGTACAAACAAAAGTGTAAATACAAGACCAAAAATGTGTACATGGAACATAGCTACCCCACAAAAATGCCTGAAATGATCAAACACAAAAATCTAAAGTGTCACTGATGAATGCATGAATGGACCAAGGTAACAGTAAATGCCCCAACATTATTCTTGTGGGACATAAAACAAGGGCAGACAGATGACCCAACTGGACAAAGGTAACAATAAATGCTCCATCATTGTTACTGTGTGACCTAAAACAAGAGCAGACAATGACTAGACTGGACAAAGGTAACAGTAAATGCTCCATCATTGTTCTTGTGGGAACTAAAACAAGGGCAGAGAGATAACCTGAGTGAACAAAGGTAACAAACAGTAAATGCCACATCATTGTTCTTGTAGGACATAAAACAAGGGCAGAGATATGACCAGAGTGGACAAAGGTAACAGTAAATGCCCCATCATTGTTCTTGTGGGGCCTAAAACAAGGGCAAAGAGATGACAAGAGTGGACAAAGGTAACAGTAAATGCCTCTATCATATGCCCAATCATTCCCATCATTGTTCCTGTGGGACATAAAACAAGGGCAGACAAATGACCAGTCGACAAAAAGAAGACATCAGTAATACATTGGTAGCACCTCCAACAAAAATCTGTGAATATTTTAAGATATTTTGGGAATTCAGCCATTGATGTTTTGTATTCAAAATATAGACTGAATAATACTCAGCCTTGTCATTATCTTTTGAAATAGCTGGCTCAAAATTAAAAGGACAAGCCTAAATCAAGGCAACAATATCACAAGAAATGTTGCAAAAGTAGGACAACTCGGCTGGAAATGTAGATAGTATTTATATGGTGGCTGGTTGATAAATAGAATGCTGAATATCTGATCTACAATATCATATAGCAAGTCGGCTGCAGAAGCAATATCAATATTATGATTCTGTATGCTGAGTTTATGTTAAGACACAACTGCCAGCTGGAACTGTCAAAGTGTTCGGCTAAATCTTTGTTCTACTTTTCCCAATTCCTGCATTCAGCAAGTAGCCCTGTGCATTTTCATGCATGTGAATGTGTGGATATGAGTGCAAAGGTGTAACCATGGTTATGAAAAACACTTCATCATTTAGGAAACAACTTTGAAGTCATATGACCTTGAAAAGACTTTACAACAAAATCCAAGATTGTTCACATCAACAATGATAACTCTTTAATCACCATATTAAAAGCAATACTTATATTTTTTGTCATCTGCTAATTTAGGAAAAATAAATTATAGAACTTTCAGGTTTATTCTTGATTTAATTCATAATAAGAAAGTTCATGTTAAATTTTCATTTTATAACTTATAGAATTAAATTACTTTAGTTTTCCAAACTTGATGGTTTTGCTTCTTCCTGTTACTCAGTTTAAGACCATGTAGTCATAACAATTATAAATATATGTACTTAAGTCTAGCATAAACTATTGGTTAAACCTACTTCATAATATCTATCCATCGTACAAGAAGTTAACAGTAATTACTATCTTGTTTAACATTTTTTCAGTATTTTAAATACTGTTTCTTATTATAATCTATAGGTTAGAATATATACTTATGGTATCCTTTCTTCAATACTGTATTTTTTTCCAAACAATGCAATGCAAAAGTACTCTACAGAATTGTACCAGAAAACTGGAAGCTACTGAAAATTTCTCAGGTCGTGGTTTCATCACATGAAGGATGATGACCTTAAAAAATAAAGTGGTGAATGCTGATCTATGATCGAATGCCAGCAATCTTCGTTTAAAAAATTGCCTTAAAAAGTTACAGGCTGCATATTATCCATTTAATTTCCAAATACTGCTGAATAGGCAGGTTGACCCACATGATGTTTGTGTTCTTTGTAACAAACATGTAACTCAGATTTGTATACAGCATCTTTTTAAGCTCATAATCGCTAACTGACATGTAACAGTCCCCAGCTCCAATAATTAATCTACTTCATAACTTTTAAAGTCATTGTCATCATCACTATCATCAGCCTGAATTAAATCATTGTGGAATCATTTGTTGTACCTCTGACAGGATCCAAAATAACTGCTGCTTTAGGTATTATTCTGGGCATCTTAACACATAAAATTTGCCAAGAGTTCTAAATTCAGATTGATTAACACTTCATGTTCACATGATTCTGAACATGTTCTTTTTTCTAAAGGAAGGTGCTGCCATGAAAATACCTAAACACACAAAAAACTACTACAAGATTCATTTGTTAGAGCTAGACTACAAGTAGCAGAGTTTGGCACATCAGTGAGTTCAATGAGACAGATTTACCAGACCTGTTTACCCATAAATTTACCTGTCAGTATTTTAAGCAATGCCTGTCAGTATTTTCAGACCGCAGTCAGTATTTTCAGCACACAAATAGTAGATACTATCAATATACTATAATTATCATTATGTAGTATTACACGACATAATGACTATACAATATTGTGTATTGGATGTTGAGAATGTCAAAATAAGTGATGTGGCACAAAATGCGGACGCGGATGCGGACCGAAGAGACGATACAACGAAACGAAAAAAACGGCTTAAAAAATTAAATTTTAAAAGTAATAAACAAATGCAACCTCAAATCGTATTTTCAGTTCAATGACCGTATGGATGGGCTTTATTCCGTACAAATATGGTCAAATACGGTCGGGTAAACAGGTCTGGATTTACACATGTAGATCTGGATACATCAGAGTGTTTAAGAGCGACTGATCTACACATGCAGTAGAGATGGACGCATCAGTGTTCAAGGGGTGACTGATTTACATATGTGGTACAGTTCAATACATCAGTGTTGAATATGGCTGATTTACACAAGTCAACCAATTTTCTGAAAAACTTTATTTTGTCTCAATTAGATGTCCCTAGAGTAGAGAAGCATCCTAAATTTTAATGGTATCAAAGTTCTCATTTACACTTTCAGTATCCTGATCTGTGTCAGAAATCCTGGTGAAAGAAACATTGAAGTAACTTGTTATCAACTTATGAATTGGGTGAATGGATTTACATCTATGTGTTAGTGTGAAAGACAGATGGAGAAGGCCACTGGACACACAAAAACACACTGGTGACCAAGACTAAAGCAGAGAGAAAGACACAGAGGAAAACATGGCCAGATGTCAAATCAATTACTGACAGTTTAATTTTGTGCAGTTCTTACACATAACTAATTTCAAATCATATGACAGTTAAATGAGTGTGATTAGGTGATTAGCATGCTCATGTGGCCTGACAGCATTACTGCATATTTAGACACTACATTGCCTTTGAGGAAGAAGTAATATTAATAGGATCACATAATTTACCCAACTCAATCAGATTAAGTACAGAAATAAGCATTATACTCCCAATAACACATTTTGTATCCTTGAACAATTAACAAGATCATCCCATAGATCAAATGATACTAATTCACATACACATATAAATAATCTTCACATACATCTAATAAGGGAATACATCTATTATTGTCACTACTAACATAAACAATAAGTTTTTTTGATTAGCTTTTGTCAAGTCATTATTTCCAGATCCCAAGCATACAGCAAAAGGAGGAACAAAATTGTTGTTTGTGTCCAAACATGTTAAATATGTGACACTTAATCCTCTTCCCATTTCAAGCAAAACACCCTGGACCCATATCTATAAAATTATTTGATGACCAATCAGTCCATATTTTTATGCAGTTGAGTTGTGTTGTATTTACAGCTAAATGCATTATACAGAACAATATATACATATATACATATATATATATATATATATATATATATATATATATATATATATATATATATATATATAATAAATTCACTTACCTGTGTAGCTTTTGCTTTTAACAGCTCATCCAATGTTCTCATGACCAATTCACAAATGACGCATTTGGGACCTGCCTTCAGCTGGGCTGGAGTTATTAATTTCAAGTAGATGTAATTCTTTTCAAGCAAAGATTCTTATTTTAAAAAAAATAAAAATCACACTTTTGTGAAAAACAAAATGAACTGCTTTAAATGATTGCTTTAAACATTTACCAAAAATACACTTACATAAAGAGACCATATTATTTGCACCATTAGGTAAAATATTGGGTGCAATGGTTTCTGAAATTTGCAGAGCTTGAGTTTAAACAAAACATTTATGACTTTAATAATAAACATCTATTTATGGGTAGGAGCAGCGATCAGTTAGGCTAAACAGCTTATATTTCTTGGAAAATTTTGATTTCTTCACAATAAATCTCTCATTTTCAATAACAGTTTGTACGGATTCTCTAGATCTCACCACATTTAGTATAAGCATCTTAGGTTAAGCCCAAAATAATGACTACTGAAAAATACAATCTGATAAAATCAAGATTTAGTTAAAAAGTAGATCTAATTACACCAATTAAAATGTCCATGTAATTTGAAAGCAATTATATGTTCTCAATATTGTCCACTTTCAGCAAAAGGAAAGATGTAATGTGATTGATGGCACTAAAGGTTAACAAAACATGACCTCATATTGGTGTCATGGTCAATAAAATAGGACTTGTATTAGGGTCAAAAGGTCAACAGAACATGACTTCATATTGGCATCAATCCAATCTCCACTGTGTTGAAGATCTCAATTTTATTCAGATTGCCACATACTAGTAACTGTCTATCTTGTAATATCCCCTTAATTACATATGCATTATGGTAACAATCTGTAATATTCCACTAATTACATATGCAATATGGTAACAATTTGTAATATCCCCTTTAATTACATATGCATTATGGTAACAATTTGTAATATCCCCTTAATTCCATATGCATTATGGTAACAATTTGTAATATCCCCTTAATTACATATGCAATATAGTAACAATTTGTAATATCCCCTTAATTACATATGCAATATGGTAACAATTTGTAATATCCCCTTAATTACATATGCAATATGGTAACAATTTGTAATATCCCCTTTAATTACATATGCAATATGGTAACAATTTGTAATATCCCCTTTAATTACATATGCATTATGGTTATATATATATTTCTGATACTAGTTCGCTAAGTTGTAGTTAACATCTTGGTAATGTGACGTGAATTGTGTGCTGGCAGGATTCAAAATAAGACATCTTTCTTGACTTATTGGCATGTATTATTTTAAATCTCAATATTTCAAATATGAATTGTGCTTATTATTGTGTAAGTATTTGTTAAAGAAATCCTAGATAATAATTAATACAACAAAAATTATAACTCTGAAATTCAGCTTACTTTTCTGTGTTGCTTTGAATGAAGGAACATTTAGACTGGGTTGAATCTTTACACCAGAGCAGAGACCCAGTGCAGTGCAGATTTGATCTGGCTTAAGCTGTTGCAGAAGGGAGATAATGAGAGGTCCATACTGCTTTACCAGATTGTCACACTCTGTTACAACTGTACTTGGCAACAGTGCGCAGAGTTTTCCCAGAGCCTGCTCAATCTCCTCCTGAAAAATATAAAAGCATATGACCTATATGTGTTGCAAAGCCATTTCATAATACAATGGACATGTGAAATTAACATACGATGTCACAACATAATACAAGGCAAAAAAATGCTTTCTTATCAGGAATCCTAGTCTCCATTTTGGGAAACTAGGCAGATCATCTGGAATGGACATCATGTTTGGTAAAAGTTTCTATACAATTATCTTGCATTTTTCTATCAGCATATACATACCTCAGTAAGCAACAAGGTCCAATAATAAAAGTGAATCCATTCCTCCGATTCCAGGACCTTGAATTATTCCAACACTTTTAGTCAAAACAATGACCATAAAAATTAGTCTTCCTCATGACTTTTTAATTTTTTCTTTACCTCTGATGCTATTTTTTGTTTACCTCTTTACATTCAAGTTGACTGGTTTGTTGTTATTTTGTTCTGTTTTTCAAAAAGGAAGAGTATATTCTATGTAAGTCAATCATGCTGGGGCAAAAAGTACTGTTACAATACCTGTGTCAAGTTAGAAAACTCCTATTTAAAATTGAATCCTCAATCCTTTCTCACCCAGAATTTCAATTTCTCAGAATTTTGTCAATATAATTTGAAATGCTGAATTTTCCCTAACATTTCTAAAATAATTAAGCAAAATTTTGAATGGTTGTCATGTCCAAATACATCACTCCCTCGATAACTAGCGGACATCGGGGTCCAAAAACATCGACCACGATATAAGCAAGGGCGCGAGTTATCGAGGGACCTATAACAAACAACAAAACTGACAAAGGGAGCGACGTATAGGCAAAAGGGGGTGGGGTGGCTTTGCATGTTACAGTGTTGAATACTCAATAAACGTGCTAAGATTAACAGTGATCTTCATATCGGTATTTTTTTTTTTTCCCCCTCACAGAGTAACATTAATTTCAGGATAACTTGAAGTGTACTGATCATCAAAACATTATTCCACGTAGTTTCCATTCGCTAAGCACATATACAACTTCACGTTGTGTACTACATCACTAATTTTTGCTGTGAATGGTATACATTCTAGTTTTATTGTTTGATCCAAAGTAGACATTTTTTTAAATACCAAAGATCAACACATTTGGAAAAAACAATGTCAATCGAACGATGTGTAGTTTTTAATAGCGGTAGAAGTAAAATGGAAGAAAAAATAAATTCACAAGGTTTAACCATTACCAACATGAATTTAATGGGTCTAAAAATTTAAAACGACATAAATTAGAACACGATAACACTTGCGGTTTGTGACATGTTGCTGCGTGAACCATGCATACACAGCATCATTTAATTCATTATCGCTTGCAGTCTGTGCTCGTTTTCGTTTCATCCCTTCATCTGAATCAACATCATGTGAGTAATTTCGAAGTTTTGGCTCATCCTTAAGCCAACCTCTAAATGTCTACTTGGCAATTTTTAGTTCAATGCAAATTTTTGATCTCACTTCGTCATTATGAACACTATGATGCACAGCTTTTCAGTCACTTTTGCTTAATTCCTTTGCTCTCCATGGTCATATTTACAAATAAGTAGGATACATTACTGATATTATATATTTTAATGATGTGAACACATAAAATGTGAAAACATATTCGATTGATGAAGGAAAATTAAATTTGATAATGATAATGAATACAAGAACGTATGCTCCTATTGGCATGCCTTTGAACTTTATTTTATTGTACTTACTTTGTTTGATTTGATACAAAATACATATTCAAAGTGATAAAACACAGGTCTCTTTTAATTGATTCTTTTATTGTAACAAACACTTCCTCACGATGTTGATCAAAACAAAGCCGACATGTAATTAGGTTTCGATGTGACGGTCAACTGACTCTTTTCATATAAGAGAATATGTATGTTGCAATTATAGTGTTGAGACGAAATTAAAGGATTATAATATGAATTTCACCTAGCAAGACATTTAATTAGTGTTTATTTCATTCTCTGTTGCCACATGTTAGCATTTACCAGAATTTTTCATTGAGTGCTGTTTATTTACAGTGTATTAACAACTATTTCTCTGTTTAAAAAACCTAACGTAATATGTGATATCTTATTAGAAATTGCAAATTTCACAATATGGATTCTATCTTTACGGGCAATAATCACCATTTTCAATGATAAAAACGAGATATATATCAAGGTTTAATTTACCAATTTACCATTTCTTATCACGACTTTTTTCACGTTCAACACATTTTAAAATATATTTTCTTTGAAAAAAATCGGGAGCCATGCCGGATACTGCGTTATAAGTGGGTTTGCAAGTTATCCAGGCGTGAGTTATTGAGGGAGTGGTGTATAATACAAAATAATTTCATGAAATAGTCTAGTGATTTATCAAATAAAATCAGACATACTGATCATGTGTAGATAGAAACTATTCAACATTTTTTAAAAATGTTATGTGAAAGAAATTTCAATAAATGAAAATGTTTTCTATGTATCTAATAGAAGTGATGGTAAAATATATATAGACATGGTAAGAGATTTCAATTTTCTTTCCTTTAAAGCAGTCCTTGATTTAAGACTGTATGCAAAGTTATTAAGATTATTCCAAATACTGTTTCATCACAAATAAGCAACAAGTAAGTAGTGTTAAGACTTTCAAACCTGCTGCCATGGTGGTCATACTTTTAACCCTTTAACTACGACTACCGCATCTGAGCATAGCTCCTGAACCCCACTGACGCATATATGCAGTGTTGATAAGCCTTGTTTAAACCCCAATGTCGCTTATGAGCACGTAGTTCTGCAGTACTCAAAACCCCAGTGTCGCATCTATGCGGATGTAACTGCTGTGTTAACTAAACGTTGATTGGTTGAAAGTACATATATTTACATATTTTTCATTATCATAACCAATGAGAAGACTGGTTACTGAACTTTTTGATACCAGTTGGAAAGCTGAGAGGTTAAATTTAGACACACGGGAAGGAAATTTCCGGCAATGTACAAAACATGTGTAGTTGAGATAAACAAAAATGGATTCCTAGTCAGATATTTGTGACTTTAAAGGGTTCAGTGCAAGCAATATCGAAGAGTTTAATGGATCATTCTTAGTAAATGGATCAGATAATGATGTTAGTCCCATTTCAACACTAGATGTATGTGATTTTGAATCAAATGATGCTGAATTATTTTGTGCGATTCAAAACAGTTTACGCGACGCGGATTTCTTGTCTGATTGTTGTAGGAGTAAATAAAATGGAAATATATAAATAACAGACACTCTACAAGGTAAGCTGCTTTTTATTTCACTGAAATCCAGCAAAAACTAATGAAATAATGAATATCAATGTAACCATGTTTTTATTGTCAGTTTCCGTAGTCAGCCATGACGATGCTCTAGTATTCAGCCTAGCAAACATCAGACCTGTTTACCCATAAATTTTCCTGTCAGTATTTTAAGCAATGCCTGTCAGTATTTTTAGACCGCAGTCAGTATTTTTAGCACACAAATAGTAGATACTATCAGTACACTATAATTATCATTATGTAGTATTACACGACATAATGACTATACAATATTGTGTAAATAACTCCTAGTTTGCAAAGACGCTGGTATTCAGGTAATTTTGTGTTTCAAGACACAAATATGCAGAAATTGAACACCACTGACTTAAACATCCTGTTCATATTATAGTGATAAAAACCACAAAAGAATACCACAACATAACCAAATTTATTCTGTTATCTCTGTTACTTTCTCTAGAAATTCTGTTTTCTCAGCTTCACACATATCCATAACATTTTAATTAAAGCCAATTCTCTATTTGACATAGTTAAGGAAGACTTGATATAAAACATTATGACAGACATTGTTACCACCCATCCACTCAGAAAGTAATAAGTTTATCTAGATAGTTGAAGGCAATCTTATTTATCTGATAAAATCTAGTATCATATTTGTCAATATTTACTAGAATGGAAAAAAGGTTCATAAATTATTTTGTACAAAGTCTGTCAACAATATCAAACTGATCCACTTGGAATTGATGTTTTAATGAAGGCTTAGTCTATGGGTTTTTAATGGAAATATAATAGGCACTCTTCAGCCTATCCAGCTGGTCATCTGTCCACTCATTGGTAAAAATGTTTGGTCTTGACTTCAGGACCAATAAAGCTTCAATGGTCTGATTGGCTAGTGTGGATCTCTGATCTGTAACATTTTTCCTAACACAGCTAAAATGCGTTCACAAGCAGCACTGCTATGAGGCACAGTGAGTAAGCTCAGCATGACATTACACAAAGACTGGAGATCAGGTTCCTTGGTAGAAACAGCAATCCAAAATACATCTATTCTGTCTTTCAAACACATTGAGATGTCCATTGATTGGTACCGGTAAAACTGCTCTATGATGGTATCAGCAATTGTGCCTGGTGGTAACAAGCATGGAAATTTTCAGAAAGTATTGCAAGTTTGAAGATTTAGCTGTCACTTGATTCTTTGGATCCACAACACAAATGTGTTGAAGCAGGGGGTCTTGTAGTGGCAGCTTCTCCAAAAGATAGGTGCAGACGGTTTCAAAGTAAGTCCTCACTGAGGAATAAAAGTCTGTTATTCTGCTCTTTCGCAGATGATTTTCTTCTGCTTTGCCCAGAAAAACTCTTGCTTCTCCTCCGATTAATAGGTCTTCATCAGCTTTTTGTTCCTGTCGATGTCTGAAACCAACCTCCTTCACAGTACTATTCAAAATAGCATCTGGCCTAACAAAACGACTGTATAGATCACTTAAGAGACTACACAGCAATGGTTGCACCTCAAGGATCATGGGCTCCTCTGCCTGTAGCTTCAAAAGGACTTTTTCAAAAACCTTGATGGTATAGTTGAGGAATAAACAATACAGCCTGTTTGTTGGAGAACGAAGGAACTGGGAAATTACATCAATCTTCTGTGCAGAGTAGGCCTTCTCTTCAGATTTTCCTGGTTTTTTCTTCTTCTGTTCTTCATGGAAGAAATGCTTCAGTGGATCCCAGTTTTCAAGCAGTCTTGCAAGGCATCTAAAACAGAAGCAACAAATTAGAGAAAATGCATAAATCAATTTATTTACACATTTGTTCTGACATTAAAGGATTGTCTATATATTAGATTACTTATTTAAGCAATGTACATGTAGCTAAAACATGGAAATGACTATTTTAGTGTAAATGAATTGCTGGCCTATAACTAATGAAATTACAAAGAATTTGATCAGAAAGTAAACAAATGTGAACCTTTAATTACATTCAACAAGTCAAGTTCAGTTGGCTAACATATATTCAATTGTGAATAGTAATCCATCAGTGTTATACCTTCCAATGCTAAGCCAGATGGTTCTTCCATGCTTGAGCATCTTTTTTTGTTCAACATCATACAGTTCCTGAAGATTTTTCAGATCTGACTGGCGGACTGTACATTTTTTGAAGAAGTAAAATATGTCTACCAAGACCTCATCAACTGGTGGCAGGCACTCTGCACCTCTTTTTGCTGCAAGGTGAACAAGGTGAAGGGTGCAGGCAGACAAGAAGACTTCAGGTTGTTCCTTCTCCACAAAGGATATCACTCCTTTCTTCTTCCCAGTCATTACACTGGCATTGTCCGATCCAAAAGATATGCAATTCTTCCATGGAATCCCACAGATGAAAAGCTCTTTGTGCACAAGATCAAAGATCTTTTCACCTGAAAAAGACATACACATAAACAATCAGAATGCAAATGGTGGAAGTGATAACAGAAAAAATACAATAGAAAGGCATTTGACTCTTTATAATCTCATTCAATACTGAGAAGAATGATGATGAAATTGTTTTAAAAAGAAATAATGAAATATAGGGAATCTATACCATATCAAGGAAACAAGATACTAATGTGTTAAAATGAAATACATAAAGCCTATATCTTGTAACAAAATTTTTCAGTCCAATCTTAAGTTTTATTGATAAGGATTTAAAGAAACTGACATGATAAACTATCATTAACAATAGTCCATTTCTGAGCAGATGTCCTTTGAAAGGCACCAAAATCCCCACCCTCAAAAGTAGTTTTAAAAACATGTAACTACAAATTTTCTCACCAGTAGCAGAACCTTCACATACAGGTAGCGCCAATAGCTCTGAGCTGACCTGTCCTAATTCTGACTGCTTGGTTCGAACCACAAGAGGAAACTGTTTATTTTCACCTTCATTGCTTCCGTCAGTGGCAATGCTGAATGGGAACTTTATCATGCGTGCAGTTAAGTCACTCATCTGAATGGCTGACATTTCCTTTATAATAGCAGTTGCTTTGTTGCGACAGCATCTCATTCCAGAAGAAAAGCAATAACATTAACAAATGGAGAGAGAAAAAAAAAAAAATTACAACCACTGACACAAAGTTGAAGGGGCCCCGAGTGGCCGAGTGGTCTAAAGCGCTGTCCGTTACGGATCACTGCCATCTCACCTCTGTCTGCGTGGGTTCGAGTCTAGGATTCGACGAATGTGGATATGTGAGAAAGCTTGCCAGTAGCTTCTCGTGGGTTGGTGGTTCTTTCCGGTGATTTCCCGATTTCTTCCTCCACCATTAATACTGGCCGCCATAAATAGCCTATCGTGTGCTGTAAAATGGCATTAAGCACAACAACAACAACACAAAGTTTATATTATTTACCCAATTCCATAAGAAAATTTAAAAATACACAAAAAACCAAAGCATTTCAGACCTTATTCCAATATCTGCAAACTAATTAATTAATGACCAAGTATAGCTGAGTTATGTACAACTGTAGTAACATGCATAACCTGAATTTTTAAAATATTTTATCTTTACACAGAGATTATTGCATTTATTATCAGTCTCTACGAAATTCTAACCATTTAATAATATTCATGGAAATATATAATGTTCTAACAAGTTTAGCAGCTTTCTATCTAGCATACACATCAGAATCCCGGGGTGGGGGCGAATCTTTGACTTCAAACTGTAATTTAACAAACAAAAAAAGTAAAATACCCCAAAGAAGTTTGAGAGAGAGAGAGAGAGAGAGAGAGAGAGAGAGTAAATACCTTGTGCAATTTTGGAATCCGGGAACATATTTTTCATTGCTTCCGTTAACTTGTCAGCTGTACTCAATGACAAATTCATATTTGTGATCAACTCACATAGAATCGCCTCAACATGTGTTATTTGTTTTTGAAGTATGTTTTGATCACTGACTTCCTTTCCTTTCATCATTGACAAAATGTTTCTATTTCCATTCACTAATGATTGCAATTTTGTATGATTTTCCGATTCCACATGCCGTGAACAGTCATTCCTTCCACCATGTGCACAGGAAAAGTCTAAGTTGCAAACAGTGCAATGCACAAAATGTTCTCCTTTTGACGATGGTTTAAGGCATAGCCACAGAGTAGAATAAACTGGTAGAAAATGCTGCTTTCTGTGTTTAGATTTTCCATTTTCATCATTAGTTTCGTGCTGAAACTTTCTTGTTGGCGGCATTTTCCTTTGTTTAAACAACCAGATATTGAGAATGCCAAAATGAGTGACGTGGCACAAAATGCGGACGCGGATGCGGACCAAAGAGACGATACAACGAAATGAAACGAAATAAAAACGGCATAAAAAATTAATTTTAAAAAAGTAATAAATAAATGCAACCTCAAATCGTATTTTCAGTTCAATGACCGTATGACCGTACGGATGAGCTTTATTCCGTACAAATACGGTCGGGTAAACAGGTCTGAACAGTATCAGTAGACTCAGTAACTGATACACTATCACTCAGCAGTAGTGAAACTGCAGAACAGCTGTAGTAGTTAAAGGGTTAATGTACAATCAGCATCTTTTTCCATTTAGGATAAACTAGACATTGTAAGAAGTCTTGTCATCAAAAACCCCCATTCAATGTGACTTTCTGTTAAAAAGGAACAGCATTAACAAAATTTTTAAGATAGAAGCTATGGCAGACACATATCAGATATGCATAATTTCCATTTAGGTGGCACTCACCAGTTATTATGTACTTTTGAGAAAGTGATGTATCTAAGGTAAAGTTTGCATTTTAAACATGCACAGAGGAGAGGATGTTGGCATACCTATATGCTACTTTCATGTAATGTGGCTGAAATTTCTTTGGATATTGTACTTTTGGAAATTGTAAATGATCTTATCACACTGCTAACTAAAATTATTGCTCCATTGTGCTCCAAAAATCAACCTGAATTTGTCTGAAGTACAACTATTCTTATCAGCTATTAAAATAGGGAAAATGAATTTTGCCAAACTAGACAATATCAGCTTCTAAAAGTGCAATGAATGAATTACCAAATGCATAAAATGTAAAACAAATGTTATCGGCTCTTTTTTTTTTACAATTTACCTCTGAAGTTCAAGAAGTGAAAATTAGCAAGTAGAGCTAGCACTTTTTTGAAAGGTGCACATCTGGAGTAAGGCCAAGCTGTATACTCTATAACCCATATTACACTCATCAATCATACACGAAAATGAAGGGAATTAAAGGTTCTTTGAACAATACCCAAGATATACAAAGTCTTTTATAAAAAGCTAGTATAACTAGTGAGGAAACCCAGGGAAACATTTTCTATAAAATTCTAACCCTATGCTAAATATGAAAGAGTAGAGCACCACCTTAGGACTAACAGGACATCACAAAAACAGTTTTGGTGAAAACCTTAAGTTGAAAACCTTAATTTGACAAGATCTGGGAGGAGTATTAATAAGATTTTCAAGAGGGTCAGTATAGTGGTCATATCAGATAAGCACCATTTTCATTTGAAACTAATTAGACATCATAAGAAGTCTTCTTGCTAAAACCCACGCTAACATGATTTTCCATTCGGGACAAATAGTATCACAAGATTTTCAAGATGTCTACCGTTGTGTCCATACTGTATGTTATTGTTCTTCTTCTTCTTGGGTTTAATGCCATTTTTCAGCACAAGATAGGATATATATGGCAGCCAGTATAAATGGTGGAGGAAGAACACAGACCCCCCCCCGAAAGAACTACTGCCCAACGAGAACCTACTGGCAAGCTTTCTCACATATCCACATTGGCTGAACCTGTGACTCAAACCTATACAGATATGGCAATGAGCCATAACTGAGCACTTTAGACCACTTGGGGCACCCATAGCTGTATCTACTATCAGCACCATTTTCATTACCAAGTAGAAATTAAATCTTTAGTGAAAACCTCATGTTGATGCAACTTTTAGGAGGTGTAGCAATTTTCAATACATGATGATACCTTTATTTTTATCAGACTTAATGAAAAGTCTAAAACTCTATGTCAGTTATTATTTTCCATTCAGAAGGAACAGTAATAATAAGATTTTTAAGCTGTGTCAATTATAATCAATGCCATATCAGCACATTTTTTTTGGACCAAATATTCATCATAAAATGTCTTCTGGTGGAAAACCCATGGTGACAACAAAAACAATATTTTCATGATGGCCACTATCGCCATTGTATTTTTATATCTGAGGATCACCATTTTCACTTATGCCCAAGTACATGTCACACATCTTTTGGTAAAATTAATAATGTAATAAATTTTGTTTCTCAAAAATTGCTTAACCAATCACATCAACATTAGAAAATAACTTTGATACCTCCAAATCCAGCCATCTCTGAAAGGACAAAAAACATTTTCCCCATCACTCTCTCTTTCTCTCTGTGGGATTATATATATGCTGATATGACCATCCATTAGGGAGAAATAATTATAACACTAGTTTCATAATAACCTCAATGTCAGAAATAGTGACTCTCACCACAGTAGCACCATTTTAATTTAGGAACAATAAGATCATGGGATGAATGTAAGTTTCATGTCAATCTTTTACGTAGTTCAAGAGGAGTAGTGGTAATAAACTTGTGCTAATAGGCAGACTGTGGTGAACAGGCCATCACAACAGTCTGGTCTAGGACCAGCTAAGTAAAAAATAAGCATATAGCTTAATATCCAAATTTTATAGTATGTAGAAGTGCATTTCCTTACCTTGGTGGCATTCTGCTTGAGTACATCAGCCAGTTCATGCATGGCAAACTTACAGATCTGACATCCAACAGCTGATACACCCACTGTGTGAAAATTTTTTAAAAAATCACTGAGGGACATACAAAATTAAGATAGAGCCAAAAAAGGAAGAAAGGGTGTTGAAATTTAAAAAAAAAAAAACACAAAACAAATACAAATAAGAAATTATAAAAATGTATGTCTGATGTTATTATCAGGTGGTGTTTTATGTCAGCATTTTGAATGTGCTAGTAAGAATGTATTTGTTATACATGTATGAATTAGTAATATAAAAATTCTTTAACTGATTCAAGATTAAACTTATCTTAAAATTCTTCACAGCACACACCTTTAATCAGACAAGATGTCTTACTGGTAAGAAAATTATACCAAGAGACAAAACCAGTATCTTAAAAAAATATGATTATAAAACAAATTGAAAACTATTTTTAGCCATGAATTTCAGCCATGTTCTTAATCAGAAAATTTGTCTTAAACTATCTTACAAAAATAAGAAAATTATCCAAAGGGTAATCTATCTACACAGAATTTCATTTGCATGCTTGATCACATATATTTTTAAACTATCTTACAAAAAAGAGCAAAATTATCTCATGGGTCATTATCACTAATTTGTTTACCCTTCACAGGTTGAGAATTTTTAAGTAGTTTGCCAGAACACAGTCCAATGGCAGTACAGATTTTATCAGGTGCAATCTTTTGTTGTAGCAGACTGATGATCACATCAGTGTACTGGTCCACAAAGTCCTTACACTCCTGGCTAATGGTGTCAGGTAAGTAGGTACAGATGTTCTCCAAGGCTGCCTTGATCTGTGCCTATAGACGTGAAAAGAACTAAAAATATATTCATGGAACATGAATGCCCTAAAGTGACTGAATGGATATCTATGACACTAGATGGCACTATCAGAGTCTGGTTGAGGCATAAAAGGGGACTAGTATCATCTCACAATTTTTACTCTAAAATACTTATGATATGTTTATCAAATGTTATTTTTCAGTACAAGATCAACTTTGCATGGCAGACGGTACATTTGGTGGAAGAATCTGTGAAGACCCCAGGAAGAACCACCAACTCACAGGAGGCTACTGGGATGCTGTCTCACTACCCATATTGGCTGAGCCAAGACCAAAATCCATACAGACAGGTTGGATGTGAGTGACCTGCAAAGGTGAGTGCTTCAGAGCACTAGGCCACCCAATGCTCCTTATACAAGAACAGTTTCTTGGCATAAACTGGACAAGTCATCTTCATAATCAGCATTCTGGATCCTATCACCCCCATGGATGAGTGATCTTGCATTGGACTGGATCCTATCACCACCTTGGATGAGTGATCTTGCATTGGACTGGATCCTATCACCACCTTGGATGAGTGATCTTGCATTGGACTGGATCCTATCACCACCTTGGATGAGTGATCTTGCATTGGACTGGCTGAGATTATGAAATTTGAGAAGATTTCATATGTAAACTTCAATCATCAGAATTACAGATGAGTTCAACTGTCAGCAGCATCAACACATACGAGATGACATTTTTGGCTGAGCTTTTGAATCCTCTAGAGGACATATTTTGTATCAGATTGTGATCAGTCCTGGGAAGAACCTTGACTGAATTTTTCTACTGAACAAAACTAAAAGTACCTAGATATATTGAGAGAAAACAAATACATAGCTCTGCAGCCAGAGTATAAAAGATTTTAGGTTAAGCTATAAAATAACAGAAGATTTTGTAGTAATTTGTGTCTCAAAATAAAACTTATCAAATTATTTTTAGGAAACATGTACATTATCTCTGAATGGGAGCAATAACAGAGAGACGAAAATTGTCATCTTTCCCCATTATAATGAAAAAACAAAGAAAAACAACTTTTATCCACTACCTCCCCCAACCACTGCTTGGTGACTGGTTATTTACTCACTTTTAGCTTGAGCAATACATCAGAGAAGATACAAGCATTAGTGAGGAGCTATGAGAGGTCTAACATTAATATGATTGGGTAAGTATTCTTCAAGAAAGAGGTCTAACATTAATATGATTTGGGTAAGTATTCTTCAAAAAACATAATTTACTAATGATCTGCTTTCATCTTTGAATACATTCTCCACTCAAATTAATGTTAGGAGAACATGTATTAGGAAGAGGCAATGCTATACTCAGATAAAAGACAACAAACAAACAACTTTTCTTAATCAGTAAAAATGTTCAGCTCAATCCAGCAAAAGCATTGTTCTACAGTTATGGTAAGGATGTACAGATTTCAACTGGTCTGGTGACAGGCTGGGCTGAAGCCAATGAAACTACCCAATCAATTCTTGACTCAGAGAAGCTAAATCATGCTGACATAGGCTCAATGTGCCTCCCAGGAATAGCTTCTTTCATGTCCTGAATCAAAGTAATTCCATTTGAAGAGATGGCTTGCAGAGATAACTGATCACATGAGCCAAAATGTTCATGAGGCTATCTGATTGTTTTAGATCTCAGAGTACTCCAAATCCATTATGCATTTAAACCATGATGCAAGAGCTTAAATGGTTATACCCTCTTTCCCTGGCTTCAATGGAAAAGACATTACTTCTGTCTGCTTCAGGTCAGAGAGAATGGATCAAGTATAGCATGGCCACCACTCTGGACTCTAAAGGAATGGTGACTAATGGTGGCAGGGAAGTAGGTACAGATATTTTCAAGGGCTTTCTTGATCTGTTCCTGTAGATGTGAAAAGAACTAAAAATGTATTCATGAAAAATGGATGCTCCACCATGGTGCACAAAAAAAAAACTGATATAAACACAAAACATAACACAAAACCTTACCAAAGATGTGATGAATGGATTAATGAACAGAGAGATGCATGTAAGACTATATGTCTGTATGACCATTGTGTTATGACATTTATATTTTAAATTCTTTACATCAGTGACTTGCTGGTACGATATAAAAGTACCTTTACAATACATGTAAAATTGAAATTCATAAATAGAGACTTAATGCATAGATCAAGTCAACTATTTTGATCATGTATACCATGCCTTTAGTCTGAATGAAGATCATGAAAATATCATGAAACTAATAGTGCATTTGTCCCAGTGGTATCAAGCGTGTCTAAATTGTTGATTGACTCAATAAAATGAGAATGTCAGATCATGACTTTTAAGATATTTTACAACAATGATTAAATTTGTTCAATAATCATTTAGTGATTCAGATTTTATTGAATTGGTGGGCTTAAGGGGCATTTAAGTGAATATAAGCAACATGTATGTTATTCTACAGTTATTGCCAATTATCATAAAAAAAAAACTTGCATTGTCTTCTGAAAAGCAACAATATGTTGTGATAAAATTACAAGAAATACAATGCTCCACTTAATTCCAGCAACCATAGCAAAACAGATTTTAGATTAAGCTGTACCTAAATACACCCTATTGTTAAACTTTATTTTCATCTGAATGAGATAAAAGAACTTACCTTTTTGTGAGTTATAAATTTGCAACAAACTTTATAAATTAGTTCAGGGGTCGACCACTTATGCCACAAGGTGGCACATCATGAGGTTTTTTGAAACATGCAAAAGGCAGTCAAAAATCTCAATTTTTACAGAGTTACTTTCTTACTGGTGACAAGTGCTCATTCATTTTTTAGTAAATACGGAAAAAGTGGGACAACATTTGTAAAATAGGTTGCCAACCCCTGCATTAGTTATTTCATTGCTTTAAGGGCTTGTACAGTCAGAAGCTGTAACCATAATCTACTGGCACATTTAGAACTATTTTACTTGACAGATGTATTTAAGTAATTTGGCAAAGTCCTGACCATAATTTCAGCCACCATTTTGAAGTTTATCCTACAAAGATGGATTATAAGACTTTGATGGCTATGGTAGTTCTATTATCGACTGAAAGACTTTGTTGGCCACCAAAGTAATGTTATTGATTGTAAGGCCTTATTTGCCATCTAGTTCTGTTATTGATTGTAAGGCCTTATTGGCCATCTAAGTACTGTTATTGATTGTAAGGCCTTATTGGCCATCTAAATACTGTTATTGATTGTAAGGCCTTATTGGCCATCTAAGTATTGTTATTGATTGTAAGGCCCTATTGGCCATCTAAGTACTGTTATTGATTGTAAGACCTTGTTGACCAAAGTACTGTTATTGACTGTAAGGCCCTGCTGGCCATGAAAGTAGTTATTCATTGTAAGACATTGTTGGCCATTAAAGTACCATTAATGACTGTAAGGCCTTTCTGGCTATCAAGTACTTAAAAACACTGTCTATATCCAACAGAGACCTGGATCTGACATCACATAATGTGTGAAAATTAAAGGATCTAAGCTGTTTTCTTGAAATAATATCAAGAAAGAACAGCAGACTAATCCACTGGCACAGTCAGACCAGTTTACCCTAATGGCCTCTACTAGATGGTTGGCAAAGTCCTGACTATAATTTCAGCCATCTGGCTGTAGTTTATGCTCCTAAAAGAGACTACTCCATAAGCCTTGGCAGGGATATTTTCAAGGACTTTTTCAACATGTATTCATGAACTTCTATAGTTTTCAAGGTATATTGTTCCTTATGGAAACTGAAATTTCTATGTAAAATATAATGTAAAATAGGTTGCTGACCCTTGCATTAGTTATTTCATTGCCTTAAGGGCTCGTACAGTCAGAAGCTGTAACCATAATCTACTGGCACATTTAGAACTATTTTCCCTGAGAGATGTATCTAAGTAATTTGGCAAAGTCCTGACCATAATTTCAGCCACCATTTTGAAGTTTATCCTCCAAAGATGGATTATAAGATTTTGATGGCTATGGTAGTTCTATTATCGACTGAAAGACTTTGTTGGCCACCAAAGTACTGTTATTGATTGTAAGGCCTTATTGGCCATCTAAGTACTGTTATTAATTGTAAGGTCTTATTGGCCATCTAAGTACTGTTATTGTTTGTAAGGCCTTATTGGCCACCAAAGTAATGTTATTGATTGTAAGGCCCTGCTGGCCATGAAAGTAGTTATTCATTGTAAGATCTTGTTGGCCATTAAAGTACCATTAATGACTGTAAGGCCTTTCTGGCTATCAAGTAGTTAAAAATACTGTCTATATCCAACAGCAAAGACCTGGATCTGACATCACATAATGTGTGAAAATTAAAGGATCTAAGCTGTTTTCTTGAAATAATATCAAGAAAGAACAGCAGACTAATCCACTGGCACAGTCAGACCAGTTTACCCTAATGGCCTCTACTAGATGGTTGGCAAAGTCCTGACTATAATTTCAGCCGTCTGTCTGTAGTTTATGCTCCTAAAAGAGACTACTCCATAAGCCTTGGCAGGGATATTTTCAATGACTTTTTCAACATGTATTCATGGACTTCTATAGTTTTCAATGTATATTGTTCCTTATGGAAACTGAAATTTCTGAGAGATGTTAATTTGTTAGTTACTTTATTATTGCATTAACTGGCACAAAATTAGAAACAAAGTACATAACTTTGTCAATACAGCCAAGGGATGCTATTGCTTCTGTTTAGCTATGTGTCATGTGCCTTCTGAGTCAAAGTTCTATCCTATTTTACTCATTTATTTTTGGACAATACATAAAAAACAAAACTTCTGATTGCAAAATGTTATGAAATTCTATTCCACTGAAACATTTTGTAATCCCTCTGATAAATTCAAGGAGTTTTATTGCCAAAGGATTTTATCAGCAAATTCAAGGCTGTATCAAGGATAAAACTGAATGTTTTGAAATTCAAGGACTTATATGGAAACTCCTCAAATTCATGGATTTTTCAGGCTATATGAATCATATCACATTTTTTAAGTGGCAGTTTCTATCATAGCTGTTCATCCACTATCAGCTCAACCACCACCTGCTTCAATACTATCTACAGTCTGCATGAAGTTGCTAATGAAATTTTACTATCTTACATGCATACATTCATTTGTAAGAAAACTACACCTTGACCTTTATCCCATATATCTCTTAAAATTTTGTTTTTAAAACCACATTACACAACACCTGATTTGAGGCAACAGTGATCATAGTTGAATGTGTGTTATACATATGCAAATATGATCTAAATAAACATCCAATATATTTCAAGTCAAGCATCTTACCTCAGTGGAGTTCATCTCAATGTACTTCTCAAGCTCCCTCAAAACAAACTCACAGATTATACACTCTGGGCTGGAAGTTGCTGCAATACAAGACAGGTTTAATACCAATTATACAATGTTATGTGAAGGCACATTAATGTTGTATAAGCTACTGTTCCCCCTCTTTAAAAAAGCTGATCATGTGAGACATAAAAGTAACCTACATTATACATTTGGTGCCTAATAATGAGGTATGCTCTGGCTGTGTCATACCAATGAACAAAACACAAGGAATTTCCTGATAAGAAACAACATTAAATTTTATCCTCAATTGGCAAGAACTAAATAATTTAAGAACAATAATATTGACTGTTAAGTTAATCCAAATCTAACTTAACAGGTCTATATAATGCCCTCACTGTAAAAATGGAAGTAATATATCAGGGCATTTATAGTTAGGAACCACCATCCTCTAATGATCTAAGCTTTAATGGGTTTCAAAAACAAACTTTTTGCATGCTCAGAAACAAACGAGTACACAGCATACCAATTGAAAACTATTTCTGACAACATGAATTTCATTTACATGCTTGATCATAGATATTTTTAGACTATCTTACAAATAAGAGCAAAATTATCTCATGGGTATTTGACACTAATTTTGTTTACCCATCACAGGTTGAGAATCTTTAAGTAGTTTGCCAGAACACAGTCCAATAGTAGTACAGATCTTATCAGGTTCAATCTCTTGTTGTAGCAGACTGATGATCACATCAGTGTACTGGTCCACAAAGTCCTTACACTCCTGGCTAATGGTGGCAGGGAAGTTGGTACAGACATTTTCCAGGGCTTTCTTGATCTCTTCCTATAGATGTGAAAAAAAACTAAAAATGTATTCATGGAATATGAATATCCCCCACACACACACACACAGTACCTGAAAACCAACAAAAACCCAAAACACGACCAAATGGTTGCTGAAGGAATTGATGGAAGGACAGTCAAACACGGATCCATATGTTCCAACTTGTTTTGGTTGGGCCTAAAAAAAGGACACAGTGGTATCCTTTTATTATCTTTGTTATCATAAGAACATGATAATACAGTGGTTCCCCTCTTGAACAGTTCCCCTGACCAGTAGCCACTGGCTTCTTATTGACAGAATCCTTTGGCACCAAAGAGTTTGTGTTTAAAAGTACCCCTCAATAATGACCATGCAACCAGCATATTAGTACATAAATGTAAAATGTTCCCCTCACAAGTGACCACTTTTTATTTCAAATGTGTCCAAAATCAATAAATTCATATCATAAGGTAAGTAATCAGATTATCTCTATCATCGATACCTGTCTCCCGATGTCAGGTTTCCATTACTAAAAGAAGTGTTGGCTAAAGTTGTTGTTGTTGTGCTTAACGCCATTTTTCAGCACACGATAGGCTATTCATGGCGGCCAGTATTAATGGTGGAGGAAGAAACCGGAAAATCACCGGAAAGAACCACCGACCCACGAGAAGCTACTGGCAAGCTTTCTCACATATCTACATTCGCCGAATCCTAGACTCGAACCCACGCAGACAGAGGTGAGATGGCAGTGATCCGTAACGGACAGCGCTTTAGACCACTCGGCCACTCGGGGCCCCTGTTGGCTAAAGTACATGTAACACCAAGATTAATCTATAAAAGCCGACATTTACAGGAAATGGGACCAACAATGTTGTGAAAAGGTTTTGGGCTTCAAACAATTCTTGAGTTCTTCTCTTTGATGATTGCAACTGGACATAATTTTCAACATCATAACATGGTCAACATAGGCTAAATATGGATTAACACACACACAGAAATTAATCTTGAACAAAACAGGGTACCAGATAAAGACCAAAAAATCATCTGACAATACATCTATCGCTTTCTTTATGAAGAAGGCATTTCATCCACTCTACAAAAGTTTTGTCCGTATAATTAAATCGCATACAGATGGCAATTTTAAATCATTACCAAACATTAACATGTCCTCACTTGAATGGAGAGAAATTACTTTAGAAGTCAGTTATTGTACTCAAAGACATTGGGGGGTGGGGAAAGCAGTACTCTGCGAACAATTTGATGTAGAAAAGACACTCAAATAAAACAATTTTATGCTGAAAAGATTCAAATAAAAAATGTTGTAACCGATAAGGTGATTTTTCAGCAGCAGTGGGAAAATAGAGCAAATGGAAAGAGAATTATGTATGTATCAAGCTTTAAATGAGGTTTATGAATGGTTTTACAATGTGCATGACAACAATACCCACTCATATATCACACTTACATTTAGAACAAGAAATATTAATGTATATTTAGTTGAAATATGTCTATTAATATGACAAGAATAACCTTTTAATAATTAATGATACTTAGAGGCGAAGATATTAAATGAAGATATTATATGCTTTGAAGTATGTAGCTTTTGTACTACATACATTACATATACTTCGCACAAAAAATGTAGTCCTTCTCTGGAAAGGTCACCCATCTTATAAGGCCACGTTCTGGGTGCTGAATGGTAGCCATATAAGAGGAGGACCACTGTATATACGGTTTACTTTTTTTGTTATTGTTGGAATTTTATAGCAGTTTTTTTTATGTATCTGTATATGTTGCAGTCTGTATGATTATATGTCTATCTACCTTACATAAACTCACAGTATCTTCTTAGCAAAATAAAAAATATCACTGTAATACATTGATAGTGTTATAATAATGATGCTCTATGTAACCTCAGCAGTTTTAGCATAAAAGATTTTAAGTTTGCCAAAATTATCTGATTTTTAAAGATGAAACTTGACTTTCATCTTGTTGAGTTTAACGATCTTACACTTTTTATAAATTGGTATAAATTGCAAACAAAATTAAAATTTCATCATTGTAAAGGCTCATGCAATCAGAATCAATGAACTTCCCTCCCATTAAAAGTTTACTTTATAAAATAGACTGCTGTAATAAGCATGTATTGTATGTTGGCCATCAAAGTAAAGTACTGGTATGCATTGTAAGTCCTTGTTGGGCATCAAATTACTGGTATACCTTGTAAGTCCTTGTTGGGCATCAAATTACTGGTATGCATTGTAAGTCCAAGTACTGGTATGCATTGTTAAGTCCTTGTTGGGCATCAAATTACTGGTATACATTGTAAGTCCTTGTTAGGCATCAAATTACTGGCATGCATTGTAAGTCCTTGTTTGGCATCAAAGGACTGGTATGCATTGTAAGTCCTTTTAGGTCCTTGTTAGGCATCAAATTACTGGTATGCATTGTAAGTCCAAGTACTGGTATGCATCGTAAGTCCTTTTAGGTCCTTGTTAGGCATCAAATTACTGGCATGCATTGTAAGTCCTTTTAGGTCCTTGTTAGGCATAAAATTACTGGCATGCATTGTAAGTCCAAGTACTGGTATGCGTTGTAAGTCCAAGTACTGGTATGCATTGTAAGTCCAAGTACTGGTGTGCACTGTAAGTCCTTGTTGGTCATCCAAGTACTGGTATGCATTTTAAGTCCTTGTTGGGCAGCATATTACTGGTATGCATTGTAAGTCCTTGTTGGGCATCAAATTACTGGTATGCATTGTAAGTCCTTGTTGGGCATCAAATTACTGGTATGCATTGTAAGTCCTTGTTAGGCATCAAATTACTGGTATGCATTGTAAGTCCTTGTTGGGCATCAAATTACTGGTATGCATTGTAAGTCCTTGTTGGGCATCAAATTACTGGTATGCATTGTAAGTCCTTGTTAGGCATCAAATTACTGGTATGCATTGTAAGTCCTTGTTAGGCATCAAAGTACTGGTATGCAATGTAAGTCCTTGTTGGGCAGCATATTACTGGTATGCATTGTAAGTCCTTGTTAGGCATCAAAGTACTGGTATGCATTGTAAGTCCTTGTTAGGCATCAAAGTACTGGTATGCATTGTAAGTCCTTGTTAGGCATCCAAGTACTGGTATGCATTGTAAGTCCTTGTTAGGCATCAAAGTACTGGTATGCATTGTAAGTCCTTGTTGGGCAGCACATTACTGGTATGCATTGTAAGTCATTGTTAGGCATCAAAGTACTGGTATGCATTGTAAGTCCTTGTTAGGCATCATATTACTGGTATACCTTTTAAGTCCTTGTTAGGCATAAAATTACTGGCATGCATTGTAAGTCCTTGTTAGGCATCAAATTACTGGTATGCATTGTAAGTCCTTGTTAGGCATCAAATTACTGGTATGCATTGTAAGTCCTTGTTGGGCATCAAAGTACTAGCATGCATTGTAAGTCCTTGTTGGGCATCAATTTACTGGTATGCATTGTAAGTCCTTGTTGGGCATCAAATTACTGGTATGCATTGTAAGTCCTTGTTAGATATCAAACTACTGGTATGCATTGTAAGTCCTTGTTAGGCATCAAAGTACTGGTATGCATTGTAAGTCCTTGTTGGGCTGCATATTACTCGTATGCATTGTAAGTCCTTGTTAGGCATCAAAGTACTGGTATGCATTGTAAGTCCTTGTTAGGCATCAAAGTACTGGTATGCATTGTAAGTCCTTGTTAGGCATCATATTACTGGTATGCATTGTAAGTCCTTGTTAGGCATAAAATTATTGGCATGCATTGTAAGTCCTTGTTAGGCATCAAATTACTGGTATGCATTGTAAGTCCTTGTTAGGCATCAAATTACTGTTATGCATTGTAAGTCCTTGTTGAGCATCAAAGTACTGGCATGCATTGTAAGTCCTTGTTGGGCATCATATTACTGGTATGCATTGTAAGTCCTTGTTGGGCATCAAAGTACTGGCATGCATTGTAAGTCCTTGTTGGGCATCAAATTACTGGTATGCATTGTAAGTCCTTGTTGGGCATCAAAGTACTGGTATGCATTGTAAGTCCTTGTTAGGCATCAAAGTATTGGTATGCATTGTAAGTCCTTGTAAGGCATCAAAGTATTGGTATGCATTGTAAGTCCTTGTTGGGCAGCATATTACTGGTATGCATTGTAAGTCCTTGCTAGGCATCAAATTACTGGTATGCATTGTAAGTCCTTGTTAGGCATCATATTACTGGCATGCATTGTAAGTCCTTGTTAGGCATCAAAGTACTGGTATGCATTGTAAGTCCTTGTTAGGCATCAAAGTACTGGTATGCATTGTAAGTCCTTGTTAGGCATCAAAGTACTGGTATGCATTGTAAGTCCTTGTTAGGCATCAAAGTACTGATATGCATTGTAAGTCCTTGTTAGGCATCATATTACTGGTATACCTTTTAAGTCCTTGTTAGGCATAAAATTATTGGCATGTATTGTAAGTCCTTGTTAGGCATCAAATTACTGGTATGCATTGTAAGTCCTTGTTAGGCATCAAATTACTGGCATGCATTGTAAGTCCTTGTTGGGCATCAAAGTACTGGCATGCATTGTAAGTCCTTGTTGGGCATCAAATTACTGGTATGCATTGTAAGTCCTTGTTGGGCATCAAAGTACTGGTATGCATTGTAAGTCCTTGTTGGGCATCAAATTACTGGTATGCATTGTAAGTCCTTGTTGGGCATCAAAGTACTGGTATGCATTGTTAAGTCCTTGTTAGGCATCAAATTACTGGTATGCATTGTAAGTCCTTGTTGGGCATCAAAGTACTGGCATGCATTGTAAGTCCTTGTTGGGCATCAAATTACTGGTATGCATTGTAAGTCCTTGTTGGGCATCAAAGTACTGGCATGCATTGTAAGTCCTTGTTGGGCATCAAATTACTGGTATGCATTGTAAGTCCTTGTTGGGCATCAAAGTACTGGTATGCATTGTAAGTCCTTGTTAGGCATCAAAGTACTGGCATGCATTGTAAGTCCTTGTTGGGCAGCATATTACTGGTATGCATTGTAAGTTCTTGTTAGGCATCAAAGTACTGGTGTGCATTGTTAAGTCCTTGTTGGGTATCAAATTACTGGTATGCATTGTAAGTCCTTGTTGAGCATCAAAGAACTGGTATGCATTGTAAGTCCTTGTTGGGCAGCATATTACTGGTATGCGTTGTAAGTCCTTGTTAGGCATCAAATTACTGGCATGCATTGTAAGTCCTTCTTAGGCATCAAAGTACTGGTATGCAATGCAAGTCCTTGTTGGGCAGCATATTACTGGTATGCATTGTAAGTCCTTGTTAGGCATCAAATTACTGGTATGCATTGTAAGTCCTTGTTAGGCATCAAAGTACTGGCATGCATTGTAAGTCCTTGTTAGGCATCAAAGTACTGGTATGCATTGTAAGTCCTTGTTAGGCATCAAAGTACTGGTATGCATTGTAAGTCCTTGTTAGGCATCAAAGTACTGATATGCATTGTAAGTCCTTGTTAGGCATCATATTACTGGTATACCTTTTAAGTCCTTGTCAGGCATAAAATTATTGGCATGTATTGTAAGTCCTTGTTAGGCATCAAATTACTGGTATGCATTGTAAGTCCTTCTTAGGCATCAAATTACTGGCATGCATTGTAAGTCCTTGTTGGGCATCAAAGTACTGGCATGCCTTGTAAGTCCTTGTTGGGCATCAAATTACTGGTATGCATTGTAAGTCCTTGTTGGGCATCAAAGTACTGGTATGCATTGTAAGTCCTTGTTGGGCATCAAATTACTGGTATGCATTGTAAGTCCTTGTTGGGCATCAAAGTACTGGTATGCATTGTTAAGTCCTTGTTAGGCATCAAATTACTGGCATGCATTGTAAGTCCTTGTTGGGCATCAAAGTACTGGCATGCATTGTAAGTCCTTGTTGGGCATCAAATTACTGGTATGCATTGTAAGTCCTTGTTGGGCATCAAAGTACTGGCATGCATTGTAAGTCCTTGTTTGGCATCACATTACTGGTATGCATTGTAAGTCCTTGTTGGGCATCAAAGTACTGGTATGCATTGTAAGTCCTTGTTAGGCATCAAATTACTGGTATGCATTGTAAGTCCATGTTGGGCAGCATATTACTGGTATGCATTGTAAGTCATTGCTAGGCATCAAATTACTGGTATGCATTGTAAGTCCTTGTTAGGCATCAAAGTACTGGTGTGCATTGTACGTCCTTGTTAGGCATCATATTACTGGTATGCATTGTAAGTCCTTGTTAGGCATCATATTACTGGCATGCATTGTAAGTCCTTGTTAGGCATCAAAGTACTGGTATGCATTGTAAGTCCTTGTTGGGCAGCATATTACTGGTATGCATTGTAAGTCCTTGTTGGGCATCAAAGTACTGGTATGCATTGTAAGTCCTTGTTGGGCATCAAATTACTGGTATGCATTGTAAGTCCTTGTTGGGCAGCATATTACTGGTATGCATTGTAAGTCCTTGTTAGGCATCAAAGTACTGGTATGCATTGTAAGTCCTTGTTAGGCATCATATTACTGGTATACCTTTTAAGTCCTTGTTAGGCATAAAATTACTGGCATGCATTGTAAGTCCTTGTTAGGCATCAAGTTACTGGTATGCATTGTAAGTCCTTGTTAGGCATCAAATTACTGGTATACCTTTTAAGTCCTTGTTAGGCATAAAATTACTGGTATGCATTGTAAGTCCTTGTTGAGCAACAAATTACAGGTATATCTTTTAAGTCCTTGTTAGGCGTCAAATTACTGGTATACATTGTAAGTCCTTGTTAGGCATCAAATTACTGGTATGCATTTTAAGTCCTTGTTGATCATCCAAGTACTGGTATGCATTTTAAGTCCTTGTTAGGCATCAAATTACTGGTATGCATTGTAAGTCCTTGTTAGGCATCAAATTACTGGTATACCTTTTAAGTCCTTGTTAGGCTTCAAATTACTGGTATACCTTTTAAGTCCTTGTTAGGCTTCAAATTACTGGTATATCTTTTAAGTCCTTGTTAGGCATAACATTACTGGTATACCTTTTAAGTCCTTGTTAGGCATAAAATTACTGGCATGCATTTTAAGTCCTTGTTAGGCATCAAATTACTGGTATACATTTTAAGTCATTGTTAGACATCAAAATACTGGTATACATTTTAAGTCCTTGTTAGGCATCCAAGTACTGGTATGCATTTTTAAGTCTATGTTGGGCATAAAGGTAAAGTACTCTTGTTGGGCATCAAAGTATTGTTATACATTGCAAGTCCTTGTTGGGCATCAAAGTACTGTTATACATTGCAAGTCCTTGTTGGGCATCAAAGTACTGTTATACATTGCAAGTCCTTGTTAAGCATCAAAGTACTGTTATACATTGCAAGTCCTTGTTGGGCATCAAAGTAGTTATTCATTGCAAGTCCTTGTTAAGCTTCAAAGTACTTTTATACATTACAAGTTCTTGTTGGGCATCAAAGTACTGTTATACATTGCAAGTCCTTGTTGGGCATCAAAGTACTGTTATACATTGCAAGTCCTTGCTAAGCATCAAGGTACTGTTATACATTGCAAGTCCTTGTTGGGCATCAAAGTAGTTATACATTGCAAGTCCTTGTTAAGCTTCAAAGTACTATTATCCATTGCAAGTCCTTGTTGGGCATCAAAGTACTATTATACATTGCAAGTCCTTGTTGGGCATCAAAGTAATTATACATTGCAAGTCCTTGTTGGGCATCAAAGTATTGTTATACATTGCAAGTCCTTGTTGGGCATCAAAGTACTGTTATACATTGCAAGTCCTTGTTAAGCATCAAAGTACTGTTATACATTGCAAGTCCTTGTTGGGCATCAAAGTAGTTATACATTGCAAGTCCTTGTTAAGCTTCAAAGTACTATTATACATTGCAAGTCCTTGTATGGCATCAAAGTACTGTTATACATTGCAATTCCTTGTTGGGCATCAAAGTACTGTTATACATTGCAAGTCCTTGTTAAGCATCAAAGTACTATTATACATTGCAAGTCCTTGTTGGGCATCAAAATACTGTTATACATTGCAATTCCTTGTTGGGTATTAAAGTAAAGTTATAGATTACAAGTCCTTGCTGGCCAACTAAGTAGTATAATAAATTGCAAATCCTTGTTGGCCATGAAAGTAGTTATATATGGCAAATTGCTTTAGTCTATCTAAGTATTATTATATATTGTAAACCCCTGATGTTACATACCACATGTCCTTGATAGCATTGAAGTACTGGTTATATAGCGTAAATCCTTGTTGTATATTATAAATCCTTATTCTCAATGTTCTGTTAGTGTATATTCAAGCGTTTGTCAAGATAGGGCTAATTCTCCTATCCCTTTTCCAAAAGTGGACCAATTCTGAATTCAATACAATAAATTTGGCCCTCTTACTTTAGAAGCGCTGTCCGTTACGGATCACTGCCATCTCACCTCTGTCTACGTGAGTCTAGGATTCGGTGAATGTGGATATGTGAGAAAGCTTGCCAGTAGCTTCTCGTGGGTCGGTGGTTCTTTCCGGTGATTTCCCGGTTTCTTCCTCCACCATTAATACTGGCCGCCATGAATAGCCTATCGTGTGCTGAAAAATGGCGTGAAGCCCCACAACAACAACAACAACTCTTACTTTAGAAATATGGGTCAGATGAAAGAACATATTTCAAGAGATTTGGCATCCTCAAGACAGGCATTCAAGCAAAAGGTTATTTTTAGTCTGTATTACATTTCCACAATTTTAATAATATTTACTACTTGCAAACACGTTTCTTTTTGATGGTGTTCATGTATGTCAAAAATGGGTATATTCAAGACAAAATTAGCCCATTATTATTGCTAAATTGATCCAACAAGTTATTTTAAATTATGAAATTTAAAATTACACAGGTTGTCATATTCTTATATCTATGCCTGACTTCAGCTGTACCAATATGGGATAGTGCTAAAAAATATAAGATTAAGGCAGGCAAATAACTATCTGTTAAAATTTTTTTTATTATTTCTACCCATACAACTAAATTATGATCAGCGGAATTCAAGTGCCGTATCTTGTGATGGTCCTATAGTTGGTGCATCCTACATTAAATGTCTTTTTTTTTTTTGTTTCACTCAGTTTACACAGCAAACCATCATGACTTTTTTTTAGCCATAACCACTTCCAGACAGCTGAATTGAAGTTATTCTCAAATTTCTACTGGCACTTGCTCTGCTGGTGGAGCTACATCTAAATCATATGATTTAGTTTCAACAAGAGATCTTCTTTCACCATCTAAACTTAGTCCAGTAATGTTCTTTTTATATTCCGAGTGAACTTGCATGGGGAACATGAGAACATAATTCTGTTCATGAGCATAGCCTTTAAAGGTCAAATTCTCCATTGACAAAAAAAAATACAGAAATGAAATACTATTCCAAACATACTATGCAAATAACAGCAAATCTGCTTTCTGTACATTTTACAGTCAATATGAGTGTAGTCTGGGGACAAGTCTATAACACAGTAAAACCTAACCGTGAGACAACCTCTTCTGCTTCCACCCCAATCTCTCTAGAAATGAGGTTTCTCATAACAGGTTTGTGCAAGATTACCATTTTTCAAGGTCAAATTGCAGCAGGTTTAAAAAGAAAAAGTATCCACAATTGCTGTCCACGCATTTCATTTTATTCATTAAGTCAAGATATTGCAATCATTTCATGTCAAAAAGTAATTTTGTATAGCTCATTTAATATCAAAATAATTCTGTATAGCAATAAAACTTTTACAATTATATCTGGAGATAATGTGTACATGGGGGGGGTAGCATATGATGCAAAGTTATTAAGGCAATATTTATTTGTCGTGTCAGGAAGTTCAAAAGGATCATAAAATGAAGGACCCAGACAAGCCAATAATTTAGTACTAGAAAAATGGGGTGGGGTGTTCTTGATGAAAGACAAGATGGAAATATATCTGCTATTGTACAGCACTTTGTAACAACTGTATCTTTCTTTTAATAAAATATAAATTATCCACCAACCAGGTACACCATCATCAATCAAACTCCAGGATTCATGCCACAAATGCAAAACTGACTGTTGTATATTTTAAGACCATGCTGGCCAGCAAAATTACCATTATATATTGTAAGGCCTTGTTGACCATCAAAGTACTGTTATTGATTATAAGGCCTTGGTGACCATCAAAGTACTATTACAGATTGTAAGTCGTTAAATACTGTTATGGATTGTAAGACCTTTGACCATCAACATACTGGAATACACTGTATATATCAAACAGCAAACAGCTTGGCATCACATATTGTACCAGCAGATTAGGGCCTATGCTGTTTGATTGAAATCAAAGAAAGAAGCATAAACTGCCATTATAACCTACCAGCATATTCAGTTCAGTTTACCTTGACAGATATATCTTGGTAGGTTGGCAAAGTCCTGTCCATAATTTTAGCCACTTGTCTGTAGCTTATCTTCCTAAAATGACTACCTGTCAACTAATAATACATTGTCTATACAGCCTAAGAAAGAATTTTTTTCAAAGACAATTCCTGAACTTCTAAAAGTTTTCAAGAAGTATTTTCTTTTTGGAATCTGAACTTTATTCAGATAATATTTTAATACTGCACAAATATGCACAAAAGGTGAAACAGAACACATAAACTTGGTACAATACACATCAACTTATTTGATTCCACACTGATAATGGCTGAGCATGTCATACACAAGCAAATATGCTTAACTAAAATTTGTTTAAAACAACCAAGCAAATTACCTTTGTGGAATTCTTCTGAATGTACTGCTGAAGCTCTTTCATAACAAGTTTACAGACTGTACACATAGGACTGGCAGATGCTGTAATGCAAAGCAGATTTAATATACAAATTATACACAAAGTATAGACTCATGGTTGGCAGATGCTGCAATATGAGACAGATTTAATACACAAAGTATACACTCATGGCTGGCAAATGCAGAAAATACAAATTATACACTCACTACTGGTATACACAGAATACCAGACAATATTAATACCAGTCATACGAGGTCATATGAAAGTACAACAATGTTGTGCAGTGTTTCCTCTTATAAAACTGGCTGTGAGACCTAATACTGAGGTACTGAGTAACATGAAGCCAACTGTTACATTCTCAATTAACAAGAACAAAATCAAATAATGTTCACCTCTATCTCAACAAGTCATCCATGGGGGCCCATAAACATAGACCTAAGCAAATAATCTATTTGACTACTTTTACCTGACACCTGACTACTTTAAAAGAATAAAACTATTCCCCATGGGGAGGGAGTGTCCATTAAACCTATGTCTACTTTAGCTGTCACACTAAGGTACTCAAAGGAAGAAATGCACTGACTTTCCACTATTCACTGAATTCATACCAGTTTCTGTTGTACAACTTCAAAGTGGAGGTTTTTCTAGCTAGTAAGATGGAAAGTTGAAATTCATTTTTTCACAGAACTCTCCAAACAAGGGCCATGACTGAAGGTGGAACTGGTCCTGACAGAAATGAAATACCTGTGACTGCAGATTTCCGAGTAGGTTCTGCTTTCTGGGCATATCTATCACAAGATCAAGTAGATTGTTGATCACATAGTTTGTCCCACCTGAGTAGGGCTATCAGAATCAGCATGCAGCTCTGACCACTGAATTTCTTAACCAGAATTGCGCTTCTGGGTCAGGAACTAGGGTAACAAAGGTGGGTAGTTTGTGACTATACCTTGTCACTAAAAGGTCTATCACTGGATGCCCTTAAAGCATACAAATGTGATAAAAGATTGACTAATGAACAGACCATTCTCTATGAATGATCTAACACTTTCTTGACTTAGTCAACATGGAGACAGAGCCTGCCTGGAATGTGTCCAATTTGTACAGTTATGTTTAGCTGAGAGCACAACTATAGAAATGTCTAAACCAAATTGCTCAGACCAGTGATATGTACCCCCTCTTGTTTGAGGAAGACAGGTACCACCACCAAACTGACCATCAAGATAGGACCCCACATGCCAAAGACCATGTTGAAGCATAGCAACAAGTGCACTCCCACAACTGTACAACCTGTTGAGGTTTTTCACTGTTGTTAGCTAATATTTACTGCACCACTAATGCAGTAATAATACTACTTTGACTGTGATCCTGATTTTGTAATCAAGTTGACTGAAGAAGGGGCAAGCACTATCAAAAAGCAAGTTTTATTTACATGGTAGCTATTTGGTGGAAGGGGATGATGCATGGATGAGTTAAGGAATGTCATGCCCTGGAGAGGTTCCATATTGGGAATAACATGAGTGAGAGTGGTCAGGATAAACTAAATTTGCACCACAAGTCAGAAATATCCTTGTTGTTTCCAATTTTGCCTTTTCTTGACATCAGAACATGTCCAAGATCATGGTCCCATATCCTTTTATGGTGGTTTGGGCTAACTTCCTGCTTTCAAAAACAAAGTTGGCCAGTTGAGGAATGTAGGCAGAAAGAAGTAGGACATCACTGATGTGATACCAAGAATTAAAATCTTGTTATTTCCCCTTGTGTGCCTTCAAAGTGGAGGGCATTCTAGCTGTTGTGATCCCCTTGTGATCCCCTCCACAACTGAAGTTCTGAATTACTATTCATGTAAGGCATTACAAACAAGATCCAAGCATGGAAGTAGTTTCTCTAAACAAGGATAGAACAGTAGCAACCTAGGTTGCATGAGCAGAGTGGGGGATTACAAGGACTTTCCTGGGTATGTCTGTCTCTGGGGTTAGCAGAATGTTGATCCAGGATTTGTCCCATCACAAAGGGGTTTTGTAAACCTTTGTTAACAAAGAATTTAATTAAGTCCCAAATGAAAATGTGAGAAGAACTTACAGCATTATGATGTGAATTCAGAATTATCTTGATAAAGGTCTATAAAATCCTAAATGAAAGAAAAGTTCTGTATAAATTTCAAAACTGGAAATGTACTAATCTGCCAAGAATCATGACTTCAAGATGGCGTTGTCCAAAATTCCTACATATATTTCACAACAGTTTCAATATTATAGTCAAAATAGTGGGCACTTTCTATTTCCACTGAACAGTCAAAACAATATTTTCCTCTCGAATAGTATATAAGAACAACATAAAACATGTCTGCATAATTAAAACAGGAACACAAGAAATTAGGATGACTCCAAAATCATAATGATTTCTTAGTTCTCACTATATATAATTAATATTATGAATATTATTCCACAATATGTGACAGCCCATAATTTTGCATTGACCTAACCCAATCAATGGAAAGTTACTGAATTCTTCCAGAAATATTAGAACCCCATTAGCCATTAAGAAATTAAGGCACATTATTACTGAGATTATTAATAATAACTGTTGAAACATATGTAAGAATCTATTTATAGATCCTATGTAATACTAAATTCTTAACAGACTCAGGTGACATATGCAAACCGTAACTAAAGATATTCTGAACAATTTACATCCATGATTTAAAATTTTAAAAAATTATAAGGAGATGAGATACAGACATAAGTAACAACGGAGAGACTACTGGGGGCATTTGCTTTCCTGGTATACAGAATAGGATCAACAGAGTGAAGCACAACCATGTGTTAGTGAACATGAAACACCTCTTACTTAATCCACAACCTCTCTTTACTAAGACTAGAGTCAGCAAAACCTCTAAAATCTTATTCAATGTAACCATTACCTTTTTCAGACACAGCAGGAAGCACCTCTATCGGCTTGATAAATGGGTCAGATGACAATCGTAGAGTTGAATCCCCTTCTGAGCACAGCTTGATAAGCTGGCAAATAACCTTGGCATTGTCTCCCTGTTTCAGGAGGTCAATGATGACAGGTCCATATGTATTCACTGTTGTAACACAGGTATCACGTATGGAGACTGGCAATACACTGCACACCTTCTGCAACTCAGACATCAAATCAGTCTAAAAAAGAAATGCAACAAAACTGTTTAATTTATATACAAATATCTGGCCTAGCAATCACCTGTAAAAAGACTACCATTTTTCAGTTCCCTTGAAATTTCCTACATAATTTGCCTTTATATACTAAGGCAAACAAGTGCTCAATGTGACCAAAGACAGGTACATGTTCTCTTTATGAAGACCAGTGATTATTAGGGGTTAATGTCTACTATTAAACCTTATCAGATTTTTTTTCTTTCCACATTTTTCTCTCTTCTCTTCTTTCTGCCTGTCTGTGTATCTATCTATGCTTTATTGTTTCTTTCAAATCCACTTATGTGACATACCAGTATATAAAAGACGATCTGCTTTTAAAGTATAAAAACATTTTGTGATCTCCTGTGCAGTCAAGAAATCTGAGCACTATGTAATTCCAATGAATCATTAAATTAAATACATCACTCCTCTCAATTAAACACAAATAAAATATCTTCCAAGACCGATATTAATACTATGAATGGCAAATTCACCACAATTCATCTCTTATAAATAAAGCAAGGATGTAATAAAGCAAGTGTCACAATAATTCTAGAATATCAACTGTTAACAAGTTTAGGTGGTTTATGCTAGCTAATAAGAAATTAGGTCTTCTTGATTGCTGAAATCAGTGAAAATAGAGTACTATTTAAAAATGTAATTAACTATTATTATGAATATATATATATATATATATATATATATATATATATATATATATATATATATATATATATATATGCAGTAACCAAAAAGGATAATAAATATGGTATCAAAAGGTTCCGATTAAACTTCCACAACAAAAAGATTCTTAAATATAAAAGCTATAAACAGGACATGAAAGGTCAAACAAAGCAAACAGTTAAAGTCTACTAGATAAATTTGCTTGCTTGCTTGCTTATAAGCATGTTCTGTCAAACCTAGTGTCCATCTCACATCAACAGGAAGCTGTAACGTCCTGTATGTCACTTGCACAAACTTAATGTTGGTGAAAACAATGCTGTCTCTTTTAGTCAAAATAATTCCTGTCTCACCATGCTTATGCAAATTTGATAAAAAGAATAATAAAGGACTTTGTTTAAATCTGATATTTTTCCCCAAACTCCTACAATCTAGATAATTTTTCAGATGATATAAAGCTGTCAGACTATTTACCTCAGACATATTCTTTACAAATTTCTCCAATAGGCTAAGCATTTGCTGACATGCATCACACTCAAGACTGTTAGCTCCGATGGTGTTCCCTGTTCAAAGAGATTATCTTGGAATTTATAATTTGTCGGGAAAAGTCAGTAAAAAAAAATTATATTTGAAATATTAGGATGGGTACTCATCTGCATTCTGGCAAATTGACTGCATTTACCATCAATTATTTGATTCTGCACATTGACTAAATGATTGTGAATTACTTGTCTTTTTGTAGATGCTGGTTGATAACTTTAAATAAATGGTGGTATAGTATCATCCCTACCCATATCTTTTGACCGATATGTGAATAATAATTATAAAAATTCAAAGTCTACAAAAAACATGCCTCACATTCATTTGTATCATTTTTTTAAAGTATTTTTAATCTTTTAGATTTGTCACATTACAAAAAAAGGACTAAAACAGCTTCAATAATCTGCCATTGCATATTATTTACTCACCCTACCCTTCTTGACAATGTCCAAGGGGTCATAATATATGATTTATCTTCTTACATTACATAATAAAAATGGTTTAAAAGTCTAATTTTTGGATATAAATCAAGAATAATATACAAAGGCAAGATATCTACCAAGTTTTGTGACTCTTCACCCAGTGGTTTACCAGGAGATTTGGTTATATATTGATGGAAACAAAATGAAGTTGTAACAGATTGGTGGAAACAAGGTTATCTGCTTATATGTTGATGGAAACAAGCTGAGTTGGTTATGGATTGGTGGAAACAAGGAGATCTGGATATGGATTGATGGAAACAAGATTATCTTGTTATGGACTAATGGAAACAATGAGATCATGGATTGATGGAAACAAGATCTGGTTTTGGACTAATGGACACAAGATTTGGTTATGGATTGATGGGCAGATGGAGGATATTTCACATTGAAAGCATGAGGATACAACTCTGGCAGTAGATGGAGACAATTAAACATGCTTGGATGGGACGATTAACCACATTCTGCTATACTTTGATAAAGTCACATCATTTGTACCACATTTTGGTCTATTGTGTAACTATCACACACACACACATCCACACCCTCCACAGACATTCACACCTATTGTTATCTGACCATTTGGACTACAGAGGCAAACATGATCAAAGCCCATTTTTCTTGAAATTTATTTTTAGTATTAGTAACTCAATCATAATACATAAGGAGTAATACTATTACCTCCCACAACTATCAGTTATATCTATAAGAGCGAATTGTTGTTTGGCCACATTTGTGACAGACTGATTTCTCCTTGCAAAAGGAATTGGCACCCAATCCCTTGTGTACCTCTGTTACTATTAGAGCTGAATGCTTGCTCTCCTAGCTGGAAGTAACTTTGGGCAGGATGTGAGGGTGCATTCATATTACGATGGGATTAAGTATTTGTGAAGAAATATTTTACAACAGGTGTTGGCAACACCTGTCGGTAGGTATTATGGCAGCTTGACAGACTCTTCTGAAAGGCACAAGGCATGGGTTGTAGTTCTGTAGTAAAAACAATCATCATTAAAGGGACAAATATGACTTGGCATGCTGCACTCTACAAGTAAGCTTACCTGACACAGCAATTCTAATGAGTTGCCAATACTTGCCTTAGGAGAATAGGTAGTAGGTAGAGGGAGTTACATTCCCTTGCCCCAGAAAAATCATCTCTGGTCCCCTAAGTTATGAGAGACAGCTTTTAGAATAAGAATCCAGTTGGAACATAGACTCCATGTGCAATGAAGCATTTTTGGAAAGGGATAATTTTCCCTCCCACAATTCAAAGAACGTTGTCATATTGCATCTTTAAAAATCTGCTGAATAACCCAGGATAGTAGTCTGTTGTGCTGGTTCCACTAGATCTAAATGAGCCATCTGCAATAAAAGATCCTTGAAGTGAAAGCATGCTCCAACCTCCATCCCACACCTTGCATAATGTCAGATTGGGAACAGTTTCATGAATACTTGTTGCAACTGCCCTAACTTCATGAGCCGAAACGCCCAAGTGCATTTGATTTGGGGTTAATTTTCCATGTGATGAATGTTCAACTTTTCTTATCCTGGACAACTGAGCTTGAGTTGATATCATCTTTTTCCCCTCTCTGCAGTAAGAGACAGGACCTCCTTCACCGCAATGGCTCGGTTCTTTTCAGAAACCACTTCAGAGCTCTCACCAGGTCGTGGCTAGAAGGTGGCTTCACCACAAACGACTGATTGCCCAGGAGTAGAAGCTTGTTCTTGACAATAAAGGCCATCATGAGTGATAATGACATTGACCAATATTTCAGAACTGTAAAACAAGTATAGGTCAACCGACAAGGCATGTATCTGACCACTACTGCCAGCTATAGTCAATATGATTAGAAAGCAGGTTTACAAAATATGCAAATCAATGAAGCTCCTGTGATCATTTCAAAGCTGCATTATAGTCAACTTAGCATCCGTGATAGATTGCAATTTGGACCAAGTGCCAGTGCCTTTGGGGGTGTGCAATTGAAATTTGATTGAAGATCAGAGAGGATCTTAATTTTGTCTTATATCCTCTCTTCCACAATAATGAAACAGGTCAGTTTGTGGATCTGTTTCTCATCAAAGAGTCAAAGTTGTAAGCTATTTCAGTTATTGATGCCTTAAGCTCAGTTATCTGAGTTATTGATGCCTTAAGCTGAGAAATGTGTTCATGCTCACAACCTTGTGAGAAATGATTCCATTTTCCCATAATAAGCTTTCAAAGTGAAGAGCCTTCTCACTAAATTCATTCTCTACACCACTTGATGAGAGAATTGTTTGCATTCAAGGGGTTATTTACTATGATCCAGATGTGCAGGTTCAACAGCTATGGATACCTGTAATCATAGTTGCTTCAGCAGATGAAGAAATATCACACTTTTCCTTGGAATTCATGTGCTAGATTCTTTTATTCAGGACTTTTACTATTTGAGGGGAGCAATCAGGATTAGACAACAGTCCAATTTTCTTGCCTTTGGAATCAGAGGTTAAGCTTACATGTCCAAGCCATTCCATTTATGGAAAGAGCATTGAATAACCAGTTCTTAGGATCCAAAACTGGCAAGACAAACATTGGCAGTTTTGCATGCCTTCTTGACACAAATAGATTCATCAGTGGTCGATGACTGAAAAAAACCCATTATGTTTATATTCTTTTGGGGCAATAACTCTGCTAAATACATTTATTCTGCCTGGAATATGATGAACTTATACCTGGACTTGAGACTGATGACACAAACTTAGAAAATCACAAACAACAATGCAGAGGTCTTAGATTTGAATCCCTCTTGCCTTCTGATGTAAATCACCACATTAATTATTGAATAAAATAGGATTGCCCTTTCCATGTAGATTCTTCTGCCATGAATGAAATGCCTTTTGTATGGTTTTCATCTCTAAGCAACAAGATGATCCTGAGTGAGCCATCAACTTCAGAGGCTATCCAACACCCAATGTAAGCCAAATGAGTTTATCCAATACTCAGAGGTTGCATCCAACACCCAATGTAAGCCAAATGAGTTTATCCAATACCCAGAGGTTGTATCCAACACCCAATGTAAGCCAAATGAGTTTATCCAATACCCAGAGGTTGTATCCAACACCCAATGTAAGCCAAACAAGTTTATCCAATACCCAGAGGTTGTATCCAACACCCAATGTAAGCCAAACAAGTTTATCCAATACCCAGAATTTGTATCCAACACCCAATGTAAACCAAATGAGTTTATCCAATACCCAGAATTTGTATTCAACACCCAATGTAAGCCAAATGAGTTTATCCAATACCCAGAATTTGTATCCAACACCCAATGTAAGCCAAATGAGTTTATCAAATACCCGGAATTTGTATCCAACACCCAATGTAAGCCAAATGAGTTTATCCAATACCGGGAATTTGTATCCAACACCCAATGTAAGCCAAATGAGTTTATCCAATACCCAGAATTTGTATCCAACACCCAGTGTAAGCCAAATGAGTTTATCCAATACCCAGAATTTGTATCCAACACCCAATGTAAGCCAATGCCCTTAGATGGGTCCTCATAAATTAAAAATGATATTGTTTCTATCACGGGGAACATTTTTGGATTTCACCGAGACAACAGTATCACTTGTAATGGCCTATATACAGAAAATCTAGGTCAATGAGGTCTGCTGATCCAATGAAAAAACTTTAATGGGTGAATGAATTCTCTAGAGAAGAAGCTTTTCTGTGTTGGAATAGAAGCTGTTGTTTTTCAACTGCTTTTCAGTGTGTACTCCTGGGTGAAACATAATCTGGTCAAATGTGTATTGAACTCCATGCCAAAAGGGTAAAATGTTCTGGTGATATCAGATTTTTCTTTGTTGACAGTGAATCCAAGGCTGAGGAAGAGTGTAACAAGGGAGTTCAGTGGTTGATTTAAAACATAAATCAACTGGTATTTGAGAAGAAAATCAACCAGGTAACTGTATATTATGGACATGGTCCTGAAATGAGCTGTTACTCTCCTTTATACATGCGAAAACCCACAAACTAATATAAAGTCTGAAAGGGAGTGCCTGGAACTGAGAAGCTATCTCTGAAGGTGGAATGCAAGAAATTTGTAGAAGATTTGTGAAATGCAGATCCACGTCTTACGGCTCTACAATGATAGTTGTCTCCTTTCTGAACAGCATTTAAAACCCACCTTGGTGTTTCCATTTTAAACCATGGTGTGCTGATGAAATGATTGAGAGCACCTAGATCTATACTGGTCAAACAGTGCAAATGGCCTCTAGGACAAGGAACAAGTTTTACTGATTTCTCATTGCTGTACGTCTGTGTTAAGTGGGTCCTTGGGGATGTCTAGCTAAAGAGACCCTGGACAATGGTAGAGGGGTGTTGAATGTGATACTAAGGCTTTCTGAAACCACATGGCAACTCTTGTCACATTCTAGAGCAAAAATAGATGTCTTCCCTTCACCATGAAAAGGGTGGCATGAGAATGTTGTTGTTTTTTTGTTGTAAGAAGGTTATCATGGATAGAACAAATCCCCTTCCCAATGCTTCTTGTCAACATTTGTTGACAAGACCTATGGACCTTTTCACAGTTGAAATGCTTTCCTGTCAGCTGTGTTTTATAAAATATCTCCTCTGTCTATTAGACTATGTTTGTGGGAGATTTGTTTTCTTGGTGGCTTGTTTATGCATTTCTTCCACCAAGCCTTTGAAAAGGAAGTCGCCCAAGAATGACAGTTAGCTTGTCTTTACAGTAGTCCTTTAAAAAGGTGGAAGCAGACAGCAATGCATCTCTTTCCACCAGTTGAGGAGTTGATGCTGCTGCTTGCGCTATGCAGTTGTTTAGTACTTACAGCATCTGAGAGACAGACTCTGATACATGTCCAGTGGAAGTCATGGTGGGATAGGATAAACTGTTTTGTTTGTTGGAAGACCACTGTTGAGACTAAGTTGCACATGGGCTTACTGCCATGACATTCCAGGCCAAATGTGGTGTATCCTTAAAGGACTGTCAGCCCATCTATAACAATGATGGTTTTGACATCCTCAGGTCTAATGTCTCTTTCTACTGCTTGGTTATTTATGTGCAACATTGGAGTGTGTTTTATAGGATTTTATACTAAAATTTGAAGGAAAGCTTTACTGCAAAAAGAAAGTTCAAGAGACACAGTGGTCCTGTAATTGTATGTATAATTAACCCAATAGGTCAGCTACTCAGCCAGACTGTGGTTGGAATTTGAACACATTTGTCTTTCTTGATTATCAAGTAAACAGATGCTGAACTTGGTATCAAGCTGATGATGAAGAAAGAGCAGGACAAAACTAGTGTCAAAGGCAAAGACTTCTTCGATTGATGCTAAAAAGGTCGATTTTTCTTTTATTAGGTTTAGCAGACATCATTAGGTGTAACAGGCATTGTTAGACTGATGCTCAATAGGTAGAGTTTTCTCTTGATAGGTCTAGTAGGCATTAATAGGTCTAGTAGGCATTAATAGGTCTAGTAGGCATTAATAGGTCTAGTAGGCATTGTTAGGTCCAGCAGGTATTGTTAGGTCCAGCAGGTATTGTTAGTTACAGCAAAGATTATAAAGCTTATAAGTGAACTTTGTCATCCCATAAAGATTGGCAATACCAATACCTCTTGCACATTTTGAAATGGCACTAGTGGAGATTCACTAATGTGGTCACCACCCATACCAACAGATCATCCCAAATGATAACTTACGGGCAGTCACAAAGCACAAACTTCCTAAGAGTGACATGTTCAAACTTGTACGAGATTTGGAGCATAGGGTTCCTTTGGTGTCTCTATGCTGATCCACAAGAGTGCCAGGATTTTAATGCCAGGTAGATATAGAGGACAAAGATAGTCCCTTTTCTGACTTACAGAAGAGCCTGGTCATAATGGAACAGTGTCATGTTATCTTCCATGATGCTGTCCAGTTCTTTAGTCTGGGATGACTTAGGGGATATTTAATCCACAGAACTGGTCCATACTTTCATGGTGCAAGACAATATATAAATTGGCTTGGTTTAACCTCATTCTTGCTTAAAATGAAGCTGGAAAAGATAACTGGACATTGAACCCAAGCAGTATCAGGCATACTGAACCCAAGCAGTATCAGGCATACAGCTTACAGTTTGGAAGTTCTCTCTTAGCGGTAGAGAGCATGCAGCTCGGCACAAATAGTAACTGAGGTACTCACAAAATTTGGCAACAATCATTATATCAAGGGGAGATAAATCTGACTGCCATATGTGGCCATACCAGATTTAGCTCCCATATCTAAAATTTTTAGCTAGGAGGTCTGGATTTGCGAGGTAGTGGTAGTGCTCCTAAGGTATTATGATCAAATAACATTTGAAGATCAAACTGTATGGACAAAAGGTAGAGCCAGAAGGAATTACTATTACCATCTTTTGGTTCTTGAACAACTGGAAGTACTTTATCAGGTTTCACAATTGCTGCAAACTCTTTGGGTTCAGAAACAAATGAATGATCATCTTTGGGTTTCATGATTGTTGCATCTACTTGCGTTTGGAGTTTGCCTTGACAGACCCTGAGAAGCTTACAGAGTAACAGAGAATCTGCTTGCTGAATCAGCAAGTCCAAAACGTAGTCACCATAAGCATTTATGTAGTTTTGACATGAATTATTGTATCCTCTCAGTAAATCACAAATTTTTTTCACCTCTGCTTTAACATCTTCCTGAAAAAACAAAACATTTATGATAATTTACAAGTTTTAATTCTGTAGCCCTACATGAAAGAAAATCTTCCTCTGATAATCTACATAAAAAATCTTATTCTGATAATCTACATATAAGATCTTACTCTGATAATCTACATACAAGATGCTATTCTGATAATCTACATACAAAATCTTACTCAGATGATCTACGTACAAGATCTTACTCTGATAATCTACATACAAGAAGATCTTACTCTGATAATCTACATACAAGATCTTACTCTGATGATCTACATACAAGATCTTACTCTGATAATCTACATACAAGATCTTACTCTGATAATCTACAAACAAGATCTTACTCTGATAATCTACATGCAAGATGTTATTCTGATGATCTACATACAAGATCTTACCTTGATAATCTACATACAAGAAGATCTTACTCTGATAATCTACATAAAAGATCTTACTCTGATGATCTACATACAAGATCTTACTCTGATAATCTACATACAAGATCTTACTCTGATAATCTACAAACAAGATCTTACTCTGATAATCTACATACAAGATGTTATTCTGATAATCTACATACAAGATCTTACTCTGATAATCTACATACAAGATCTTATTCTGATAATCTACATACAAGATCTTACTCTGATAATCTACACACAAGATCTTACTCTGATAATCTACATACAAGAACTTACTCTGATGATCTACATACAAGATCTTACTCTGATAATCTACATACAAGATTTTACTCTGATAATCTACATACAAGATCTTACTTTGATAATCTACATACAAGATTTTACTCTGATAATCTACATACAAGATCTTACTTTGATAATCTACATACAAGATCTTATTCTGATATTCTACATACAAGATCTTACTTTGATAATCTACATACAAGATCTTATTCTGATATTCTACATACAAGATCTTACTTTGATAATCTACATACAAGATTTTACTCTGATAATCTACATACAAGATCTTACTTTGATAATCTACATACAAGATCTTATTCTGATATTCTACATACAAGATCTTACTTTGATAATCTACATACAAGATCTTACTCTGATAATCTACATACAAGATCTTACTCTGATAATCTACAAACAAGATCTTACTCTGATAATCTACATACAAGATCTTACTCTGATAATCTACATACAAGATCTTACTCTGATGATCTACATACAAGATGTTATTCTGATAATCTACATACAAGATGTTATTCTGATGATCTACATACAAGATGTTATTCTGATAATCTACATACAAGATCTTACTCTGATAATCTACATGCAAGATGTTATTCTGATAATCTACATGCAAGATGTTAGTCAAATAAACTACATACAAGATCTTTTTCTGATAATCTACATACAAGATCTTACTCTGATAATCTACATACAAGATCTTACTCTGATGATCTACATGCAAGATGTTATTCTGATAATCTACATACAAGATCTTACTCTGATAATCTACATACAAGATCTTACTCTGATAATCTACATACAAGATCTTACTCTGATAATCTACATACAAGATCTTACTCTGATGATTTACATACAAGATCTTACTCTGATGATCTACTTACAAGATCTTACTCTGATAATCTACATACAAGATCTTACTCTGATAATCTACATACAAGATCTTACTCTGATAATCTACATACAAGATCTTACTCTGATAATCTACATACAAGATCTTACTCTGATAATCTACATACAAGATCTTACTCTGATAATCTACATACAAGATCTTACTCTGATAATCTACATACAAGAAGATCTTACTCTGATAATCTACATACAAGATCTTACTCTGATAATCTACATACAAGATCTTACTCTGATAATCTACAAACAAGATCTTACTCTGATGATCGACATACAAGATCTTACTCTGATAATCTACATACAAGATCTTATTCTGATAATCTACATACAAGATCTTACTTTAATAATCTAAATACAAGATCTTACTCTGATAATCTACATACAAGATCTTACTCTGATAATCTACATACAAGATCTTACTCTGATAATCTACATGCAAGATCTTACTCTGATAATCTACATACAAGATCCTACTCTGATGATTTACATACAAGATCTTACTCTGATAATCTACATACAAGATCCTACTCTGATGATTTACATACAAGATCTTACTCTGATGATCTACTTACAAGATCTTACTCTGATAATCTACATACAAGATCCTACTTTGATAATCTACATATAAGATCTTACTCTGATAATCTACATACAAGATCTTACTCTGATAATCTACATACAAGATCTTACTCTGATGATCTACTTACAAGATCTTACTCTGATTATCTACATACAAGATCCTACTTTGATAATCTACATACAAGATCTTACTCTGATAATCTACATACAAGATCTTACTCTGATGATCTACATACAAGATGTTATTCTGATGATCTACATACAAGATGTTATTCTGATGATCTACATACAAGATGTTATTCTGATAATCTACATACAAGATCTTACTCTGATAATCTACATACAAGATGTTATTCTGATATTCTACATGCAAGATCTTACTCTGATAATCTACATACAAGATCTTACTCTGATAATCTACATACAAGATCTTACTTTGATAATCTACAAACAAGATCTTACTCTGATGATCGACATACAAGATCTTACTCTGATGATTTACATACAAGATCTTACTCCGATGATTTACATACAAGATCTTACTCTGATAATCTACATACAAGATCTTACTCTGATAATCTACATACAAGAAGATCTTACTCTGATAATCTACATACAAGATCTTACTCTGATGATCTACATACAAGATCTTACTCTGATGATTTCCATACAAGATCTTACTCTGATGATCTACTTACAAGATCTTACTCTGATGATCTACATACAAGATCTTACTCTGATGATCTACATACAAGATCTTACTCTGATAATCTACATACAAGATCTTACTCTGATAATCTACATACAAGATCTTACTCTGATAATCTACATACAAGATCTTACTCTGATGATCTACATACAAGATCTTACTCTGATAATCTACATACAAGATCTTACTCTAATGATCTACATACAAGATCTTACTCTGATAATCTACATACAAGATCTTACTCTGATAATCTACATACAAGATCTTACTCTAATGATCTACATACAAGATCTTACTCTGATAATCTACATACAAGATCTTAGTCTGATGATCGACATACAAGATCTTACTCTGATAATCTACATACAAGATCTTACTCTGATAATCTACATACAAGATCTTACAAGATCTTACTCTGATGATCTACATGCAAGATGTTTTCTGCTAATCTACATACAAGATCTTACTCTGAAAGATCTACATGCAAGATCTTACTCTGATGATCTACATGCAAGATGTTACTCTGATGATCTACATACAAGATCTTACTCTGATGATCTACATACAAGATCTTACTCTGATGATCTACATACAAGATCTTACTCTGATGATCTACATACAAGATCTTACTCTGATGATCTACATACAAGATCTTACTCTGATGATCTACATACAAGATCTTACTCTGATAATCTACATACAAGATCTTACTCTGATGATCTACATGCAAGATGTTTTCTGCTAATCTACACACAAGATCTTACTCTGAAAGATCTACATACAAGATCTTAGTCTGATAATCTACATACAAGATCTTACTCTGATAATCTACATACAAGATCTTACTCTGATGATCTACATACAAGATCTTACTCTGATGATCTACATAGAAGATCTTACTCTGATGATCTACATACAAGATCTTACTCTGATAATCTTAATACAACAAGATCTTACTCTGATAATCTACATACAAGAAAGTTCTAATTCTGATAACATATAATCAGAATATACATTACAAAATAACTTATTTTTATTTCTTCCTACCACCCACCCAAATATATTTATTGTTTGAATAACATCATTAATTGTTATATTATAAATTTATTACAGCATATTTAACAAAGATGCATCACAAGTAAGAATAAATCTATAAAGATTAATGGCCAAAAACTAGTTTCACATTTAGAAAACTATCAGGATAACTGTTCCAAATATAACTAGTGTTGTTTCCAAATGATTTTCCTTTTTTTAAATATAGTCCTGGAAATTTTTAGGAGGATACATACTTTTGGCTTTCCCTTGAGAACTTTCTCCACTGCATCAATAATTGATGTACAGAGTTTACAGTCCAAGTCATCAACTGCAACCAAAATTTGAAATAAATATGAAATATTACATTTACAAAATAACTCATTAGCTGTTCAACAAAATAATGTTTTGCTTGCACTCATTGCTATAATGATGCAAGACACTCAAAAAAATTGACAAAAACTCTAAAAATTGAAATATATTACTATATAAAACCTGACATGCTGATGAAGAAATGACAAACATGACATTAGTAACTCATTATCTATGAAGAACTGCACCTTGAACAATGATCAAATTATAAATAAACTGGGAGAAAATTCAAGCAGTGATCTTTGTATAAACTAGGGGAATAGTGAACAATTTCCTCATTAAAATATACCTCCATCTTTCCTGCATCCCACCATACCTGCATGATGCAGATGAGTTTATAGTCAAAAAAGTGCACAACTCTTCTGAAAATGTCAAGTACAATTAGTAGACATTCACACTCTGATGATGACTAACAAATGTACTAAGTATCACAACAATCTACTAAAAACTGAAAGAGTACCTGCAGTCTGCACTTCATTTATTCAACCAGGGCAATACTCTTTGCAACATATATTCAATCTGGGCAATATTTTTTACTGCTCATAGTCAATCAGGACATTACATTTTACAGCTCATAGTCAACCAGGGAAATACCTTTAACAGCTCATAGTCAACCAGGGCAATACCTTTAACAGCTCATAGTCAACCAGGGCAATACCTTTAACAGCTCAAAGTCAACCAGGGCAATACCTTTAACAGCTCAAAGTAAATCAGGACAATACCTTTAACAGCTCAAAGTAAATCAGGACAATACATTTTACAGCTCATAGTCAACCAGGGCAATACCTTTAACAGCTCAAAGTCAATCAGGGCAATGCTTTTTACAGCTCATAATCAATCAGGCTTTATACAGCTCATACTCAGCCAGGGCAATACTTTTTACATAAGTTGTCAAACTGTGCATTCATAAATGATGATCATGACACATACCAAATACCACATGTATCCCAAAACAAAATGCAAGACAACTTGCATTAAAAAAATTCTGTTTTACAATGCAGGACAAAAAGGGCAATAACTCCCTTAATGGGAATGACACTCAATTGTCCAAAAATAGAATTTCCTAGAGTTGAAGATGGGACAATATCTTTACAACTGCTAAGTGTTGAAACCCTCCATGGCTATGACAGCCATACCAGATTTAAAATCAGCACTATTTTCATTTAGGAGAATTAATGATGAGATTTTCAATGGCAGCTATTTTAGAGGTCAGCTTGACATCATTTTCATTTATGTCAAAGTCAATATCATAATTTATCTTCAGATGAAAAGCTTTAGAAAATGACTTTTTCATTAAGGGGGAGTACCAATAACATGATTTTCCATGTGACTCCCATGGTGGCTATACTGGTTATCAAGCTGGAGCCATTTTTATTTAGTACTAACTAGACATCAAAAGTCTTCTATTGAAAACAATGATGATGTCTTTTCATCAAGGAATAGCAATGATGTTAGATACATTCATCACAATTTTCATTTAGACTAACTAGACAACACAAGAAGTCATGAAATAAAACTACCTACTCTTATGCCTTTCCACTCAGGAGTAGCTACAGGAGGATTTTCAGGACAGTTGCTGTGGTGTTCATGATGGATGTCACATCAGCACTATTTTCATTTCAGACCAGTTAGAAATTGCAAGTAGTTTTTCAGTGAAAATCCAATGTTGATACGACCATCCATTTAGGTGGAGTGGCAACATCAAGATTTTCAAGATGGCCATTGCACTGACCATACTGGATTCCTTGGTGGTACCATTTTCAAAGAAGACCAATTGGACATCATAATAAACCATCTAGTGAAAACTTGATGCTGACATGACTTTTCATTCAGGAGGAGTAGCAATAACAAACGTTTCAAACATAAGAGTACACCATATGGGCACCATTTTCCTTTCACACTAACTGGACATGGGTCATACCATAGAATCCATTAAACCCATGATTTATCTTCTTGTTGTAACAGCATAAACGAAATTTGGTTTAAAACATTTCAAAATGTCATTGAATTGAAATTTTTGGACCTAACTTGAGAATAATACAGAAAACAAGATAGCTACTAAGCTTTGTGAATCTTCACCCAGTGATATACGATGAAATCTGGTTATACATTGGTGGAAATAATGTGATCTGGTTATGGACTGATAGACAAAAGAAGATTTTATTATGGATTGATGGACACAAGATTGGGTTATGGATTGATGGACACAAGATTGGGTTATGGATTGATGGACACAAGATTGGGTTATGGACTGATGGACACAAGAATGGGTTATGAATTGATGGACACAAGATTGGGTTATGGATTGATGGACAGATGGAGGGGAGCTCAATATACCCACACTTGACATTGAATGTATGGGGATACAACTATGGCAGGAGACAATTAAACATGCCTGAATGGGACAGATTTACCACATTCTGCCATACTCTGACCAAAACATGCTTGTTATGAATACATGTATTATGTAAAAGTCATGCATGCACACACACACACATGTATGCCTACTCTCTCTCACACACACACCTACTATGTGACAAAGCTATTGTGAGCTTGCATACATGCAGGCAGAGGTAAACATACATGGGAGAAAAAAAGAAAGATCATACTATAATAATGACAAATAGTTCCAGGAAGAATTGCCATTACCAGCTTTAGGTCCTGGAACAATTGGAAGTACTTGATCAGGTTTCACAACTGTTGCAAACACTTCTGGTATAGAAATAATTGGCAGCACATTAATGGGTTTCATGATTGATGCATCTACTTGGGTCTGGAGTTTGCTGGAACACATCTTGATAAGATTACAGAGATACTTGGGAGCTGTTTGCTGAATCAGTAAGTTCAAAACTAATGAACCATAAGCAGTTATGTATGTTTGACACTGAGCTTTGTAATTTCCGAAGAAGTCACACAGTTTTTTCAAATCTGCTTCAACATCTTTCTACAAAAGTCAAAAGGAAAAATGATAACTTAAAACAATTTCTTCCAGTAATCTGTCTATGTGAAGTATAATAAATTCTACATTTCATGTTTCCCCATAAGTTCATTATATACTGATCCTGATGCTTATGTTTCATTGGTCACCCCAAGTTCATTTTGTATGGGTTATAATGTACACATTTCATGGGTCCCCGGTCCAAACATTCATTACTAATGGATGTACACTCTTCATGGGTCACCAGAGGTTCACTACATATAGGCTATGATGTACACATTTCATAGGCCACAAGAAGTTCATTACATTTGGGTTCTGTGTACACATTTACAGATTGGTTCTGATGTGCATTTTTTCATGGGTCCTGAGAAGTTTATTTACACATAGGTTCTATTGTACCATGAATTCATATATTTTTGTAAGCATCTATTTTCAAGGTTTTGCCAGACATGCAATTTTAGGACTGGGGAAGGGAACAAGACCTTAAATGAGAGGTTGTTGAAACTATAAATGCCACAAAAATTTGCTGCCCTCTAATAATAATAATAATGAATTCACCAGAGTTAAATAAAAGTTATTCAGCCTAAAACTTGATTCTAATAAAATCTTGTGGTGAAAATTTTTTCATATCATTAATAAAATAAATCAAAGTTTGATGAAAAAACATAAAGTGCATGCATGTTAAAAAAGTGCTAAGACAAAAAAAAAAGATTTGAAGAATTACAAATCTTTACACAGTAAATTTTTCTGTGTTGAGTATATACATTAAGAAATAACTGGGTTTTATTTTCAACCCCAAAATATATTTCTTCTTTTAATGACAACAAAGTCTTATTTGTTAAAAGGTACATTTGTTACAGAATATAACTAGTGTTGTTTCCAAAAAAGTTTCCTTTTGAAATATAGTCCTGTATCATTTTGGGCGTATAACTGTTTCAAATATAACTAGTGTTGTTTCCAAATAAGTTTCCTTTTGAAATATAGTCCTGTATCATTTTGGGTGTATAACTGTTCCAAACATAACTAGTGATGTTTCCAAAAAAGTTTCCTTTTGAAATATAGTCCTGTATCATTTTGGGCGTATACATACTTCTGTCTTTCCTTTGAGAACCTTCTCCACTGCATCAATAACTGATGTACAGAGTTCACAGTCCAAGTCATCACCAACTGCAACCAAAATAAACATAAAATATAAATGAAATATTATATTTTTTAAAACAAATAATCTCCATTGTTTTTAGGAAACATTGCTAATACTGCTATGCAGGACTCTCAAAACCTTTGACAAAAACTATAAACATTGTTGATGCAGAAAAACTGAAACCTGGTAAGGAGATGTGACAAAATGACATTAGTAACTCGTATCTATGGAGAACTATGCCTTGAACACTGTTCAAATTATAAATAAACTGGTAGAAAATTAAAACAGTGATCTTTGGTTAAATTAGGAGAATAGTGAGCAATCTGCTCATTGAAATATACCGCTATCTCTTCTGCATCCCACCCCCACATGCATGACAGGGATCAGGCTATAGTCAAGAAACCAATCTTTTCTGGTAAAATATGTTTCTTTCATAATACTTATCTAATAATAACCACAACTACCTTGCAAATCCAGCCCTCTCAGGCCTAACTTTAGCTAAGAAAGCTAAGTTATATTCCCAAATAGATGGCAACTAAATAATGACCTTCCCTTGATATAGGGCTCAGCACAAAAACCTGTGAATACTTCAGTTAATCCTAGAGCTTACGTGGAATATACATTTCTTTTGGAAGGATGTAACTGCTGGAACGCTGGAAAGGTATGTCTGTATTATGATCCAGTAAGTATTATCTAAGAAATATCTTACTAGAAAAATTGGCTTCTTCTTCAAATATGTTACCAGATCATAATACCTTTGGTTAAGCGGTGGAGGGAGTTGCATCCCCTACCACAAAGAGACCATCTTTGGTTCTCTAAGGTACATTACTTGAGGCAGTTTTAGATAACCCAGAAATGCTCCCTAGATTTTATCACAAGGGGAAGGGACTTACCAACTTATCAAAACAATAAGGGGAGAAATTTATTTTTTTAAAAAGGGAGAGGGGTACAGGAAACAGACATTTTAATATTTTACCTAACACTTAAATATCTGTCTGTTAGGGCCCTAGCAAAGTCACAATCTTCAAACGTTTTCCTCTAGTTGTATAAGCCATTTTTTTATGGCAGTAAATCTAACTTGGTATCTGACATTCCTACTAAAATATTGTTCTCCATTTTGCAAGAAATTAACTATTTTCTTCATTGTCCTGTTTACTTTCTACATTCTCACCACCAATGACTTGAAGTTCACTTTCTACATCTCTGCCACCACTAACTTAATGTTGAATATAATCAGTAATTTTAAGTCTTGCCATGATGGATTTCACTTTCTGGAAATGGAACAAAGTTTGTACATGTGCATATGAAAGAAAAGAGTATCAATTGCAGAACTTCTAAAGGACAAACATGTTTCAGTTATAATTAACTCAATTTCCAAGTAACCCTTTGTATTAGTGTACATCTGCAGAATTTGGAGTGGAGGAGGTATGGTGATATAAAAAATCTTTTAAGTTTGAATTCATTTTAGATTCTTATTTCTTCAGTTTATTGTAACAAATATTTTTTATACTGTTGTACATTTTTATATGTGCAACTTTTAAATAATCTGCAGGAATTCTTGTGTACCAATCACATGATCACATCTCTGATAACCTGGCTGTAACACTGACTCCATATGCCAAGGCACATATTTTATGTTGTTTTAGGGATAACGCCATTTTTCAGCACAAGATAGGCTATACATGGCAGCCAGCATTAATGGTGGAAGTAGAACCCTGGAAAATCCTGGGAAGAAACACCAACCCATGAGAAGCTACTGGCAGGCTATCTCACTTACCCATGAAAGCAGATTTTGGACTCAAACTCACACAGACAGGTGAGATGGCAGTGATCTGTAACGGTCAGCACTTTAGACCACTCGGGGCCCCCATATTTTATGCAAGGGAAAATGTTCCTGCACAATGTGTTCTTAAGAAGCTGCTGAATGACCTAGGTCATGCAGAGCTCTTTGGGATGAACAATCTCTGAGGTAGGTTACTACTCTATGGTCATAAACTAAGTAACAGAAAAAAATGCAAAACTAATAAGTTTTGTAAAACTTAACAAACAATTTAATTATCAAAGTTAAATTGAAAATGTGTGAGGAACTTAGAGTATCATGAAGTGAATCGAAAATAATCCATATAAAGGTATATGAAAGTCCTAAATGAATGAAAATTTCCTAATTTCATAACCAGAAATGCATTGGTGCTCAAAGAATCATGTTGTCAAAATGGTGTTGTCCAGAATTCCTCTGAATAATTTAAAATAGTTCCAGAACAATATTACAGTCCAAATAATGAACACCTAATAATGAATGCCTTTCTATTTCCACTGAAATGTCTAAACAAATGAATGACTCCAAATTGTAATAAAACTGAGTGCTCAGCCCTCTCTTTATATACACCATCTACTGCAACTATATTTTGCAATAGACCCCATGTGACAGATCACACTACTGTTTGCATCAAACCTGCCAGCAAGTGACCTATCCCAACTGACGGAAAGTTAATGAATTCTTCGAGAAACATCTATTTATAGATCCTATGTAATGATATGGCTCTAACAAATTCAGATCATATAGGCAAAAATAAAAATATTCTGTACAATTTACAGTCATAAATAAAAAAACTATTTTTAATAACATCATATACCAGGAGTATATATATATATATATATATATATATATATATATATATATATATATATATATATATATATATATATATATATATATATATATATATATATAAAACAGTTAAAAGCTTGAGAAAGATTACTCTTAGTTCAGCTAAGGATCAGTTTCATTCATATGCAATGCTTGTTGAATTGCTCTAATTTCATGAGCCATAATGCAAAGTAAGTTAATGTGATCTTGGGTTAATTTTCAATATGTGGAGCAAATAACCATTTTATACTGGATGAGAATGCCTCCTCGATGCACCTTGCTTAATTGTTATTAGGTACTGCATCTCACCAGGTCCTGTATATGATCATGAGATGAAGGGTCCTGGATAGAACTAGATTTCACAACAAAAGATTGATATCCCAAGGTCATCTGCTGCCTTAAGTAAACCCAGTTAGCAAAGTTATTATTTGTTTGAGAGATAATCCTGTGTAAGAAATGAAGCCATCAATGAACTTTTTTTCTCTGCATGTTACTGAGGGAGATGTACTCTGCTTTTACATGTGTTTTGAACTCCATACCCAAAGTGATAAAATGCTGACTTGGCATGTTCTTGGATTTTACCTTGTTGACATGGAATCCAAGGCTGAGGAGAGTAACAAGGGATATCATGTCTTGCTCCCAAAAATATAACTCACCGGGTGTTTGTGAAGAATGCCATCCTGGTTCATGGCTGTCACTGCTATAGAGATGATCCTGAAATGGGTCATTATGGGCTAAGTCCAAATGGGAGTGTCCAAAAATAGAAAACTCTCCCTGAACAGCTGGAGCTTCCTGGGTAGCTTTATAAATTGGAACATGTAGATATCCATTTTACAGAACTACGTTGATAGCAAAGTCTCCAAGCTGAACAGCATTTAAAACCCACTGTGGTGATTTCATTTTTAACTATGAGGCTCAAATAAAACAATTGAGGGTGCTTAGATCTATCACCACTCAAAACTGCCATAAGCCTATGTGACCATTTGAAAATCAGTCTAACAAATCCATTTCCTAAACTTTGCTGGAAGGTGTTGCTACAAAAAGAAAAGTCTGCCATCACTACGGTCCTTTACTTGTAAGCATTCAAGATGTCAGACACTTGATCTATCTGTAGTGACAGCTTTTCCTTTTTGATTATTACGTCAACTATAGCCAAAACTGTACATCTGGCTGTTGATGAAAAAAAAAATGACGAAAAACAAGATGATGACAAAACTCTCATGGAAGGGCCCATGTGACTGCCAGTATCACAATAAAAGTACTGTTGTTAATATTTATAAAGTGGATGTAATAAAATGAATTCTAATATGACCTTGCCTTTATTGACTGCCAATACTGGTAAAGTCAACAAAACGTCACTTTTAATAGCTATATACTCACTTATAAGTGTTCTAGTGTAAACTGAAATCCCAGATAATAATTAAGCAGATCAGGGTCTGTGCAGTTTCTATAAAGTAATCATTACAACAACATATACCCTCATCTGCAGATGCAATATGCTATGGCAGATCAGGATTTTTGTTATTTGCAGTTTGACAAAACTTAAAAGCCAGTAAATAAGGTACAACTGTATGCTATGACTAAAAACCTACACTATATATATATATATATATATATATATATATATATATATATATACCACTCCCTCGATAACTCGCGCCTGGATAACTCGCAAACACACTTATAACGCGGTGTCCGGCATTGCTCCCGATTTTTTTTTTCAAGGAAAATATATTTTAAAATGTGTTAAACATGAAAAAAGTCGTGATAAGAAATTGTAAATTGGTAAATTTAACCTTGATACATAGTTCGTTTTTTATCATCGAAAATGGTGATTACTGTATTTTCCAGGGTATAAGTCACTACTTTTTTCGTTTTTTTTTCTTAAAAATGAAGTGTGCGACTTATATGCAGGAGTGACTTATACAATAAATTTTTTTAACGACTGTGACTGATGCACAGTGATGCTGTGCTTTAGAGAAATGCATCTGCCGGTATACGGGCAAGCTAATTGCTGGAAACATATATGGTACACGTAAGTATTAAGACTATAAGATTATCAAATTAAATAGTTAAATAATTTTTAGTTATATATGTGTTAAAATTTGTTGTTATTAATAAATAAAAAAAATATTGAAATAACGATTGCCATTGTATTTCCTTTATTATTCGGCAGGTACATCTTAGAATCTTTTTGTCTCTAAATTCAGTCGTAAATTTCAGCACATTTTCCCACCCAAGCTGCTAGTCAAAGTCCTTTGAACTTGCCACCCAGCTATTGCATCATATTCTTTTGATGTACTCAAATAAATACAGAATGCAGAACTGGGATTATTTTGTTATTTTGTTATGTCCCTGTAAAGTGTTTCCAAGACCTCTAATAGCACTTCATAGTTTACTTTAATAGTAGTTTATTAAAACACACAATCATTTTTTCGGTTGGTTTCGCAATGGCTTGTTATAAAAAAAACATATAAATATTTCCTCTGATGATTGCTCTAGTTTTAAACTCTGGATTAGGCCAAGACTGGCTTCATGGAGAGAACTTCAAAGTACCGGTAATTAATAAAAAAAAAACAAAAAACTGGAAGGCTGGTGAACAGTTTCAATTGTTAGGTGAATTTGCAATGTCTTCGTTAATATATTAAAATCACTGTAGTGTATAATAAAGTGCCTTTGAAGTTCGCTGGGGTTGTGGAAATAACTGATATATAAATACGTAACGTTCATACAATGGAGCATTAATAAAATATAGTTTCACAATAACGTTGTATGATTTAAAATTGTTATATTAGCGTAAGTCAATAAGTTTTGTTTTAAATTAAATTCGTGCCATTTATCATGGCACCAACAACTAGAAAAAAATGATGCAGAATTTAAGTTAAACATTGTAGCATTTGCGAAAGAAAATGGAAATCATGCAGCAGAAAGAAAATTCAACGTAAGCGAGAAGATTGTGCGTGACTGGCGTAAAAAAAAAGACGTTAAGGTCAACAAAAAAAAAAAAAAGGGAAATCGTAGTGGCAAAGCAAGTTGGCCAGTTCTCGAGGAGAATCTACGAAAATGGATTTTGGAACAGCATGCTGCAGGTCATGGACTTTCAACAATTTCAATACGACTCAAGGCAAAGGCAAAGTCTATTGTAATACTGACTTTTATATAACTCTTAAACAATTGTATAATATTTCTTTCACGAAGTTGGAAATTACCAAGTCGCATGCAATGGCCGGTGGTATCAAAGACGTAAGTGCAGAGGAGCGACTTATACGCAGGAGCGACTTATAGGGCGGAAAATACGGTATTGCCTGTAAAGATAGAATCCATATTGTGAAATTTGCATTTTTTCAAAATGTGAAGTGATATTTCTCAAACGTGTCACAAACCGCAAGTGTTATCGTGTTCTAATTCATGTCGTTTTAAACTTTTAGACCCATTAAATTCATGTTGGTAATGATTAAACCTTGTGAATTTTTTCTTCCATTTTACTTCTACCGCAATAAAAATCTACACACCGTTCGATCGACAGTTTTTTCAAAATGTGTCAATCTTTTGTATTTGAAAAAAAAAAAACATCTACTTTAGATCAAACAATAAAATTAGAATGTATACCATTCACCACAAAAATAAGTGACGTAATACACGTGTGAAGTACATGTGCTAAGCAAATGGAAACCAGGAGGAATAATGTTTAGATGATTTCCTCAATATACTATAAGTTATCCTGAAATTAATGTTACTCTGTGAGGAAAAACTAAAAGTACACCAATATGAAAAGATATTTATCCACTGTTAATCTTAGTGTGATTATTAATTGAGTATTCAACATGCCAAGCCACACACCCCCTTTTCCCTTTGCGTCGATCCCATTGTTATATTTGTTGTTTGTTATAGGTCCCTCGATAATTCGTGCCCTCGCTTATATCATGGCCGATGTTTTTCGACCCCAATGTATGCGAGTTATCGAGGGAGTGGTGTATATAGAAAACTTACCTGTATGTACTCTACAGCAGTAAAAATTTACTTTTGAATAATAAAGCACACATAAAATAACACTATACCAATGTGTAAGGATGCATAATGGACCCAAACATGCATGAATAAAGGTTGCCAATGTGTGAGTATGAAATAGTTACAACTCTATAATAGAAAAAAATCAAATGAAATGAGCAAGAAAAAGTTAGGAAATTATTTGGTTTACTTCCCTTTTTGTAAGGTGGAATAACTTTCAAGCTTTTGTACATGGATGGAGAGGCCTTTCATCAGAAGAAAGTGTGCTACATGGCACAAGCAAAATTAGTAACCTGAGTGTTCACAAGACTGTTCAGGGGCCCCGAGTGGAGTGGCAGAGTGGGAGTGGCAGAGTGGTCTAAAGCGATGTCCGTTACGGATCACTGCCATCTCACCTCTGTCTGCATGTGTTCGAGTCTAGGATTCGGCTAATGTAGATATGTGAGAAAGCTTGCCAGTAGCTTCTCGTGGGTCGGTGGTTCTTTCCAGTGATTTCCCGGTTTCTTCCTCCACCTATAATACTGGCCGCCATGAATAGCCTATCATGTGCTGAAAAATGGCGTTAAGCCTAACAACAACAACAACAACAACAACAACAACAAGACTGTTCATCACAGCAATACTTTTCACAGCTCACACTTCTGTGCATCTTTAGATGATGACCATAGTACAAGTTCCAAGCTTTACATCAATCCATACAAAAAGCAGGCCAAGTTCAGAGGATACCATAAAATGTACAAAATGCCATGGTGATCAAATGGAAACTTCGACTAGTTGCATTCACAAGATTTTGTGTGTATTTTCTCTACTGGCAGCGACATGGGCCCTTACAGGTAAATTTTCACCTAGTGCATGGATTTTGTCCTGTACTGACCTTACAATGTCCACATTTCACAACAGTTGCAAATAAAATGGCTGAAAACAAGAATATTCAAATTTGTTGCACATAGTGAGTATGTATTAACAGCAATACCTTAAATGTTGGCAGGGTATAATGACAATGAATGAGTGGTGTTAGAATTGAAATCAGACATTATCTAAAACTCCAATAGTCTACCTAAGTACTGATGACAATTAAGTTAAACCAGCAAAACAAAATATAAAATGAGAGAATGCTCTTTCTAATTATAATAACTGATGTGAATGCTACCTGTGGTAAAGCATGATTTACTAACATAAGCAATATTTAACATAAATTTGATGCAAAATGAATACAATAATAAGGAAAAACCAGATTCGCTCTAGGTGAAGTTCGCTCTAGGTGAAGGGAATGGTGTACAACTACCTGAAGACACAAAAAAGATGAGCAAACCCCTTCCACGAGTCTAAAACTTAACACACTATAAAATAAAAGAATCGTTATTTTTTTATCCATTTAAAATAAATTCTTACCCATGGGTCTAGAATAATAAAATTAATAACTGAAATTCGGATCACCCAATCACCAGGGGAAGGGTGAAGCTGAAAAGCAATGCTGAAAGTCATAACTGCCTATAAGTGCATAAGAAAGCAAACGTCAAGGAACAATATTTAATGAATTGAGGGTACAATACTCTAAAATACTGAAAACCACAATTAGATGCCAAATGTGTGCTTTAAACATGGGCTGAAAGCAAAACAGTCCACAGAGGTTTTAAATAGAATAAATATAAATGACAGCTGGCCTAATTTCACTCAGGTAGTTGACACATGTCAAGTTGTGAATGCAAATTCATATATGTACTGAAACTGTCAAGGGGAAAGAAAATGTTTGAGCATATAAATGCTACATTGTCAATAAATGTTGCTGTAATTTATTTTGTTTAGGAAACCAATTATAGAGATTCACATTCTCAGCACAAAAAAGAATGTCATTTATACAAACTGCATTCTCTCCTGGATTTTCCCCATCCCCTTGATTCCTGATTCGTAACTCTGAAACTTAGCTCCATCTCTAAAGTACAAACTTGGTTTGCATTGTAAAGGGAATCAATCTGTTCCGTCGACGTAAATTACTAGGTCTGTCATTACTCCTCTTCCCAGGGTCCTATCTCTTGTGTCATAACTTTTGAAACTACTGAGATCCCCATCAAGCTGAACTGCAGTGGCTCAATGGTTAAGTCACTGGACTTGGGACTGAAAAGTTGCAGGCTAGGTTCTCACTACCTGAATCTTCATTAATATGGATCTCACTTATAATCCAACTTGTCAAAGCTCCTGATGATACAAGATTATTACTAAATATAATTAAGTCTGACAGAAATGTAACCTCTTCTGTGTTCACAAGCTCAGTCAATCAGATGCAAGATCCACTATAATCAATATGCATGGCTGTTGCTCACAATGGAAATAATTTAAGATTGTGATGATATAAGCTTACATACCAAATATGGTCAAAATCTGATCAGAACATGGCCTTGACAGTGGTCACAAGCTCAGCCAATCACATTCAAGATCATCTCATTAATTTGCATGAATGCTACTCCTAATCAAGCTCATCCAAGAACTCAATGGATATAATCTTATACACCAAATCAGGCCAGAATCTAATCAGAAATATGTCCTCCGGAGTATTCATAAGCTCAGCCAATCAAATGCAAGATGACTTCACTGATACGAGTGGATTACTGAAATGTCATTTATTATTGAATTCACTCCAGGTGGTGATAATATATGCTCACATACCAAATTAAAGTCAGAAATGAAACCTCTAGAGTTTTTGCAAGTAACTGTTAATAGATGGATTATGTACCAAAAGCCAAAAGGCCACATTAAAAACTTGTTGCCTTTTGGGCAGGTTAACTAAAAATCGTAGGAGCAAAGTAATCTGTTGACATGCACTTTTTTAGGTTGTAACTATAATATTTACCAAGTTTCATGGCAAGCTATCAAAAGGTGAAGGCTTAGTTGTGTTGACAAGATTGTCTGACAGACGGAAACATGGGTTCCTACATACCTTCTCTTCTACAATGGCTGAGGCTCTTACCATTTTTGAGTTGCGATGAGCAGAGATGAAGATAGATGCAGACTTTAGAGGGGTCAAGCTCCCGTACTAGGAAATCAATAATGGCATCCTCATACTGTTGAATAAGTGCTTCACATTGCTTCTGTAAATCAGAGGTTGAGAGGCGGTCACACACCTTGTCCACTGCTGCTTTGATCTCATCCTGAAATTATATTTTTTACATGAGACAGTAAATATTCAATCCAATGTAACCCATTTATAACCCCTCACAAATACCCAAATTGTTTTTCAAAATAAGAGGTAGGTACTATAAGGCTTTGTATTGCCCAAAAATGTATACATTTCCAAAATAAGTAGTTCCTCTGAGAATACCATGGCAAAACACTGATCAGAATTTGAAAAACTGAAATTGCAATTAAGGTTAAAATATTTGAATATGACACATGCACATGCTTATAATGTCATATATGGCTATATAATACAGACTAAAATTAGAACAATTTGAAGAAATTAAAAGTGGTCCACATGTGACAAAAATGTTCGCATTTTTATGTTAATATAAAGGTATGTGTGAATAATCTAATACAAAAAATAGAGTTTTCATTCTGCAAAGGGACCATGATAAAAATTACGACAATTGGAGTCTGTTAGCATTGTAAGTAATGATCAACAATCAAGAACCGATCTTTCTGCTACAATGAATGCATGATTCTGACATAAAACAGATAATCCTATGAAATAACCAGAATTATAGGAAGATTTTTTAAAAACAAATAATACTTTCCCAACATGTTTACAGATTGCATAAAGACAACAGTTATTGCATTGGTTACAGTTTATTTTTCTTTTTTCTTTTATTGAAAACTGACAGCAGGACCAGCTTATAGACTTTTTTTAGTACTCTTAAACATTTCAAATTTGTTTATCTGGATTTTAAAAATAATTAAATACAGCTTTTATAAGATATTGTCATGATACATGTTTGGTAAAATGTACACGTTTTAATGACCCATGTACATCAGTGTTTATATCTGTGAAAGTAGATATTATGCCAGAATTTGGTTTGTGCATTCATTTTCAAAATGTCCAAATAATATACCTAAATAAACCTTTTTTTGAAATAAATAAATATTCAGTTAAATCTGTCTTGACAATATTTTTAAGGCAAATGCAATGTACTTTGACAGCAATAAATGGCAAATCATTCATCTGCAATTTTCTAGTTAGGTTTTATCAGCTATCTTTTGGAAATATATCTGAATGATTTGTTTAAAAGCGTTGCCAGGTATCATGGAAAATATAACAATATATCAATGAAACTAATCATACAAGACTTTGATGTACAAGCAACTGATCACATTTCTATAGTTGTACACTTCTTGAAAATATGGAAGCCCCAAAAAACAAACAGTTAAAACATAATTATTAATTACATTTCTAACATACAAGGTTTGTGGTCATTAGACTACAGGCATTTAATTTTGAGGCATGTCCTATCACATGGCGAGTGTTTGAGTCTCACCATATCATGTTTTCCATTTTTGTTTTTTATCCACATTAATTTTGTTTCTTATTTTGAAAATCATCATAAAAAATGACTTTTATCTCAACTGGTGATAGAGCAGAAGAGATTATGGGATGGTCCTTCATCTATCATCTGCCATCCATTTGTCTGTCCCTTAGATCAAGTTTGTTATCCCTACTCAGTAGTAATCAACTCCGCTGCTTGGGAATCCAATATGGCTACTGTGGTAGCCATTTTGAAAATACTCTTATAACTACTCCTCCTGAATAAAAGAGTCGTATTGATTGGCATTTTCAGCAAAAGATTAGTTAGTCAAAGTTTAAAATAGTTGCTTCCATGACAGCCAGCTTGAAAATATTTTTACTGCCTCTCCTCGGTCATACCAACATGGGATTTTCACCAAAGGATTTCTTGCAATGACTAGTTAATCATAAATGAACATGCTGCTATCTGATTTCTAATATGGCTGCCACAATGGATATCTTGAAAATCTCTTAGTCTGTGCCCAAAATAAATTGTATTCTAACTAAAATCTTATTTGTACATACCATGGAACTATTTGTATATTAAAATAAGTACAGAGCAAATTAGGTTTAGACAAATGAATCTGATATGATTAACAATGTTCTCCACCCCTATTGGCAGTCTTTACATTTCTATTTTTTTTTTTATCATATCTAATGGAGATAGTAGTCTTAAGACCTAAACTAGGAGGAATAAGGGCCTAATAACAGACCAAAATGACTTTAAATTCTATATTTATAGACACTCTATGGAATATTTTTAAACTCTAAAAACTGAACAAGTAAATGAAAGGGCACATAAACAGTGGGTTACTCACAATTTAAAAATGCATGGTAAGCACTTTGTTCCATACCTTGGTTGCCTTTTCTCCCAATATCTGGTCCAGTTCCACCATTGCAAGATGGCAGATTGGACACAAAATATCAATTTTAACTGAATCTGACTGCTGTAGCTTGGTGGTTGAAACTGGTCTGGCCAAAGTCAGAAGTGGGGCTTCAATAACCTTAAGGACTGTTGGATTTATACAGAAGCCAATAAATGCACAGAGTGTATCTGGATCCTGACAAAACAAATGAAATATTGTGAAAATCAATTATCATCAACTTTTCTAAATTCAATATGTGCTTTTTTGCTTCATTAGTTATGCCATTGTTTTAAATGATTTGTTGTTACTATATAAACCAAGGAAAGACATATTCAATTGTACCAACTGTAAAATAATTTGTGCAAAATTATTTTTAAAATCCTTTTGTTAGTGAACATGAGATATTGCTGCTAGAGAGAGAGTGAGTGAAAGTCAATTATGCATCCTTCAAAAGAAAACTGAAAAAGACCATCTAATTAATTCTGCATTCTAATATTATTTCAAGACAGTAGTGTTTTTTGAAACTTTGCATAGGTCTTGCAAACCACCACATTGATTCTAGTTTGAATTGCATTACAAAAAATCTACTATTTGTTGTAGCCCGCACAATTTCTTGAACATTTTAATCAAATTTAGGCAACATGTAGTTTTGCATTAAATAGCTACCATTCTAAAGAAACAGCCATTTTTTTTCCAAAATGTGTCAGTATCTTAAACATTCTCCTGAATGTAACTCTCCAAGCATGACTAAAATCTATATTAGCAAAGAATGAGCTAAACTGCACCAATTCATGCATGGAACTGTGTGCCACACAATTCTTTATTTATGCTTGATATTAAAAAATACAGTTGGAATTACAGAAAAAGTGAAAAAGTGTTCCTTTCATTTAATATTTATTGATCGCAGTTACTAGGTCCAATTATTTTACATCATTATGAATCTAAACAAGCAACTAGTGCAGATGCTCGGATTAAAACTGCTGAGCTTTCAATCTCTCAGTTAAATATACCAAAATTTACACAATACATTTGCTGTGCATTTAATAAATTTTATTTGGTTAAATTTAGTGAGATTTAAAATCATAATAATTGCATAATGACACCATCATAAATACTGCTCTCATCAAGAGTATAAAGGATTAGCTTCCTTTGTTTCTATTGGTAGCTTTATACTTTGATGGTACATTATTTATCCCATATTTAAATATATGGACTCAATGAATAATTTATTTTTGAGCCAGATAAAGATTGGTGCATACTGAAGCTAGAGTCCAACTGGTACAAAGATATAATAAATCGTGTCCAAAAAAAGGAAAGTAAAAAAAATTGTCAATGTCAAGGTTAATCTAATATGTAGTCAAATGCAAAGGTTGACACACACATGCACATCTGTTAAGCTTCTAGCATCCAGGTTCAAACACATAAAATACTCAAGTGATCACCATGACAAACTTTCACCATGGAGTGATCACCAAAAATTATGACAGTCTAAGCAGCTTTAATAACAAAATACATAATTATCTGTTTCTTTTAAGAAAAATATAAACACCTTTTCCTAACACCAGAATCACTCTACCTGTTTTACCTCTATACGTAAATAGCGTATCTTCCATGCTAAGATTTTGCATGTCCAGAAATATTGTTTTAAACTTCTGGCTTAATGAATCAGCTTTTTTAATGCCAAGTTTAACGTTCTCAAAAGCTTACTCATCATCACTTCAGCATGGATTATGTGCATTTCCTCACTGTCCAAAACTATGCTTTACAAAATGTGGTGTCTTCTTATCTGTGGCTTTTATTTCAGCCTATTCTTGTGGAATATGCACTCAGTATCTCTTCTTAAATCATGTCTACCAATATATGTAACAGAAACATCTGATTCACACACACCGCAGTGAACATAATCAATTTTTTTTAAAAAAACACTGTTTAATAAACAGCCAAATATCTGTATAAATCTTTAGAAATTCTGGCTAGCACTCAAATTTTTACTTCTAATTTTCTTTTCACATCACACTGGTCCACATTTAAAAACAACTACCAATTGCATTCCTTCAATGCCTGCATGTTTTACTGGTTCACAAATGAACCACTGAATAAGCACTTCCTTGACATTGATCAAATAGCTTTTTTAACAAAATTAGAATCAGGAAGAAGAAAGAAATGCTAAGATATGTAATTATTTGCTGATTTGTCTATTTTTTGCCAAGCTGATCCATAGTAATTTTCTGGCTTCATTTGCACAAAATATACAGGTCTGACTTGGATGGTTTATTAAAAAAATATCTGCTATATTTAAGCACCATCAAAATGACTTCATCACAGCTGCATAGAATATACATATATCCTAAAAGCTATAGTATCAGCACTGTATAAATGACTAAAAAGTCTGCATTTTTTAATCACAATTACTTGCTCATTTTCCTTCAAGTTCTCATTTTTATTTCATTTTCAAGTTTTGTTGGGTTTTTTTTTTTTAAAAGAACTGGCTGTGGGAAGTGACAAAACTATCAATCAGATCAGATCCAGGGATAAAAACTATGGAATCATATGTAAATTGCCATCAGGTAGACCATAGAAGAATAACACATCAAACAATAACAAAGCTTGTATGGTGACAAATGTCTCACTTTACCACACAATCATAATGAAATTTAGTTCAATATGAACAATCTGTGGTTGTAAATTGATTCGTCTGCTACTTTAATAGCAGGTAATACTTACTAACTCATTGGCTAGGAGCATGAAGACCACTGGTGCATACTCTTCCACATATTGCTGACACTGCAAAACAACCATTGCATGCATTTCAGTAAGCATTATTATCAATACATAATATTTATCTCAATGTTAAATGATGATTATGTTTCCTTCAATATGCATAAAAAAAAGCTTTTTTATAATGTTTGATAATCTTGATATTGAATCTGTGGTCACAAAAAACCCAGAATCTGTTGACAAGCTGCACTGTTACAACACTATAAGTTCCTCTTCTTGCCTCCTATGTTTCACCATACCTAGTCCCAACTCAAAGTCAAACTTGTTGTGCACTTGTAAATTTCCTTGACAACGACATCACAGTGTTTTAACTCTCTCCAAGATGGTGCAGGAAGATTGAGGAACCTTTATAAATACATGAATGTACTTGCGTACAACTACAAATATGGGATATATCATATGCATCTTTTCTAAAAAATCATACAAAATTGTGTGCATGTTACTGGCTAGTAACAGGTTACTGCAATGGGACAATTAACGAGATTATCAGTGTATGTCCACTTTGCACATAAATCATTTTGCACTTTCACCCATAAAAGTCACTGTCTACTGCATGTAAATATCTATAAATGACAACAGATATGATGCAACAATCTCTTACCTCAGTATGGAATTCAAATCAAGAGAACAAAATACAAATAGCAGATTGACTACTGAGCAATACATTTTTTTCTCTCTTGCATTAAACAAGGTATCCATTTCAAGCTATGAATCATGGGATAGGAATTTTGGAAGACATATGCACATGTATTGTAATCTATGTTTATTTTGTGATCACTTTTATATTGCTGATTTAAATATAAACCATTTACCAAAACAAATTCACAAATGACATTTTTTCAAAATTGAAAAAAGCAAATTTTGAACCTGAATAATTGATTCAGCTACTTCATTTCTAGTATTGAAAAGGTGATAAATTTTAACACTCTCTACTGCTGATCTTCATCAAGACTAAAATTATTTTGTACAAACCAAATTTTTCTACTAGTCATAATGGATAATTCTTTACATAATACAGGTTCAGTAATTTGTGATGTACCCTTTAAAAATCACACTGACTGATATCTGGTCAATACATCTAATGATCTAATACAATAAATCATATTAAAGTAAAATGAATTCTGATACAGTGGTCCAACTCTTGAACAGCTCCACTCAATTTATACAGACAGAATAACTTGTTCAAAAGTACAACTCTTGGACATCCACCCTTCTCATGTAACCATCAGCTGGCATAGTCTAACAACTGTCATATTTACCCTTCTTAAGTAGCCACATAATAGGGTTTTGCATAAAGGAATCTCATAAAAGATTTCTAAATTCAAAACAGATACCTGTTTAAACATGCTGACAAAGAATGTAACTTTAATCCACAGAGTGAGCAATTTAATTATCCTTCAATGATTACTAACTATTTTTAACACATAACTATCAAGATGACCAGCATAATTCATCTGAAAAAAGTCAGCATGACATCCAGTTGCCATAAAGTAAAGATGTTAACTGTCATGGTTTCTCTCATAGATTATGAAACATATTTTATGGGACACCATAAAAACCAATCACTTCATTTGTAAACACTGAGCATTTCATGTAATAACTACAAACTGCTGATGAAGGAAGTAGTTGTTGCAAAATGTCATCAGCTGTTCTCTGTTTAGAAGGAAATACTGCAATAAATGATCTCTGGAGGAAGTACATTTGTACATAATCATGTACAAGTCGAGTCCAATTACTAACAACATAGACCCCATGTGATGGCAGCTCAGGGTCCATGCTGCCTGCCCTGCTGGTTAGGGCTTACAAACAACAGAGATCAGATGGTGCATTATGTAACAGTAGATCTGGGTCTATACAGTTGGCAGATGAGCCAATTTATGTATGAGAACATAAAGGAATTACATGCGTAATCAATTTCTCTAGACTGACAATAATAGAATAACATTAATTCTCTCTCTTGGAAAGGAAATTATGTAGTACATTGTGTTTTCTCAAAAACACTTTCTGCTACTAGAATACAGAACCCCTACAGACATGAAAGTGACTTTGTATGTATGTGATATTGACAAAGGGAATCATCTTTTTTACATTACCTCCCTTTAATCTGCTAAGTAGTGACTTACAATCTGGATGATTTTTAATCAGAGCAGTCCATGTGTCAGGATGCTGGCATTTGCAAGGATGGTTGGGATAGGTTAACAGTAATGTAATAAAGTATTTTAAGTATGCTGAATGGTAATGTGATCAGTAATTTTAGTAGTTGTTGTGGGGCTTAACGCCATTTTTCAGCACATGATAGGCTATACATGGTGGCCAGTATTAATTGTGGAGGAAAATTACTGGAAAGAACCACAGACTCAGAAGAAGCTACTGGCAAGCTTTCTCACATAATCACATAGGCTGTACTGTGTCACTTCCTTAGTTAATGGATCATAAACATCTATAATTAATCCCATGCTCCATGACTTACTGGTCCAAATGTCATGATTGGGCAGGCAGGGAAACTTACACCCAGTGGGATGGCAAAAAGGTACATCTCCCATACTATCGGAACAGAAACTATGTCATTGCCTCCTGAACCATGCAACACAATTGTAGGTCAAGTGACAATCTAGATCATGGTGGGGATGGTGAAAAGTCCATGCCTGGCCCTTCCACTTCCATATAGGTTACCACTTTGAATTCAGTTGGGTAAGAAGGAACCAATGACCCCAACTATGGTGACTTCCGATTCATTTCTAGAATGGATGATCAAGCCATCTGACTGTTCAATCTTGGGCTTATTCTCTCTTCTTTGCCATTTTGCTTTGAATAGTAATCACATATCTTTGGATCAACAGTTGCATTACCATGAAGATATGCACTTAGTACAAATGAGGCATTACTCAAGGATGTTCTTGTTAGCTTTAAATTTCTTGCATTTGGAACACTTTTTTAGATTCCGAAAGGCAGAGCAACAAAATGTTAATAAACTAAGCACAAAAATGTTAAAAAATGTCACTAAAACAACAAATGTTACTGAGTGAGCAAGAACATGTCATGAGTGCATAAGGTCAAAAATAACAAAGTTTGCATATGTGACAAAAACATAAACAAATTGGCATATATGAAAAAAAATGTGTACAAACTGTGGCAGATATGTTATTAAGCACAAATTATCCAAATCTGAAGATAGTTGAAATTCCCAAGTGGAATTTTGAGCGGCATCTGCATGATACTGACTAATCAACAGCAAAACTCCTGGCAGTGGCAAGGGGAAATAATGGGTAAGGGAGGGTTACTGGCTTTTGTCTATATGATATAGATGGAAAAGAGGGTTGCCTGTCTTTTCAAGGTAAATCCTTAATGTTAATGTGATCAAGGAATGCATTTGAGGGAAAATGCAAAACTAATATATACTACATTTAACAATGCTCTGACTTACTGCATAGCCAACAATAAAAGGTGGATGGCTGAAAACAGATTTAAATTCCACTTGATTCCCTGATGGCCTATTGACAGCACAAGTGAAACTTAAAAACTGATAACATCTGAGTTATGGGTTGCCATCTAGTGGGATAAGAGATGACCTATAAGAGTTACATCCCCTTTGCCTACAACATATATAGACAATAAGACATTTTCATGTGTAAGAAAGGCTGGACTCCAGAAAAAGCAGAAAGATGTTTACAGTGTTAATGTGACTGGGTAATGTATCTGATGGAGAAAGCTCTCTTAGAGCCAAAACAAAATATGAAAAGCCAAGAAAATTTTAATCTGAATTATCAAAATTTCCCATCACTAAAAATCCTCATATCTACCGGATATTTCCTTTATCATATAAACAGTGCCCGTTCAATACAAAGAATTCAAATAGAAATTAAGTAAATATTTAGTACTCACAAAGCCTGAAAACGATGCCAATTTGGGGCACAGTTTTGTCTCAATGAAATTTTTCACCTTCTCCTGAAAAAAAAAAAGATTTAGGCATGTAGGGACAAGTAAGCCACCGACTCTGGAAATTATTTACTAATGGGTCTCAATGACCTTGACCTTTGGTCATGGTGTGCAGACTTGAACTAACATAACTGTGTAAAAACCACTATTTTCTTATTAAACTTCCCATGATCAGGCATTATGACCTTCACACACCACAATTTAAAAGTTTCTTTATTGCCAGAAGTACAAGCTATCCACAAAGTATGATACCAGAACTTACTATGAAGCAAAAGAGTTTGCATAACCCATATTTCTTTGGGTAAGAGAGACTTGGACCTTATGACTCCAAATCACCATACCATGACCATAGATCATCAATAACAACCTCAAATATACTGTTTATATGGAGGCCCCACTATATATACTCGCTAATAACTCAGGTCAGCTGCAAACACCGACTCTGAACTGCTATCACAAAATTCAAGAGCAATTTAGGTTGGTAATGCTTGTTCTACTGATAACACCTAAAAAGCTGGATAGACCTAGATCAGCTGGTGCAATACATGACGGAAAATCAGAGTCTGTGCAATATGCAAATAGACAAGGCTTATCACACTGTGATAATACTCAGCAGGATCACCTATTGACATTACTAAACAATGAACACAAAATACCTACTAACATTACTAAACAAGGAACACAGAGCACCTACTCACATTACTAAACAATGAATACAGAACACATACTGACATTACTAAACAATGAACACAAAACACCTACTGACATTACTAAACAAGGAACACATAGCACCTACTACTAAACAATGAACGCAGAACACCTACTCACATTACTAAACAAGGAACACATAGCACCTACTACTAAACAATGAACACAGAATACCTACTAACATTACTAAACAAGGAACACAGCAACTACTCACATTACTAAACAATGAATACAGAACACCTACTGACACTACTAAACAATGAACACAGAACACCTACTGACATTACTAAACAATGATCACAGAGCACATACTGACACTACTAAACAATGAATACAAATCCCGACATTACAAAACATTGAAGACAGAAACACCTACTGAGATTACTAAACAATGAACACAGAACACCTGACATTACAAAACAATACAAATCCATGACATTACAAAACATTAAACACAGGAACACCTACTGACATTGCTAAACAATGAAAACAGAACTCCTAATGACATAATTAAACAATGAAAACAAAACACCTACTGAAATTACTAAACAATTAACACAAACCCCCTATTGACATTACTAAACGAGCAACACAGAACTCCTAATGACATTACCATACATGCCAACCCCTGGCGAGCAAAAAGCATAATTAAGTGGACAAAAGGAGTAATCTGAGCAGAAAAAGCATAATCCACAAATTACATAAAATTTACATAATAAAATTCAATGTACATATGTACAAAACACATGCACATTATCCGCAATTATAGTGTCAGGAAGCATCTGTTTGAACAAAGGACCAAAGCTGCATTATACACTAGTTTTAGTCAGTATTTTATTAAGAGCTCTGTAAATAACGCCTCTGCATTTATAAAAATCATTTACACAATTTAGTTCTACTATAAAAAAGAAGTTACCTTAGTATTGGAGTTAGCAAAACGAGCTAATTTACACTATGACCAATATTAAAATCCTTTCCACACAACCTGCAATGGGCATGAAGCTAGCCTAGAATGGCACTGTATTGTTTTATTCATGTATTCATCTCTGAGTCGTTTTTTTTGGGGGGGGAGGGGTCTTCTTTTTAATCCATCTGTGAAATCATTTGAGAAACATTTTTGTTGTAACATACGCGTTGACAAGAATAAATAATACTACTTGTAGTGCCAAATTCCTACAGAATGGTTCTGTACCTCACTTTATTTGTAAAGAATAATATGTAAGCAAAGATTAAAAATTTGAAAACTAGTCTGTTATGTCCTAAGCTAGACAGCTGCTATAAATAGAAACAGAGGTCTTCTTGGAAATTGGGCAGCTGCTATAAATAGAACACAAAACTAAGGAAGTCACCGCTAGTCTACAGACAAGTGTACTTTTATGTCATAGGTACTCAGAAACCGTTTTTCTAAAATACGTTTTGTTCAATTAGTGGGATGTTAGTAAAAATGAGAAAACAAATTGTTAATTTTTGGGGGGGAGGGTGATATACCGAAAAAGCTTAATCCATGTACATTTTCACATAAGTCGTAATTTAGTGGAAAAAGCATAATGGTTATGCCAAAAAGCCTAATGGTTGGCATGTATGCATTACTAAACAAGGAACACTCAACCCCTACTGACATTACTAAACAATGAACAAAAAACCTTGGGATCATAAAACAATTAACAGTGAACATTAACTTAAATGAAAGAACTCTGAAAGAAATACAATATACCTACTGCTATATTGGGTCAATTCTAGAATTGAAAGGGATGAACTTCCCAATGTAGTTTTTAAAAAGTGAAGAATTTTCTGAACAAAAGATAGATTAAATAAAGAAATAAAAGTAGGGTTTTTTGAAAATATAATGGCTAATAGTCATGCATTCAGTTAATTTACATATCTAGCTTGAAGTATATGGTATTTATTTATTTTCAAACATTTCATACTTAAATTACACTCCAGTATTACAATCTTGTACTACTGAAACTGAGGACTAATTGCAATCAAATTAGTAAGCTTAGGACAAAACTTCTGCTGATGTTTCATGCTGATGTCACTTACTGACAGCAAAAATGCAAATATAAAATTATGCCTTTTTCTTAAATAGACAACCTGTGTTATTTCATCTCTGTCCAAGTTCTGAAGCTCCTGTACCACCACTTTGCATATCTGACACTCCTCAGTTCCTCCAACAGGCTTCTGCAAAATGGTATAATTTGGTCAATAGAGACTTTTAGTCAAAGATAGCATTTCAGCCACAATAAGAATTGTGAAATCCAAATAAATGTAAATAGGTAGACTATATGACCCTTGCAACATTAGAGCTACTTTAAAATCTTCTTTTACTCCACTAATCTTGAAATTAAATATGGGATCTTGAACATCAGAAACATAACCACAAGTCATATAACTTACTGCACTTGAGTTATTTTCTTTAAAATAAATTAAACTTTAAATGATGTCAATTTTAATAATTTAATTTCAAAGAACATCCTTGACTTGAAATGTTTACAGTCGATTTGCTATCCTCTGACTAGCCATACCATTATTTTTTTCCTCCATACTCTGCTTGTCCATATATTATAATTATAAACTTAATCAATTTTTACAAAATTCTTGACTGTACAATTTGACAAAAATCTGTAAGGTATTAACATTTCTGCCATATATTTCAATTGCTTAACAGACTTTGCAGGGATTGCCACACAAACAAAACATGACTTTCTACCACCCCATGGTTAACCTCATGACTTGCATAAGATTGTAATGCTGATCAATCATAGCCATTACACCAATACACCCATAAAACGAAAATTATTAGACTGGGTAATCCCTATCATTGGATGTTCTTATAACTGGGAAAACTAGTCTTACATAGAAATGAATTTTAAATAATGATAAAAAGAACCACATTTTAAACTCAAAATTTATGAACTTTAAAATAGAAATGTCTAAACTTAAATGCACAATTAAAATTTTCTACAATTTTAGATTTTTCCTACAATTTTCACACATTTTAAATTTGCTGGGTAGTCAACATGCAACAAACAAACTATACCATTGGAATCTGTTTGAAGATTTTCTTGAGTTTGATTCTCAGTCTGAAGGCAGCTTCCAGGTCTTGTTCACAGAAGCCCAACACTCGGCAAGTTATGTCTGCATCCTGGGGGATACACACACAGATATACATATAATTCTCATAAACAGCCAAGTAATGGGGCCACATTATCTGTTTTATGATGACGGCTGTGTAAGCAAGGAAAATATAGTGCAAACTGAGTTGACAAAATCAGTCACTGGATGTCATGCTTGCTCAAGGGAGGTAATGATTACAGGTGGGCATATGCTGTGAATCCTATAACTAAAAGTGACAAAAGTAAAGGTAAATCTTGTCTGGATATAAGGGCACAGAACTAGTAGTACTTATGGGATATTTGCTAAAAAATAAACTTACATAAAAGTGGACAGATTGAAAAGGTAAAAAGAAAAAAGTTGATGGTAAGAGTCTGAAATGATAATCACAGTTAACAAGATTAAAACTTAATTCTGTGTAAATAAAGTAGGATCTTTTTGGGAACAATATTTTTCTTACATGATATATATAAAACATGTATTTGTTACAAGCCCTCAGTTAAATATACAAATGCAGTTCCAAATCTGAGATTGATTTTTAACATCAGAGTTTTCATAAAGGAACAATTTGTTTTAATTCCATCATGGTTGAGTTCAAGAGTACACAGGTATTCAGCAGTTAAGTAATAGACAATTTTGTTAAGGAAGAAGATTACAAATGGCCACTGCCAGGAAAAATCTATATCAAAGTTAGTTTTCTTTTCCAAAAATCTGTCACAAAATGAAATCTTCTCTTTGAAAATTTGAAACACCTCTTCAATATACTTTTTTATATTGGACTAAAATATGAATCAAGAAAAAAAAACCTATCTATTAATATCAAAGAGAAAGATGAGCACAGATTATTTACACAAAGCTTTTACTTGGTTGTATTTTATTCAATGACAATCTTTTCAAACAATAAAATATTTGTCATTTAGCAACAGACATTCATGCAATGAACAAGAAACAGCAAAGTATTTTCTCTTTGTAAAAAATATGTTACCCTCAAAAACCAAACAATTGGAATTTTACACCATATTAGAGATATACCATCATTATTAGAGCATAACCCATTGCAATTGGTTGACGTTAACAAGTAGATCAAGGCAATCCAAAAGTACATAATTACAAAATACAAGAATTGCTTGATAGACACTTATGCCTTCTGTTAGATCTGCAATATGTATTTTGTTATTATAAACATACTACATACCACCCAAAATGAAGTCATTTATTTATCCCAACATTCCATTAACACAAACATTTTCATTTTTTTTCATTTGATGATTTGCAGGTATACAGTAACAAGTTTCTGCTTCAAATGCTTATAAATTACTGTATGACACTATCACAACATTTTATGTACACTTCTTTTAATATCTTATGTATATCAGTGCTTTCTGTATGACACTATCACAACATTTTATGTACACTGTTCTTTTAATGTCTTATGTATATCAGTGCTTTCTGCAACTCCTAGTACATGATTTTATCTCATTTGTTTGATATTTATTTAAGGCTGCAAATTGTACAATTATATTCAGTTGGTGGCATAATTACATAGTGTATATTCTAAGAACACAAAACTGCATAGGATTTATAAATAGATGCTTATGTATGTCTTCACAGTTACTAATAATTAGTAGTAAACTTGCCAACAAAATTCAGCCCCCAACCTGGACAGATTGGTCAGGTGGTATATTAAAAGAATTAATTCTTATTGGATGGGTTAGGTCTAGAAGGTGCATGTAAGGAGATAACTGCTATCAGATTTAATTCTTGTTTTGGAGCCATGCTTATTTCTTGTGTTTCTGCTGTAACAAAGTCTGCATATGTGTTTTATATTGTACTTAGACATTATTTTAGATGAATAACATTAGTTTGGACTGTTCAGTGGAAACAGCAAGTGCTCATTTTTGGACTTTAATATTATTCTGGAACTATTATGAATTATTTAAAGGAGTTCTGGACACCACCATTTTGACAACGTCTTTATCTTGGCAAACCAGCACATTTCCAGTTCTGAAGTTTATACAAAATCTTTTCATATTTTTGGACTTTCAAATAACTCTTATTATTTTGGATTCATCTCATAAAGCTTTAACTTCTCACATTCTCATTTATAACTTTGCTAATTACATTATTTGTTTAGTGTCACATAACCTGTTGGTTTTGCTTCTTTCTGCTATTTAGTTTATGACGACAGAGTCATGACATTTGCCTCATTAGCATACTTCAATGTCTGAAATATGTCTTCATTAACCTTATAACCCACAAAATAAAAGTAATATCTTATTGCTAAGGCCCCCAAATATAATATATTTTTACTATTGTACTAGTTTTAAAATTAGGGTGGATAGGTTTTCTTTACTTTTTATACACATAAATTATAATGATTAGTACACATAGTACTTGAAGTGTTTAGTACATAATACTATATAATGTACTAAGCTCTTCAAGTTCTAGGCAAAACCAGCTCAATTAGACAGGGTGGGAGCGAGAGCTAGAGTCAATGAAATACAGGGATAGTCAGTTGAATGGAAATACATTTTGGGGGGTCCTAATGAGGAGAGCTGAAAAAAGCCTATACTTTAACCAGATGCTCCCTACAGTAATTTCAATTTTATGAATGATCCATAATGAGAAATGCAAAATATACTGTATAAATCAATCTATCTTGATACCTTTACCATCTATCTTGACATCTATAGTGCTATACTCACCACCTGTGAAGCAAGCAATTGTAGTACCATGGGGGTATACTCCTCTACAACCTGCTGGCACTAAATGAGGAATAAGGAATATTAAGTATAAATACAACCTGCTGGCACTAAATGAGGAATAAGGAATGATAAGTATAAATACAACCTGCTGGTACTAAATGAGGAATAAGGAATGATAAGTATAAATACAACCTGCTGGCACTAAATGAGGAATAAAGAATGATAAGTATAAAAACTTCAATCTTATTTCTCTGATTTCCATTTAAATTGAATTCACTATTCAAGGGATACTATTTTAGGCAGATTTCATAATTGCTATAAACAACAAACTTAAAGACTAAAAAAAATATATTTTTTCTGTGAAAACAAATGATCGATTCTTAGTAACTAATAATTTAAGCATGAACAGCAATGTAGTTTTGTGCCCAGACATGAAAATTCATAACCATGACAATGCATGATATTAGTGTATGATACTTTTACTTTGAATATAAAAAAATTAATAGAGACAAATAAAATTCCACAGAGCTCACTGCCTCACCAGCTTCCATATGACCATACATCCTATGGTGCAGAAACTTCAACACAAAATTTGAAGTAGACAACAATGCAGTCACTGCTGGACAAAGGATACCCATGTCACACTAGGCCTACACAGAAGTGACACTATTCTACATATTCCACATCAGGCTTACATAGAAGTGATACTAATCTTTGTATACAACCCAGGCCTACACATGAATGACACTAATCTATGTATTTGACACCAGCCTACACAGGAGTGACACTAATGTTTGTATTCCACACCAGGCCTATACAGAAAAGATGCCAATTTAACAGAATTGATGTTAATCTATGTGTTTAACACCAGCCTATACAGGAGTAACACTAATCTGTGTTGAATAGAAGGCTTATAAAAAAGTGATGCCAATCTAAGTAGTTAACAGCAGGCTTATACAACAGTGACCCTAATCTATATATTTAACAACAGGCTTATACAACAGTGATGCTAATCTATGCATTTAACACAGGTGTAACACTAATCTATGTGTTTAACACCAGCCTACACAGGAGTGAGGCTAATCTATATTTAATTGCAGGCTTATACAGAAGTGACCCTAATCTATATATTTAACAGTAGGCTTATACCACAGTGATGCTAATCTATGTATTTAACAGTAGGCTTATAGATGCTTAGTGATGCTAATCAATGTATTTAACAATAATTTTAAGGTAATAGGTTTGAAACAAACTGTTCCTCTCCATTGGTCCTTAAGTTTAAATACAAACTGATAATACTGTATATGATTTGTGTGAGAAGGCATTATCAATAAAACTTGAATTTAAAGACATGAGATTTGATTGGGGTCACATGACCTAACTCACCAATGGCTCTAAGGAACCCAACCACTGGCAAAGTAATTGTGTCAAAAGCTGTTCCACTTCTTCCTGCAAGAAATGATACCATACTTATTTTCATCACATGACTGCAAGAAATGATACCATACTTATTTTCATCACCTGACTGCAAGAAATGATACCATACTTATTTTCATCACATGACTGCAAGAAATGATACCATACTTATTTTCATCACATGACTGTCTGGCTACTTAGGTTATTAAACCCATATCCTTTATTAATCACACACATATAGTAACATTAGCAACATATCACATTACACACATATAATAACATTAGCAACATATCATCACATTACACACATATAGTAACATTAGCAACATACCATCACATTACACATATATAGTAACATTAGCAACATATCACATTACACACATATAGTAACATTAGCAACATATCATCACATTACACACATATAGTAACATCAGCAACATACCATCACATTACACACATAGTAACATTAGCAACATACCATCGCATTACACACATATAGTAACATTAGCAACATATCATCACATTACACACATATAGTAACATTAGCAACATATCATCACATTACACACATATAGTAACATTAGCAACATATCATCACATTACACACATATAGTAACATCAGCAACATACCATCACATTACACACATATAGTAACATTAGCAACATATCATCACATTACACACTTATAGTAACATTAGCAACATATCATCACATTACACATATAGTAACATTAGCAACATATCATCACATTACACACATATAGTAACATCAACAACATACCATCACATTACACACATAGTAACATTAGCAACATACCATCACATTACACACATAGTAACATTAGCAACATACCATCACATTACACACATATAGTAACATTAGCAACATACCATCACATTACACACATATAGTAACATCAGCAACATACCATCACATTACACACATATAGTAACATTAGCAACATATCATCACATTACACACATATAGTAACATTAGCAACATATCATCACATTACACACATATAGTAACATTAGCAACATATCATCACATTACACACATATAGTATTATTAGCAACATATCATCACATTACACATATAGTAACATTAGCAACATACCATCACATTACACACATATAGTAACATCAGCAACATACCATCACATTACACACATAGTAACATTAGCAACATACCATCACATTACACACATATAGTAACATTAGCAACATATCATCACATTACACACATATAGTAACATTAGCAACATATCACATTACACATATATAGTAACATTAGCAACATATCACATTACACACATATAGTATTATTAGCAACATATCATCACATTACACATATAGTAACATTAGCAACATATCATCACATTACACACATATAGTAACATTAGCAACATATCATCACATTATACACATATAGTAACATTAGCAACATACCATCACATTACACACATAGTAACATTAGCAACATATCACATTACACACACATAGTAACATTAGCAACATATCATCACATTACACACATATAGTAACATTAGCAACATATCACATTACACACATATAGTAACATTAGCAACATATCATCACATTACACACATATAGTAACATTAGCAACATATCATCACATATGACACCATTTAAGGCCAAGCAATTATGACATATGCATCTAAAAGTATTCTTCAATTAGTTAATTTATTCCACTTTATTTGATATTGTAACAAATTCAACATACATGCCATGTGGTAAATTGAATCATATTTGCACTCATGTCCAATTAAATTTATGAAATTTGTCAAGCAATTTTTATCTTTTGCTCACAAAAGCATGCAAAAGCTATATTTATTTGACTAATTTTAAGAATTTCATTTTAAATCAGCATGTGTAAGGTTTGTTATGTGAATAACGTGACCCAGTGGCAGAACAATGCAGATCCAGTTTTGAGGTATCCAATTGAACTGTATCAGCCTGTCATGGCCATGTGTACAATGATCATCTAACTACCTGTCAGGACCATGTGTAAATGGTATGCATCATTGAATAATGTGTCAGGACCATGTCCTGCAATATTTGTCACAGAATAAGGCAAGCAATAACTTGGTTTTACCTTAGAATGATTTGATCATTTTCATCATTTATGCATACAACATTACCTATGGTGGATAATTGTTTTTCTAGTTAAGCAAATGAACTAGATTGTATCTCATCCTAGATCACTTTAAGCGAGACACAAAAACACAGTATGCATGGGTATTTTACCCATATTAATAATCATTCCCCAGTAGATTTAAGGCAAGTTTCTTTTCTAACTGATACACTGGTCTTTTGGGATCTTGTCAAGGAGTGTATGTTCTCCATTATATTCTGCATCCACATAGGAGTTAAGTGTTACATTTTTATTTTAATTGCTATGTGAAGCAAATTCAGTTTTAATGTCACAGCATGAAATGTTGCCTTTATCACCATGCAGATTTGAAATGGCATTGACTTTTTAACTGTTAAAAGATGCTATTAGGAATTTAATTTAGTAGCCTGTGTCTACAGATTCTAATTCCATACCTGTTATTATGACTAGTTTTGTTTTCTTTTAGCTCTGTGTGTGTATGTGTGTGTGCAGGTGTTATCAGGCTGCTGGTCTGGCTATTGTGTGTCTGTATAGAGATGGAATCAGGTTAAACCATCAAGGCCATACAAGAACAGAAGTGCTGATTTGTGAAGGGGGTGTGTGTGGCCAATACAAGTGTGGGCTTGCCCAAAAATTCAGGAGAACTGTGTGGTTTGACAATGGACATGTGAACCAGGTCAAAATGTTTCGTTTGTAAGTTTTTGTAAGAACATGGAGTATATGGTGTGTTTCAATTGAGTACAAGTGTCTTACATTCATTACATGAGTTTATATGAATCTTACTTGCATTATATGAGATTGAATATATGAATCACATTTTTATTTGCTCATTTTTGAAAGATTGTATGAATTACTTTTTGTATGTCACAAATTCATTCACATTTAACAAATGTTTGTGTGAAGTAATCAAATGAGTTATATACTTACAGTGTGAAAAAATCACACACATCCATTCTGGCCAAATTCGGTTATAATACTAATATCCTGACAGGACCAAGTCTACAGAGGGCTGTAACATCTTATAATATTTTAGGACTGTGAAAAATGGGCTGCATGATCTAAAAATGTACCATGTATATAAGATGTGCACCATCATCTAATAAGATCAGGCCATATGCAGAAAGCATACAAATATCAATGAGAAAAAATAATCAAAATTCATCTCAAAGGGATGCAAACAGATAAAAAAAAAACAACCTAATTTTGACCTGACATTTACCTTAAAAATATTTGCTGCACTCACAACATTTTTACATAGTAATGCATACATTCACCAAGTTTCATCCTTCTTTGCCAGAAAACTTACGAGTCATGTGGCAAGAAAAATGAACTGTATTCATCGAACATAAATTAACCTAATAAAATAACTAACAACTGACATAAATGCACAATATATATATATATATATATATATATATATATATATATATATATATATATATATATATATATGGTGAGAAAGATGCAAAGATAAATGGATAAACAGAAAAGGTTAACATTATATGTCCAGGTGGGCACAAAATAGGGCAACATATATACATCCTTGTGGGGCATAAAAAAAGCATAACAATATATGGCCTGGTTGGGTATAAAAGCTGCAAACAATTATATTATCATAAACTTGAAATATGGATACTTGTTAAGTAACTCAACCGACAGCAACAGTAGGCATACCAAGTTTCATAAAAATTAAATGATATAAAAGTAACACAATTCACAGTAATTGTAAGTACACCAAGTTTAATGAATTCTAAAGATTTAAAGGCTACACAGCAAAGTTTATTGGACATCCCAATGTATGGGTGAATCAAAGAAAACAATAAATGGACAGACAGAAAAACAAATACACCACCCAGCAACAAAGGATGGAACAATATAGATGACATGAGAAATGTTGAGCAATTTTAAATACATATACCCACATCTCCCTCACTCCATCCATAACCCATATAGAAACTGAACGCCACTATTCTTCTGATTATAATTAGTACAACGACTGGTCAACAAGCATATTTAATGATGATGACCCTAATATATACTATGTCTTAGAGTAAGGGGTAGTTGCACTCACAAAATGCTTTCACACATTTCATCTAGCTTAGGAAAAAAGGTAAATAACTCCAACAAAAATGAAGGTAATTATTTGTCTATTACATGTTTAATGGAATGATACTATGTGCAAAGTTTAAATTAAGTCCATTAAAATATGCAAGACAGGTTGTATTCACAAAATTCTGGACTACACTTCAGTATACTACTGGACAAAAAAGACAATAAAAATAACCAAAAAAAATGATGGAGTACAGTGATTTATTGATATGTGCATCTTCATTTGATGAACAAATTATTTACATATTTTGACTGCAATCCATTAATTTAAAAAAAACGGAAAAATAGTTGCATTAACAATACCACATCATACTCTGCTTTAAGCAACAAGTCCAAAAGTGTATTAGCTCTAAAACATATGATGGGAGCAAATTGTTTTGCTGACAGGTGCATTATGATCATAATATTTACCACACTTCATGGCAATTCATGAAAAATTGCTTGACATGTAGCACTAATGTCATTGTGTCATGAAAATCATTTAGCTATGTGACCAAAGTGGCAATAACTCTACCCACAATTGTGGGAGTAAAGTGACTTGTCCACATGTACAGCTTCATAATATTTGAAAACTTTGATGGCAATATATAAAAACTAGTGATAATGCACCAGACTGCATTGGAAGCACTCACGAGTTATTATGTACTTTTGAGAGAGTGATGTATGTAAGGTAAAGTTGTTTGCATTTAAATCATGCACAGTGCACAGAATGTTGACATACCTCTATGCTACTTTCATATAATGTGGTGGACATTTCTTTGGATATTGTACATTTGGAAATTGTAAATGATCTTAGCACACTTAACATGTGCTCCAAAAATCAACCTGAATTTGTCTAAAGTATACTATCTTTGGCAGCTATTAAAATATGGAAAAATGAATTTTGCCAGACTAGACAATACCAGCTTCTGAAAGTGCAATGAATGAATTACCAAATACATAAAATGTAAAAAGTTATCAGCTCTTTTTTCACAATGTACCTCTAAAGTTCAGGAAGTGAAAATGATAAAGTGGAGTTAGCACTTTTTTGAAAGGTGCACATCTGGAGTAAAGCCAAGATGTATACTCTATAACCCATATTACACCCATCAATCGTGTACCAAAATAAAGAGAATTAAAGGTTCTTTAACAATACTTAAGATATACAAGGTCTTTATAAATAGCCGTTATAACTAGTAAGGAAACCCAAAGAAATTCTTTTTCTTTATAATTCTAACCCTATGCTAAATATGAAACTGTAGAGTGCCACCATTAAATTACAAGACAAAAAAGGGAAACAACTCAAGAAAATGTTGCGGGAGTAAAGTGATTGGTTGATATGTGCATCTTCTCATGATGGCCATATTATTTACAAAGCTTCATGGCAATCCATCAAAACCTGCTGGACTTGTTGCGCTAACAAGATTGTGTTGTATACAGAATTAGGCTACAAGACAAAAAGGGCAACAATTCTAACATAACTGCAGAAGCAAGTGATTTGTCATGTATGTTCAGGCGATGACCATAATATTTATCAGGTTTCATGATAGTTCATCAAAACTCAGACTAGTTGCATTAGTGAGACTGTGCATATACAATGCATTAAGGCACAAAGGCAAAGGGCAATAGCTCCAAGAATTGACATATTAAAGTGATTTGTCAATAAGCACATCTTCAGATGATAACTATGGTATTTAAAAAATTTCATAAAAATGTATCAAAATATTTGGGGCTAATTGCACTAACAAGAATGTGTCAATTTAAAAGGGCAAATAATCTTACAAAAATGCAGGAAGATGATTTATTGGTATACACATTTTGACCACACTATATATCCAGTTTTAAGGCAATCCATCAAAACCTGCAAATCTAGTGCTAATGAGATTTAGCTGGACAAAAAGACAGACCAATTCAAGAATTACTATATACAGTGGTATAAAACTGATAGATCAACTCAAGAATTACTCTATATGTTGGTATAAAATGCTAACTAGGATGATACCTTAGAGAACACTTACCTGAGTTTCATTGCTCGTTATCATGGCCTGAATATCTCCAATAAATCTTTTACAATCATCACAGGTAGTATTGGACTGGGTTGGCTGGCTTATCTGTTAATATGACTTCAGTTAATAAAGCACACAAGATGGTAGCCATAACAAAAATTGAATATTTTTATATTTTAAAACATCCACTCCCACCTATTTTCCATCCAAACCTCCACATTATTCAGGATTATAGACAATTTTACCTTCTACTAGTGGTTTCAAAATATCATAAAAATACTGTCTCACTCTCACTCACTCAGTGTAGTCCAAAAACATTTTCCATGAAAATTTGATCCAAACTTCCCAACCGATTCCAAACTGGACTTGAAACCTCCATCATCTACTCATTCTGCTTATTCTCTTAAAATACCATATCAAATACGAACACTCATTATCAAAATGTTGTAGATGGATTTCAAGTATCAAGGATCAATCTATATTACCAATGAAAATTTGACCTTTCACCCCTATGACCTTCTCACTCAGATGCTGCATCTAGAATCCAAACTTCATAAAACATCATACTAAATATGATCCTTTCTCTCAATCTGTACAGATGAGGTGAGATTACAAGTTGAACACAGTGACAGATGGATGAATGAATAAACACATAAACACACAAAACCATTATAATAACATCAATTCTTTTCTTTTTTAACAAATTCAAATGAGCTTACCTATGCAATAGAAAATTAAACAAAGTTTTTTGATTAATAATGGTAAACTTTCCCCCTACAAACTGGATACTTACCATCTGAGATTGACTTGAGTGAAGAACATGGTCCTCCAAACCAGTGCAGAACCCAAGAGCTGAACAAATCATATCAGCACTCTGAAACACATGATTAATAATTTAATAATTGAATAAAATGGTGGATTTGAGTAGGGTTTAGTTAAGTTGATTTTTTACTATTTTCAAAACATGAATACAGTAAACGTAATTTAAGAAAAGGGAAGAGCTAGAGTGACAATTACAAACATACGGAAGAAATCAAATTGAGCTTAAATTCATCTTATCCACCTCTATTTCAAAATAGAGAAAAAAAACCCCCAAAATCAACTTTTTGAAAGCACATTATATGACCATCTTCCCTTTGCAATCCCGTACAACTTAGATAACTCGAACACCAAATATTAAAAATAACTTAAAAGTCCCAACACTTAACTGTCTCTACAGTTGAAAACCCACAACATGAAAATTGTAAAAACAAAGAAACACAGGTACAATGAATGCTACATCATAAACCTGCCCTGTGTTGAATTGCCCTCTATGTAAGTATAGGTAGGGCATGATTGACTGCTGACTGACCAATACTCAATGACCATGACCTTTTGTCATGTATATGGTCCTAAAGCAAATTAACCAGCAGAAATTATTAATTTCTTTTTTTATTTACCATGACTTCCAATTTCTCTACCCCAAAAGTGTAGAGGTTTGTAATTATAAAAAAGTAAATCAACCAAAAAGTTCTGTCAAGTAACTTAATCTAAAAATTACGTTTTTATGCCAAAACCATTTTTATTCTTTTAGTCAGGGACTCTGACTTTGGGCACCAAAATTGATAGACATCTTCCTTTATCCAAAGTACAAGCCATCCACAAAGTTTGGTAAAGGCAGATGTTGCAAAACTGAAGTTACTGAACAAAATTTTTAAAGTCACAGATGGATGTTCAAATGGACTTTAAAACATTATATGCATTAGCCTTCTGACCTGCATATAAAAATGAGGTCCCACAACAGGACTTTTCCAAGTTTTACTGTACATCAAAACACATAACCGACTCAGCAGCTCCATCCAAAAGGAGGAGTGGTACAGGTTTACTGAATTACATCTGCTGAATAAAATGTAATCAATCAAAGCTGTTCACATCATTGAGGAATAAAACAAGTGTTCTACAGTCACTTTAACAGTAATCATTCCCTGATAAAGGTTGCTTCAATTTTGCATGTGATAACTACCTTTCATACATCATTATGACAGTCTGTGATTAGTAATCTGTAAAACAAGCAATATAGACCCTGTTCCGCCAGTATATTATGTGAGTGTAGATCAAGTCAATATCTTTTGCATTTGGACTTTCAGTATAAATGGTAAATATATATACCAAGAGTATTACATCTACTAGTTGTCAATATCAGAGAGAAGTGCATAGAAATGATTTGTATTATCAATTTTGCAATTTCCAAGCTTTTAATCAGACATTTTCTTGCATAATTTTCTAAATATTCCAAATAAGATAAAATGCATGCAGTTGATTTATGAAGATATTGGAATTCAACAATATTCACAATAATGAATTGGCTGTCATCTTAAGTTTTCCCAATAAAACTGATGCCTAATTTCCATGATGTTGATATATGACCATTAGTATGGAAGAAGTATCCAGAACAAGATCTTCAAGATGGCCACTAGCAGCCATATTGGATGTCTCAGGGGCAGCATTTTTAACTAGGTCAATTTAGAATAATTCAATCACAATAATTTGTCAATTTCTACAGCAAATATTATATTTCTTTTCCTCTTTTCCAAAAAAAATCTGCAAAATAAACACCAGAAAAGATGAGCTATATAAAAATAATCACATTAATTCAATTGCCTCTTTCCCAACTGGACAAAACCTGTTGATATTCATATGCCTGCCAGCTTTGCTCATTTTGCAATCTTAATGCAAATTTTTTTTTGCTTTTCTTTATGTAACCAACGACTTTTTGGCTCAGCATTTCTTTTTCTCAAGCTGTCTTTTCCCCCCTTTCAAACATTTCCATATTAACTAACTATGGCTCCAATCTCTAAACACAGCAATTATTGTAATTTAAATCTTTATGGCAAAGATCACAAAATTCCAGTCCTATGACATTCATTAGTGTTAGAACTGACTGGCTACATTTCCATCAAATTTCTACTTATGCCATTGTGATTTCCAGACATTTTTCCAATCTGCATCCAAACTTTCTGGCATCCTTTTCTCTCTCAAAAACCTGATATGCCATGTTTCACAAGAATTTCCATCAGTTTCCATTTTTCAAAGATTCACTGGATGAGTAGAAACTTTTGACCAATCAGAATATTCTTTACAACAATCATGTGTTAAATAAATATAAGGATAATATACTTTACAAGAATAGTTGCAGAATGGAACCAGAGAGACCATTTTTTAAAAACCAGGTCTGAGATGAAAAGAACCTGTATGACATCAAGAATCTGATATTCTCATCTGGAGAACTGTGGAATTCTGCTTTTAAAACAAAGAAAGATCATGTCTGATTTTCAAGATGGTCATCTAATGGCCATACCAATTGTTTTACGGTCAGATCAGAAATGTTTAAATTTAGGACCAAAGACAGATAATAAGAAGACTTTAACAAACAAAAAAAAAACCAAACAAACAAGAACAAAACAGATCACTATGACCATCTGTTCAGGAGAAGTAACAATAAGATTTTCAAAATGGTCTTTATAGCAGCTACACTGAATGTCAGATTAGAATGTTTTCATTTAGCATTTAGAACCCATCAGCCATCCTAAGTCTTTGAGTGACAACCCCATTTCAACAGGACCATCCATTCAAGAGTAATAGTTAGAACAAAATTTTCAGCCACCATGACAGCCATACTGGGTGTCAGACTGGTATCCTTTTTATTTAGGACAGTGAAAACCCAGGTAAATATAGCTATCCATTCAAAAATAGTAGCAATGATGCAATGACATGATGGCTGGTATGGTGGACAGATTACATGTCTGAGGGTCACAATTTTCATTTAGGCCCAACTTGTCCTTGAGACAAAGTCTTTGTCCACATAAATGGGATATGGGTCTAGTTCTGGGTAACCTGTCTGTTTTCAAAGCAATTCTATCTTAACTGCAAGCAGTGATACATGCTGACTTATTCCTGGACCAGCTTTGATAAGATGTCCCAAGCTTGAGTAAGCAGCTTTGTTTAAGGTTGGCATGATTAATGGAAACTGTAGCAGGAAAATTTACATCTTTGCGTGGGTTCGAGTCTAGGATTCGGCGAATGTGGATATGTGAGAAAGCTTGCCAGTAGCTTCTCGTGGGTCGGTGGTTCTTTCCGGTGATTTCCCGGTTTCTTCCTCCACCATTAATACTGGCTGCCATGAATAGCCTACCGTGTGCTGAAAAATGGCGTTAAACGCAACAACTACATCTTTTGAAAAGAGTTAGTTACTTATAGGTTCAACATTGAGGAAATTTCAAAATTGAGAAGTTTTATGAAATCCTGACCTAGTATACACTGTACTTATATAAGATTATATAAGTTTTGTTTAGTAGTGCAATCGACTGATTAATAGAAACTCATGACTAATGAGAGTGCTTGTGTGTGTGTGTGTGTGTGTGTATATATATATATATATATATATATATATATATATATATATGGTACCATATGTGACTGTATAATCAAAAAGATTAATTACTTCAATACAGTACATTTACAGATTTTTGAACATCGTTTGCAATTTTTTTTGGAAACCTGCTTCTAACTTCACTAATCCCATTTGAATGACCATCTTAAAAATGTCACACGCCCTAACATCTGCCACTTGTAAACACAAGCAGAAATTAAAATTAATTTTTGAGGCCTGTAAAGATGTAATCCTCTTAGTCTCAAGCAAATATGGTCACATGAAAAACATGCATTGTCTAAGTCTAGTTTTTTGTTTATGATTTATATCCATGTGGAAATTATACCTCCATACACAGCCTTGGAGACCTTCGTATAGGAATCCTTGGATTACATACAAGTATCCTGCTAAATACATCTTGTCTATTCCACTGTGTCTACTCTAAAACCTTGCAAAGTGACAAAAGAAATAAAGTTGGGATTTACTTTTTGCTTATGGAGAGAAGCATCCTTAGAGATTAATGCACCCAGCAAATTTCATGCAGCAATGTTAGAGAATCCAAGCTAAATACACAAACTTGACGTAATTAATGGAGTATGAATGTATGTAACTGAACTCCTTCTGCTAGTCATGAGCAATACCCCATGATGAATACATTAACTTTTATGTCTGTACATCTTCCCATGCCTATCATAAGCGGTACACCATAATGAATACATTAACTTTCATGCCTGTCATAAGCAGTACCCCATAATGAATACATTAACTTTCATGTCTGTCATAAAAAGTATACCATAATGAATACATTATATTTTGTGACTATAAATCTCCCTTTGGCTTTCTTAAGCAGTACTCCATAAAGAATACATCACACTTCTTGACTGTATATCTCCTTTTGTCAGTCATGACTAGTATCCCACTGCAGTATCCCATAATTAATACATGAAGTTTCATGACTGTACATCATCCTTTTGCCTGTCATGAGCATCACCCGCTGATGAATACATCAAGTTTCATGACTATACATCATCCTTTTGCCATGAATGTACATCTCCTTTTGCCTGTCACAAGTAGTGCCCCTTTAAGAATAAATCAAGTTTCAGTACTGTACATCTAGTGCCTGTCATAAACAGTACCACATGATGAATACACCAAGTTTCATGACTAAATCTTTTGCCTGTCATGAGCAGTACCCCATCATGAATATATAACGTTTTGTGACTGTACATGCAATAGTATCAGAAAAATTGATATAAATGCAAAAACTGAATGCTGATACCTTTACAAAGACCATCGGAAATATGATACCTATATCTCAGCTATGCTTCATGGGCGAGACAAAATGGTGATGTTTCTCCCGGAATGCTCACTTTATGATTATGTATGTCCAATAAAACTACATACCAATTCACTCTCTAACAGCTGCAAGATTTCTGGCATGTAGCTCTCCACCAAGTCATGACACTGCAAAGTAAGAATCAAAACTTTATTCTTTGTAAACATGTCCAATCTTATGGATTGGCAAAAGAAAACTAAATGTACATTATTACAATGTCAATAAAGAGGTTTCCTCCGTCATTGGCTCCTTGCTCATTTTTGCCAAACACTAAAATAGTATATCTGTACAACTGTGACACACATGAGATGCCACCCCTTGTTAGAAAGAGAGCTTTTTAGATTAAAAATAGTAGTATTATATGATGGAGATCACTGGATACTAAATCTTTATTCAACAATTGTTAGAATGAGTTACAAGGGTGGCATATTGTCACTGTGACTTAAGATGATTAAAAAAGAGGACTGGGCCCAAACTTTTTGGGGACTGGGCTATCATTTTTGGGGGACTGGGCCATCATTTTTTGGGGACTGGGCCATCATTTTTGGGAAAAATTTGATCAATTGGGAGTATGTTCAGGTGTCAATTACAGATATTGGGAATGAATTTTGCATTATTCAATATTTTACATTTCGATAAGTGGCCCATTATATCCAAACTGTGGCCATATATTCCACACCTGACTATTATCTCAGAGTCCTTATCTGCTACATGATACTATATCTGGGTTTGAAATCCAAAAATGACACAGAATAATTTTTAAGACAAGATATTTTGATCAAATAAATATCTTTACTTTCATTTTAGATTCTTATTTTTTCAATTATCTTAAACCTCATAGGACTATTCAGTTTTGTAACGTAAGATCAGCAAAGACAGCTAAATTGTCTAAGAAAAAAAATTAAAATTGCACCCTACTTCTATATTAATTATGCTTGGTTTTGTGCCTTTCCTACATTTATTTTCGAAATACCACTGAAAGAGGGTTTGACCTGCATGCTGTCTGCTTTTGTCCATCCAGACTTGTATTCATAATTAGTTCTGGGTTCAAATACACTCACTGGCATCTTCAACTACACCCTCACACCTACAATAGTCTAACACTTTAAAAATCATTTTCATTCTCACTATCATCAGCCATTATTTTCTGAATGAATTTGTCATCTGAAGATGAACCATGTTGGGAATAAGCCATAATGGTATTCCAGCCAGTCCTTATTTTTAACATGCATTTGTAAAACTTTCTGATGCAAGGTTTAAATAATGTGCCAATTAAATTTAGTTTAACAACCATCCATGTCAAGCCAAAGAACCCAAATGTTGTAAACAGTTGCCTACCTGAAAAAGAGACCAATGTTGCAACAAGCACTATGAAACCTCTACCAACAGCATGACTTATGTCACAACAGGCACTTTAAGGGTTGACCATGAAATGAAAATTGTACATCACAGAGAGTACATTTTTATTTGCACAACAACAACAAAAACTAAATCTACACAAGGTCTTACACATCACTACTCAGGAAGTATGCAAATTTGTATAAATTTTGAGTGATTCCCACATCTGTGCATTCTGGATGCAACCCACTGCGACTCTTACTCCACCACCTATCTCAGTATTTACCAGACTTTCATGTATTACTGCCCTATGGTCATAAACTAAGTAACAGAATGATGCAAAAGCAACAAGTTTTGTCAAACTTAACTTATATATACTTGTCAACCAACACTCCTGACTTATCAAATTGGAGTTGTGCTGAACTCAGAATAATTCAAAAGTTCTAAAAAAATATAGTTCAATAAGCACTTTTTAATTCCACTGAATAATCCAAACAAATGTCTTTCCTCTCCAATAATATTTGAATACAACATAAAGTATGTCTGCAGACCATAGGTCACAAATAAGAACATAATAACTGAGAAAACTACCCAGTCAAAGATACTTATATACTGGTGAGAAACCAAAACCACACATTATCACTACTCCAACATGACAAACTGCAAATTTCCAACATCATAAAAGAACTCACATGATTTAACTCATCCAATGAGAATCAACTTAATTCTTCTAAATACCACATAACCAACATGTCCAATGGGAAAAAGCCAGAAACTTATAAACAAATTTACTGATAATTTTATTATTAGTAACTTTCAACATGCACATAAGCATCTATTTATAGATCCTATGTAATCACAGCAATTTACAGCAATGAATAAAAATCATAAAAACTAGACAAAATCATGTACCGAAGTTACAGAATATAAAGATATACATAACATATGCAATTACAATCTAACTCAAGATTTATTTAATCCCTTCATAACTTACAAATTTTCTAAAAATATAAAAACCTCCTCCAGCAATGCAAACAGTCCCAATTTAAAAGCAGATTAATGTGCATATGGTGGAGTCCAAGAAATCCCAAACATGTATAGGCTGTCATACATTTTCTCATACTACTCTGCTGAGTATATATCTTCAAGCATGGATTACTACTAACAAAATGTATTAACTCAGCTCTATCAGGGAATTATGCAAAAGGTACATCTTGGTCTGTGCACTCTGCAGCTGGACTTGACTTGTAAGTAAGTAAATTGCCAGCTTGACCAATATTTTCTACTTTTTTTCTTTTATAACATCAATACATAAAGGAGAAATTGTTTAACACCCCTGAAAGTTCTTCGAAGAGGTTTCACTATTCTAGGAATGAAAATAATGATATTAAACTAGAACTGGGTTCATGTAACATAAAGGTCCCAACTGAGAGCCTGAATGACCCAATGTAAAACATAAGCAAATTTGTGATGGATTGATTAACAAGTGTAATACAATATGTTCCTACCACTGATGTGGTGGGGCATATAAAGAAATATTACCGTAATTTACCACTGATATGGTAGAATATAAACATTTTGTTAATTTAACATCAATGTTGTAGAGCAAAATATTCTGGTAATTTGCTATGATGTCATAGAACATAAATATTCTAGAAAGTTGCCAATGAAGTGGTATTGCAAAATATTTTGTTAATTTAACACTGATGTAGTAGAGCATAAATTTTTAACTGATTAAAGGCAATACTGTATGAGGAGGGGAAAGAGGGAAGGGAGGGAGAGAGAGAATTTGGTCTTAATTCATTGCCTGTATTGAAAAGTGCATTTTTTTAAATATCAAGGGATCTGTACCAAAGATTATCAAAAAAACTTTCAAATACCAAATAGTTTTATAAGCACATTCAAGAACTTGTACTTTTGATGACTTTCTCAATTCCTAACAAGACCTATTATATTATCAAAGCTGAAAACTGATTTATGGCCACATAGTATCGACTTTAAATAATCTGATAATCTCTATCCAACTCCTTGAAGAAAACATAAAAAATTTCTCAGATTGATTTCAAACAAAAATCATAATGTATCTAAAGCTATGGCAAAAACTTCACACATTTTATTATGCTTCTCCCAGGATTTAAGTTTAACAACTCTTAAACCAGGAGTTATAAAAAAAATTCCATTATGCACATATGACTATTTTCTATAACTGCATGTACAAAGACTGACCAGAAAATACTGTTTAAAAAGCTGATGTAACTGCAACTGTTGTACATTTGACTATATACTTTAAACCATGTACTCAAAAACTGTACCCATCAACTCTTACAGATGGTTACCATATGGGCAAAATATATATATATATATATATATATATATATATATATATATATATAAAAGCTCATTTTGGTGAATTTCAACCCAGCAGTTATGGAAATGTGGTTATGGACAGACAAATAAATGGACAGAGCATATCACAACTTACCCACCCATCATCCTCTGCAAAAATGTGATGACAAAAGGAAAAGGTGACATCTTTTTTCTCAGTATAATAATTAATTTCAGTGTGTAGTATGGGAGAGAAAATTCAAATCCACTAAATCCTGCCCTGCCCAAAGAAAACTTGAGTTTCCTATTGCACTAGTTTTAAAATTAGGGTAGGAAGGTATATTTTAAAATATATATTATAATAATTAGTATATATGTACTAAGAGCTTCAAGTACTGGGCTAAACTGGCTCAATTAGATTCATAAATCAATTTCAGGATTTTTTTTTTAATTACTTTTATTTAACCTCGAGGAAAAATTGCTATTGTCAGCAGCAAGAAAACAGGGACAGTTGGTCAACAAGACATTTATTTGCCTAATGATCTCATACTCAGCGCCAAAGTTGACATGCCTCCCGATTCCCATGCCAGAGGCATGTTAATTTTTTTTTTAGATAGCATGTAGCTTCCGACATGGAGCAAGAGATTATTTCCTCAAAAGCTATTTATCCTTTGATCTGTGTCTGAAAAATTCAAGTTTATTTTCATGACACTAACCCTTACTGGTAGACCGAAGACAGTGGTGGAAACAATTACCTCTAAGAATCCATCCATTACTGTCCATGATTCTTCATAGCATTTACTTTTATAAATAAAAATAGTCATTTGCTGAAGAATATTATGCACCCATGAAGCATTATGTAAATAAAGATAACTCATTTTGACTTAATCCTAATGGAGATGGAGATGACTTATTTGGAATTAAATTTCTGCAAAATCAACTGTTAAATGTGCTGCATTTAAGTAGGAGACATGAAAAAAAATTACTTTAAACATAAACACCATTTTATTTTGTACTTTGACTGAAGCAACAATTATCATGTTACTTACTAATGTAGAGTTACTTAGTTTGCAACTGATGTCAAGTTTAAACTTCACACCCCCCCCAAAAAAAACAGGATGAGAAACACAATATCACATTTCAACAATTGTATTGGTTATTCATCTTTGTACTTTGTCCTAAGCTGCTGAGTAAGAATGCACTGGTACAAATGATCTACAGAGCTCAAACTGATACAAATGGCCACATCTGTGTCACCAGGACAGATTATACATTTATATCTAGGTCAATTTTACAGAACCAGCAACTGTGCTCAGTAGACTACTTCTGATGTCAGCAACATGCCATATCTTCTTGACAGGAGTTCTCATTGTTTTAAAGTTGATAGCTTCAACACACAAAGGGGTAAAAGCTCAAGCAACATCTTTCCAATGAGGAAATCTTATCAATAAATACACACTCAGGCTTTTTGAATATCAGAGCTTACTGTATGATATGATCATTATTAAATCCATATCACATCACTATACCTGCGTATATCATAATGCTATGAAGTCAATGTGAGATTAAACATAAAATGATATGGTCATAACTTCTATCTCTTATTAAATACTAAAAAAGAAAATCTTTACACAATTATATAGCAGTCCTGTGAAAGAAAATGAGGAAATCAACAAAGTCTAGTAGACACTAGTAAATGGCTAGCAATTTACAACCCACTATAAATCAGACATGCATGCTTTATGTTACTGAATACTGAAGTGATCTCAAAGTGTTCAGCAACCAGCATATCTTTTTCTATGTATTTTATTAGAAGAATCTATGATCTTCAAAGTATTCTGATGATAATTAAATTCTCATTCAGGTATAATGCTATGAGTAATTTGTGACTGGGTACCTCCATTACAGTTTTCAATGTAAAGACCCTTACTTGGTTACTTGGTGACAAATATTTAACTACCAGAACAGTCAAACACAGTTATCTCGATTACATGGGGGGGGGTAAAAAAATTGTTGACAGAACCAGTTCTCAAGATACCAAGGTTTAGTTGATAAATCTGCTGCAGAACAATGACTATGCATCTGAAGTACCAAAACTGAGGAGTTTTGTTTTTAAATACAAATGGCATTTCTAATGCACAATAAAAATAATAATTCAATCATGCCTAGTTGCAGAAAAAAAAGAAAGGAGGTCTTTTAAATGGGATTAAGTAACAAGTCAACATATTTTTACAACAATATACCTTAATGCAGCAATGTCAGTGGTTTAAAGTTAATTTTTTCCCCTGTGAATACCCTCAACCCCTGTGAATAGCCTCTGCAAGACAATGATTTTCTCACATTATCCAAAATCTAGGCCAATGAAGTACATGTACTTGTATGACTATACATATTTTTTTGAAAGTTTTCTTTTGTTAGAGTTGATACTAGCAGCAAAATGTAACTGACCAATATTGTGCATGAAACTTAGTCTTCTTTTTGAGTCTTCTTTTTGATTGTCATAGGTTCCTTTACACCAAAATATGCCAATTTTTACTGATAAATTTTGCTTCTGTACCAGAAAAAGACAGGGCTGTCAGTATTCATGTACCAACAAACTGTAAAATGTGATTCAAGTCTTTAAAGTTAACTGTCTCAACATCTGATTCTGTATGAAACCAACTTATACCATTCATGCAGTTAAAATACAACTTATTCCATTCATATAGATTTTTTTCAGTGATCGTTGTCAAGAACACAGTACCAGAAGGAGAGTTGGCTAATCTCTTTGATGGATTGCAAGACTTTGAAATTCAAGATAAAAACAACACAAATGAAAGCACTCTTCTTTCTGTTTCAAATTTAATTCCTATCGATACCTTCTGCTTCATTCTGTTTGTGTTGAAGAATATGTAATCATGGTACAGCAATCACCATTTTTATAAAAATAAACTGGATGCTATAGACCCTTTTTTCACAATACCATTGGCGGTTTTATTTACTCTTGTTCAAAACAAATTAATAACCAAGGAGGAGGGGGAGTAGCTTAGTTTGGAGTTTTATTTATAAATTATTGTTAGTCACATGATCTAGCCATGCTGAAGCTGAAGGTTTTTACATTCACACCAAGCATGAAAACACTTTAATTACCAAATTTGTTTTAAATATATTGTGTAAAACAAATTTGGTATTTTTAGCTACATTTAATGACGCTAACCTGATAATTTTCCGAGTTATAGATAAGGTCAAATTTGTAATAATGTGTGGGATGAACTAGATTGTCGTGGTGTGGAAAAGCAATAATATCCATTTTGAATGCTGGCTACATAAAGGTCAGAAATACAAGCATTCAGTTTCCATACTCTAATGTATTGTTTACATGATAATTTTTTTCCACTCTGTGTAAGTGATAAACCATGCATTGATTAGACTGGTTGATTAGCATTTGAGCCTGTAAAATTTGGTCTTGTACTGACTTTTTCCATCCTTGCCAGTACAAGGTACTGGTAACAGCTGAAAAGCAGGATCATTTCTTTTAAAAAATTTTTGAGATGGGCATTAAAAGTTTAAAAGTTGCATTTCGTTGGATTAAGTGGGTCCACACCTTACATGTTGAAACCATATTCAAAGAATTACTAAAAACCAGAACCAAAACCGTAATAACTTACAATACTGTTGATGCAGCCATCATGAAGCCATTACTATGTCATAACAAAAATGTCAATAAAAAGTATCTGGTGCATGTTGACACTATAAAGCATCCCAATAACATTTAAAAGCTCTAATATTTGGTATGTGAACTTTCAAACTGATGTGTGGTAGTGCAGCTTTTATTTATCTGTGGAATTAGATATGAGAGGGACTGGTCTGATGAAAACTTTAAAAATATTGGAATGGTAACAATTCCAAAGAAGTCAAACTAAAGCACTAAGCAAATGCAAAGAGATTGGTTCAAAAGTACTCATGTTAAAGCACTAAGCAAATGTACATGAGGGTTCAGTGGAACACTGTTTTTCTTTGTTAAAGTTAAATCTTTGTACACAACATTAATAGTGGGTTAGCAACAATGAAATAGATATTGACATCAGCAATTCTATACCCTGCATTTTCCCTGAAAATGGGAAAACAGAAGAAAAGAAGAAAAAGATTTCTAAATCGTACCTCTGTTTTCATACTTGTGCTGGGCAGGATGTTACATGCCCTTGAAAAATAATGAGCAACTTCATCCTAGAAAAAAAGAAACAGACTATGAAATGAAAAATACATGTTTGATAAAAAAAATAAAAGATATCAAGTTTCTGGAAAAATATTAGCTAAATATGGCTGTACCAAAGATGCAATGATGCCCTACTTTGATTCAAGACCACCTTAATGTTGGGAGAAAGTTTTTTCCACTACAATCCATTTTTAAAGCAGAAGACCAATGGTATAAAATTTAATTTTTTACGAGATGGCCATAGTGTTTGTGAAAAACATACAGCATATATTTGTTTACAAGTCAGGTCTAAATACAAACAGCACAGATCCAGATAAGCCAATGCAACATGCATCAGCAGATCTGAATCCATTTTGTACAAGTGAATGTCAATATGGTCATATATAGCTGCATTTACTCATCTTAATAGTTGTTGTTTTGAATTTCAATACTAAATATAGTTTAAAAAGTTTATTCAATCCTGATTACTGAATGCTCTGCATGTCACCTGTCATCAAAAACTTCCAGATGAAACTTATTGATTGCTATAAACTTTTACAATGGTGGTTAGGTACTAAACTTTTCAAGAAAAGATGATATCTGGTCAAGTCATAACAAAGAACAGGTGGTAGTACAAATCTATTTAAACAATTGTAACTTTCATTGTGTCATCCCAGCACACGACATCCTGTCTGGTTTGTACTGGATCACACAATTCTATTGACCTTATCCAAGAATGGCCACTTTTAAACACATTTTGTCATATATTTGGAGAGGGAGGGAGGACCATCCAAGGAATGTTTATGTGAGGTTTGAAATAAAGTGATTAATCATCATTTAAATGTATGATCAATAAAATTTTAAAAACTGACAGCCATTACTGAAAGAGCTAGTTCTAATTACCTTTATGACTTGTACTACAGAAGCAATTATTATAACAGATTCAGATCTGTCCGCACATTATGCCATGTCAACTCCAGGCCTATGCCATTTGCAGTATATATGGTCCTCATAAATTCTGCTTTACCCAGCTTCACAATCATCCTCCAATTAATGCACATGGAGTGTTGCAGTTACAAATTTAGCAACAACAGCCACCAGAAAATTTACCATGTAGATCCATAACTGCTAAAACAATTACTAAAGTATACCAACTTACTTGAGTTGCCTTGTTTTTAAGCAGGTTCCTGACTTCATTCACCAGAAGCTGACAGAATGTGCAAGTCTCTGTCTGAAATTAAAGTATTATTTTTTTATTTTTATGACAGATATGACAGATATTAGATATATGTACACCACCAGAGTGACATTTTTTTAAAACTACTCAAAATTTTTAATTTCACATGAGTTTGACAAAATTGTGGGTTTTAAATTTTGGTTTAATATATGCTCATTTTTTTTCTCAGTTATCTTTACATTGTCAGAATCATTCAGTATTTACCGATATTGCAAACTGTCATATTACACTCCTCAAGCTCAATTCAAACTTAATAAACGTAAATAAAGGAAGATATTTCATGGACTGCCACATACCAGCAAATGTTTCATAGACTGACACAACCTGCTTTAGCACATTCCATGTTAACTTTTTTGATACAATGTTTCAGATTTTGGCTAGCTATAGATGCCATACAATGGTTCTCACAATAACACACAAGGTACAACACAAACTGTCTTCTTTAGCTGGTAATAAAAATGGCAAAACATTTCCTTACAATTTTACAGCCTAAATTTCCTCAAAATATACTTTCGTAGTTCTGCAAATACAAATTACATGAGCCATGTCATGGGTTCTCAAGGATGTTTACACATTTTGAAATTGTACTGAAATTTTAATTTTATATTCAAAGTGCAGTTACATCCTCATTAATGCACTCAAAATAAAATAATCATTGCAACTGAGAGGCTTCATAATTTTCCCACACTATGATCTGAATCATTCAATGACAGAACAAAAACATACATGCTGATGTCAACACACTCCAATATGATAAAATTGGCAGATGCTGCTGGAATCTGATGCAAGTTACTTCATGTATATTAATCCAGACCATAATCACAAAATTGTGTTGAATCGACAAAAATACCAAAATGTATTCATTCCAGATCAAATGGACAAGTTGCTGCCATGCATACTCATTAACAATATTACACAAAATTTCAATTTTAAGTAGACAAAATGCCATTTTCTTTCAAAACTTACATCTAGCACACAACCAATTTCAAATTTATCTGAGCGGAGTTACGTGCTCATTAATAATGTGTAAATGCATCATCGCTTATGTATTTAGTTTGGAATAAGACATATATTTAGTTACTTGTTTCTTGCAGTGTATTTTTGTTGATATGTTGATATATTTAATCCTTGGGAAGAATAAAAAATGAGCATATAATAAAAACGTTACTGCATTTGTATGGGAAAATATTTACACGTTTTGTCGGATGGATATACTGCACTCCCAAATATCCATCCCAAAAACTTGTTCATATTTTCCCATTCAAATGCAGTAACCTATAATTATTCAATATTAGCAACTGCAGATCAAGAAGGTTATACAGTCTTTACATGATAAATTCTGATCATTTCTACTTCTGTAACCTCAATTTTAACATTATTATAATTACCCCACTACTGAAATTATCTGCAATACAGTATACTCTAATGAAGTATTAATCATTCTCATCCTTTCAACAAACAAAAATAACCGTTATTTCTATGCAAAGATGCCCACCATTACTGCTATATATGTCTGATATAGGATCTATGATAGGCAAGAAAATTTTATCATTCTGTACCAACAGAATAATTTATAGAACATTATCAAGAACTTTTTAGCCTTGCTCTAGAGTTGTAAATGAAATTGACAGTTGAGTTTCACATCTGCAATCATCATTTTCTGACCTACCTATTGCTCAGAATAAAACAACCACTTTTCTGCCGAAGACTGGTTTAAACCATCTTGTGTTTCCAATATCAGCATAAATACATTGATTGGATTAAACCATCTTGTGTTTCCAATATCAGCATAAACATATTGCAGATTTATCTTAGTCAAGAAATGGGGGGAGGTGCAAATTGAGATACTGATTTTATGCACCCATTCTGCATAATTACAAAATTCAAGGTTTGAATGCATAAATAGATGCTCAGGATCGCATTGTCCACACATTCACTGCAACTCATTTGGCAAACAAACAATACCCCCTGTAGTTGTTTGAGCAGCATTTAATAAATTGATCACACACACATACACACACACACACATATATATATATCAATGGAGTTTTCTCAAAGCTGATGAGGACAACATAAGTTGTTAACAAGCAACAACAACAACAACAATAATATTATTAATAATAATAATAATAATAATAATAATAATAATAATAATAATAATAATAACAATAATAATAATAATAATAATAATAATAATAATAATAATAATAATAATAATGCAGTACATATCATTTAGTCTTGAGCATGGTATGAGTAGACACTATTAAAGGAGTCCAAAAACACTTTAACTCTGAGAATTGTTTACTGATTTCCTTTTTGAGAAACTAACTTGCAAAGAAAATGAGATTAATGTCAAAAAAAGGAACACAAAAATGGACAAACACGAGTACAAGTGAAGACTGCAACATGAATTCAAAAAACATATTTAATGCTGACTCTGTTTCAACTACAGTGTGTGAGAGAAGTAGTTCTCATGGTCAGGAAAAAAGTCAAATTAAACAGTGGATTCAAAGCAATTTTTAGTGGCATGAGACTGCTGGAAAGTAAAATCCTTTCACTCAGAATGGAAATATTAAACATTGAGCAATCAGCCTTTAGCCATTACAAATTTAACCTGGATCATTTCATTGTTGTAGAGAGTTGCCATGCTAGGAAAAAAGGGCAGACAATTTGAGATACTTTTCAGAAATCTTTTAAAATTCATGAAAAAAATGATGGTTGAAAGGTACATTTCTATACAATGAAACAATGGATACATTAATAAAAATACAGGAGAAACCAACAGTATTCTGATAACTAGAAGTCAAAGAATGGGGAAAAAAATTAAACTAACTCACTTGAAAAGCTAGTTTGCTGATAGCAGAGTGCATTATGATATAAAATTTGGGAGACAATTACTGAAATATATCCAAATGTGATCATAAAAAATAAATAATTTGATCCAGATATATACTAAATTAATGATTTGCTTCTGGCTTTTCGTTTCAATCCTTTTGAAAAAAAGGGACTTGTAAGTTTATGTCAGGGACTCTAAGAAATAGGCAGAGGACTCCCAAGTCCTATGTGTACAAAGTCCAGAATTCCTTACCATGAAACTCTACATAAAGCCCTACTTCTGCATAAAAATCTAAGATGAGATTGTTGTTATTTTCCTCACCGACTGATGCTGGATGATTTGATTTTTCCACACTGTGGTCATACAATGGCCCATAGCACCACATTCTTTGGCATGTCGTACATGACTACACCAGTAGGATGGACCCCATGTACATTTCTCTGATCCCAAAAGAGGACTTCCTAGAGCTGAAAATGAGAAATAAAAAATCATTTATTTTAAACCACTTAAAGATGTTATAGTTAAATAGTACCATCAACTGCTAAATATTTCATTTTCTTGAGACAGTTTTGCAATATCCACATTTTTGCCATATCTAATGATTCTGCATCTTACAAATTTATTTTCTGTTTCAGATTGCTATAAAGATTGTTCAATCAAGTGTGCCTGTAATTTGATTGGAATCTGCATAGTGTTCTTTGAACATAGTTTAGGATCAATTAATTAAGCATAGTTGTTGCAATAACAAAGTTCATGCTGACTTGTTGCTATCCTAACAGACAGCTTATGATCAGCAGCAGTTCGTCAGCTGAGTGATGCCACTTTGTATAGGCACAGTGAGTTGGCTATGTTCTGGACAAATTATATTGTATGAATGTGACCGAATTTAAAACGTTCCTGGTGTTCCAAAACTTTCATGGAAAAGAAATACTGAAACATTTCTCAGATTACTGATGTACAAAAAGCTCTTCAAAGAAATTCCAGCATTTCAGAGCAGAAGCTTTCATAAGAAGCACTTACATGTACATATCCAACATAAATAAATTATCCCAAAACTTTGACAAAAGGAAGAAAATTAAAGCAAATTCATGTCAGTTCATGATGTGATATACTAAAAAGTACATGTACGTATGTAATAATTGTATGTATGTGCCTGCATGTCCTGAGTCTATATGCATGAAATTAGATATTTATCTGTATTTTCTTCTTTTGATGCATACCATTGTAAACAATATCAGATAAGGTCCAGACTATAAATGATCTAGTTAGACGTTATGTTAAATACTAACATGTATGTATGTATGTATGTATGTATGTATGTATGTATGTATGTATGTATGTATGTATGTATGTATGTATGTATGTATGTATGTATGTATGTATGTATGTATGTATGTATGTATGTATGTATGTATGTATGTATGTATGTATGTATGTATGTATGTATGTATGTATGTATGTATATAGGAATATATGAGTATCTGCTATTCAATAATACCATTGTAGATATTTTTAAATCTTGCTGAAAATACTACTAATAACAATAATAATACAAATTATAATTCATTCTTATTATTATTCTTATTTTTCATATTTTGACAGTTCATTACAGGTTTGATTTTTTAAAAAAAAATGTATTTTTCATTTTATCTCAAATTTCCGACTTGAGGACTGTCTTTGTCTCTATATCTCTCCCTTTCTCTCAAAATTTTGCTGTGATGGTCAACAGTCCTCATTAGAAGGATTCCAGGCATTGTTCTTGCCATGGGGAGTTGCTACTTTCAACACATGCATCATCAATTTTAATATAAAAAAAAAACATCAATAATAAGTGTTCTATTCTGACAGAGGTATAACAGTAATACTAAAAAAGTACATGTTCTGATGGATTCAATACCAAGGGTAAAAAAGTGGGATTTTATTTATTATCTGCATATCAAGGTCTAAATAAATTTATCAATTACTAGAGAGCATACAAGAGTCAGAAATGATCTGAAAACTTCAGCATTAAATATGGGCCACCCAAGTTGGTCTCCACTACTAGTAATGTGAGATTTAAAAAAATGGAGATCTACTTATGGTCTAAACAACAGTGAACAGGTGATATTTCATGGGCTTGATTGCATTCCCCACCTTAGACCAATAAGTAGGTATACCCTACCAAACCCCCATTTGATCGGCAGCATGATTTACCCAAATACTCTCAAATACTGTCCAAACACAAGCACATGATAAATTTACAACTACTGAGATTTGTAAATTCATTGCGAAGTTCTGGGTTAAAATGCAATTCATTAAATTACTAAAGCAATTAGAAATTCTTTGTACGAAATGTAATGAATATATCCAATTACCATTTGCTAAAAGAATAGCGACAAAATCCAGGACAACATATATGTTCCTAATTTGCATACTTAATTGCAGATATCTATATTCTAGAATAATGTTAATTTTTTGTGTGGGTACACCTTCGACATTTCTATATAATTAGCTATAATGCTACTTAACTTGTTGGCACTTGATACTCAGGGGTACAATAGCAAGGGACTCATCTATTTCCTTAGTAAAAGATCTATCTATATAAAAGATATGTCTGCATCAGTTAAATCTTGAAGATCATCAAATTAGTTCAATGACAATTCACTTTCTAGTAGTGTTAATGATACATTAGAGCAACATTTTAAACTCCCTGTAGATGCCACTGAAGTGGAAGATAAAGTATGCATTTGTAGCTAACAGATAATTCAACAGTCTTGTCATCTGTTGATAGATATGCTAACATATAAACCACGTGAATAAAAGCTATGAAGGGTCTAACACCGTACCACTTTCCTGATCCTGGTGTTGTTATCTCTCCAATCTTGTACCAAAGGACTGCACGTTGCAGTCTGTCCTGAAAATTTCCAGATGGTTGCAACTCAATGTTCAAAGTTTTGTAGGCTATATCATTTTTTCATTTGTGCTTGGATATATCACTCTTATTTGCATGTTAACCGAAATCTGCCAAGTGGTTTCAGAAAATTCTCTAGTCCTATCTTTCTCTTCACTAGTCCCACCTTCCTTTTCACTGGTCCCAAAATGGTAATCAATTAATGAAATTTGAAGAAATGTATGTACTTAAGCCATAGATAAAACAAACGAAATAATATACAACATAATTCTTAAAAGAATTTAATTTTTCAAAAACAATGGTTGTTATAAACTAGGCTTCTTCAGGTTCATGAATTTGTCTCAGCTGACGAATTTGAAAATATATTCCATGTATATGTCTCTCACCGGCACCAGCACTAAGCCAGCTGTTGCTAGCTGTGTCTGGGTTAAAGTCCTCAAGCTCTGGTCCATTTGCAGAAATATTCATCTGGGTGGTGAATTTCCTACCTGTGCCATTTTTGGAGATTGTTTACAGTAACTGCAAAACATCTTTCTTTCCAAGTCAATATATTCAAGCCAGGGATAACAATCTACCCAAAGCAGCTGCAAATTTCTGTCTCTTTAGTAATGTCGTACTTGACATTTTTTGACATCACAGATTGTTGCTTAAGTTTCTTTGGAGAAATAGCTACTGCACACTCAGTATCCATCTTACGCTTTATCCGTCCATTTTCAAACAAATTTACCTTCTCCAAATTGCCGTTATTAACTTCCTTACGAAAATAGTTTAGCAAACTCATTTTATCAACAGAGTATCTATCAGTTTGCTTGATAACTACTTCTAAAATGATCATAACATCAATTTTCTCTTTTGAATACAAATTGAAACCACTCATTAATCATCTGGAGAAAATAGAAGAACCCAAAGGCCCTTTACAGGGCCACTTTATCTCTCTTTTTTGCTTAAAAGTTTTTTTAGTCGATTGTATAATTTAGGTGTGATAGATTGATGTTCATGTATGTATGTATGTATGTATGTCTGTCTGTCTGTCTGTCTGTCTGTCTGTATGTATGTATGTATATTATTATTATTTAGCATATCTTTACTGCTCATTACAGATTTGAATTATTTTTAAAATTATTTATCGTTCTCTAGATCTCAAATTTCCAACATACCTCTCTTTCAAAATTCTGCTGTGACGATCAGATACAACCTCTATTCCATCCCAAGTTTTAGTCAGATTTGTGTGATTTACTCCTCACCAGACTGTTTCCATCAGTTATTATTGTGTAAGGGTGATGCTGTTTTCTACGCATGCGACAGCAATTTAAAAATCATGTCATTTATAGTTGTATACATAGGTGTTCTGTTCTGACAGGGATTACTATGAAAAAGTGAGTCTTCTTAAGGATTTAACACCTTAGGTAAAAAAAAAAAATGGGACTTTACATCTGCATACCAAGGTCAGTCGAAATAAATTTATTAATTACTAGTGAGCGTCCGATATATCAGAACTGAAAAAATGTTAAAACTTTAGTATGGACTATTGCCAATGGCCATTGGTCCCTGCTGTCAGTAAAGAAGAAAAAGAAGCAGAGACCTCAATTCAAGGCTCGAAATTTAGCAGTAGTCCACTAGCCCAAGGCTAGCAAATTTCCTGTTGGACTAGTAACTTTCATAATGTTAATAGTCTGAAGGCTAGTAAGTTTCAGTCAATGTTTGCTTAGGCAATTCCCTAATAAAAACTTGACTTTGGCAATCAAAGTAGCAACCATTGTCAACACATTAAAAAAATATTAGCATGAGAAGATGAAGTCAATATCCACCTCGGAAAGGTGCATTTCTATAACAAGAAGCCATCCAATTTGTGCATTTGCTTAACAGCGCCAATTATGGTACCATCATTAACAACGGAAGTTAGGTGATTGATCCTGATTAATCTGATAATGATTAAATTCAAAATAAGGTGGTATCACACTTTATTCACTCTGCCACAGTAATAAACTACAAAATGGTATACTACAGAAAAGAACACCAAAAAAGCTATGGTGGCGCTCTACAGTTTTGTATTTAGCATAGGGTTAGAATTTTAAAGAAAAAGAGTTTCCACGGCTTTCCTCATTAGTTATACTGGCTATTTAAAAGAGACTTTATATATCTTAGGTATTGTTCAAAGAACCTTTAATTTCCTTTATTTTGATGTATGATTGATGGGTGTAATATGGGTTAGAAAGTATACAGCTTGGCCTTACTCCAGATGTGCACCTTTCAAAAAAGTGCTAGCTCTACTTGCTCATTTTCACTTCTCAAACTTCAGAGGTAAATTGTAAAAAATAGAACCAATAACTTTTTTAAATTTTATGTATTTGGTAATTCATTCATTGCACTTTTAGAAGCTGGTATTGTCTAATCTGGCAAAATTCATTTTCCATATTTTAATAGCTGCCAAGAATAGTGAACTGTAGACAAATTCAGGTTGATTTTTGGAACACAAGGGAGCAGTCATTTTAGTTAGCATTGTCCAAAGATCATTTAAAATTTCCAAAAGTACAATATCCAAAGAAATTTCAGCCACATTACATGAAAGTAGTATATAGATATACCAACATTGTCTCCACTACGCATGTTTAAAATGCAAACCACTTCACCTTACATACATCACTCTCTCAAAAGTACATAATAACTGGTGAGCGCCACCTATTCAAAGAAATTAAAGTTTGCAGGTTTGTTTGATTACCGGGTTTTAGGGGGGAAGGGGGTTGCTTGCTAACCAAACACTCCATCAAAAACGGAAACTATATATTTTACACTTGCATCAAAATAATTATAAAAATCAGATTAATTTATTATGATAACTTTATTGACACATCTTTTCCATACAACTACTTTTTATAAGATGATAGGAATTGATTTTATATTTTTACCCTTACAAGGATGGATGAATAATTGAATAGACATGGAGATATCAAGCAGAATGCTGTACATTTTAAAATATCTGACATGGGCATGTAAGATTTGAAAATGTTCCGCCTTAATATTAATTTCAACAATATACTGCTGTCCAATTAATCAGGAACAATTACCAAACTTTCGCTATTAATAAGACAGTAACTAGAACTGTTATACAGAACGCGCCAAATTAGATGGGTTCATTTGATGAGAACTTACTTTTACTAAGCTGAAACTAACATCATCTTCTGATGCTAATATTTTGCAACAGCGTTCACAATAGCCACTGCTTTGATCATGCAGAACAAGAACTTAAGTCCTTATCAGAGAGAGGCCATTTAATGGGGGGGACAAAAGCACATGTTTTGAAATGGTGTTTCTTGCTCTGACTTTCTTATATAAAGGACACTGATATTCATTTTCTTACTTTAAGACCCCACCAAAAAGTTCAATTCCGAATCTGGAAGCCTTTATCAACTCGGTTGAAAACGATATCTCCAGACATATCAACCATACTAACAAATATTCTAATTTGACAAAAGAAGAAACAGATGCCCTGCACTCACTGAAAAGCAGAACAGACATAATAATTAAGCCTGCAGATAAGGGTTCCGCTGTTGTCGTTATGAATAGGGAAGACTACATTAGTGAAGCAAGTAGACAACTAAGTGACGCTAGGTTCTACCAAAAACTGGACCATGATCCAACGCTGGAATATGCAAAAATCATCACTAATGTTATTGACGAGGCGTACCAAAGCGGACACATAGACCAGCAAACCAAAAACTACTTAAGCCCAGAAAACCCAAGAGCAGGTAGATTTTATCTTCTACCCAAAATCCACAAACAAGGAAACCCTGGCAGACCTATAATCTCAGGTAACGGGCACCCCACAGAAAGGATATCAGAATATTTAGATCATTTTATGAGACCACATGTCCACAAATTACCATCATATCTTCAAGACACGACAGATTATCTCATAAAAAGCAAAGCTAGTGAACCATTACTGCCAGATACATTACTTGCTTCCTTAGACGTCACATCTTTGTACACCAACATACCGCACAACGAAGGGTTACAGGCATGCAGCGAAGCATGGGAAACAAGAACTGTAAACAATCCACCCACACACTTCTTAATCCAACTCCTGGAGCTTGTCCTAAAACTCAACAACTTTGAATTTAATGAAGAAAACTACCTACAAATCAATGGAACTGCAATGGGTACTAAAATGGCCCCTTCGTATGCTAACATTTTCATGGGAAAACTTGAGGGAAAGCTCTTAGCATCGGTTGAGCGTACACCATACCAGTGGGTACGCTTTATCGATGATATAGAAATGAAGTGGCAGTATGGAAGAGAAAGTCTGGATGACTTCATTTCAAAGGCAAACAACTTCCATCCTTCAATAAAATTCACGGCAGAAATTTCCAACTCAAACCATGTTTTCCTGGACACAACAACCAGACTGGTGGAAAACAAATTACACACAGACATCTACTCGAAACCAACCGACAAACACCAGTATCTTCTCCCAACCAGCTGTCATCCAAAACACTGCATTAAGAACATTCCATATAGCCAGGCACTGAGGATACGCAGAATTTGCTCCGACGATGAAAGATTCCTAGAAAGGTCTGAAGAGCTGGCTAAACATTTAATTTACCGAGGCTACGACAAAGACCTGATTGCGGAGGCAATCCAAAGGGCCAAACAAACAAACCGTGATGACCTACTCAGATATGGACAGAAAGAAAAGGTTGATAGAATACCATTTATTCTGACCTATCACCCAGACAATCCCAAAGTAGGTAAAATCATCGCAAACCACTGGCCAACCGTGCAATCGTCAGACATACTAAACCTAATACTTCCGAACAAACCTGTAGTAGCTTACCGGAGACCAAAAAACCTAAAGGACATCCTAGTCAGGGCCAAGCTAACAACAATCGCTAGTCAAAACCAACCTAGTCAATCTGGACCCTGTGGCGATAAAAGATGCAAAACCTGTCAACATATGATAGAGACCAAGGCATTCACTAGCACAGTGACTAAAGAAAAACTAAACATACATGGTCCAAACAAAACGTGCAAAACAGAGAATGTTATTTATCTCATCACATGTAAGATCTGTGGCCTTCAGTACGTGGGAGAAACTGAAAAGCTACACATAAGGATAAACCTTCATAGATCTGATTGGATGACAAAAAAGCTGTACAGAAGCCCGGTTGCAGAACACTTCTCCTCCCCTGGCCACACTTTCAGTGATATAATACTTATCGCTATTGCCAACAACCACAGCTGGAGTTCCAAAACCAGGAAGGAAAAGGAATCATACTGGATACGCCGCCTTAGAACATTGAAACCAAGCGGTCTAAACCAAGAAGACTAGAAAATGAAAACTATGCACTAGTAGAATTTAACATTTTCTAAATCTTCTTATCCTTCAATTTTGACTATAAGAATAACCGGTATAGAACCAAATATCCGGGATATAATCTGCGTTACATATGTACACAAAGTAAAAATAGATGTCGCTTTGGCTTGTAGACTTTTAGGGAATTATACAACGTTTTCAGTTTCCGCAACTAGTCTATACAAGCTGGTTGTATTTATAGTTTTAGCACATGTGTTTATTTGTTTGTCGTAACTATGTTTTGTATTTGCCTTTGAAAAAGACTCATTAAGAGTCGAAAGCGCTTAGGCTAGTTAGTTACTAGTTTCGTACTGTTCGTCGTCAGTTTATTGCATCTATTTTAATTAATCCCTGACAAACGTGATCCCTTGGTGGATCCAGTACGCTTGAGAGGGCTGTTATTCGCCATATGATTTGTATTCTTTATATATATATATATATATATATATATATATATATATATATATATATATATATATATATATATATAGAGAGAGAGAGAGAGAGAGAGAGAGAGAGAGATATAGAGCTGCATTATCAAATATATTATATATTATATCATATATATTTCACATTTCTTGCTTCAGTCTCGCTTCTCCCTGTTTAGCTCCCACTTCTCCCTCTTCTGACCAAAAGGAGAAATCACTTCTCCCTACAATTTAAGTCTAGCTTGATCCCTGCTGATGTAGTGGAATTGGAATGGGACATATTAAAGAGTTTAGTCTACAACAAGTAGGTGTATATTGAATATTCAATATTTATTAAAAAAAAATACAAGAAACATCATTGACGCCAGATTTGTTAAAATTCTTCATTTAGCATAGTATCTTTATTTTAAACGGCAACCATGTAAGAAAAGCTTTTTCAAAAAAATATCAACATTATTTAAGTATTGACACTACATATTTCTTGATGTACATTTATTCAGATTATAATTTTTTTTAATGTATTCTGTTATCTCGCAAAGACATCTCTGCTTTGACTTTGGTCCACAGTTGTAAAATGATGTGCTGCTGACTGAAAGAATATTATGGCATTGATTGACCTTATCCTAACAATCCCTGCCTACTCTGCTGATGCTGAGAAGGGTTTCTCAGAGATACAAATGGTGAGGAGTGAATGGAGATGATGTTTGTGACCTTGGGTTCTGTCGGACCTACTCTTCTTAATGTTCCATACAAATGATATATCAACAAATGATCCATCACCAGCAGTACATTTGTGGAATGTTTCAGGGAGATAAGTAAGGAGACCAGAATAAACCCCATATGGACCCAGAGTGCAGGTGGAGGATGAGAAAGGACACATGGATCCTTTTTCTGGAATTGGATCCAAATATTCTTGAAAAACAAGAAATGTGAACTGACTGACTTATAATTTGAAGCAGGATTTGATTTATAATTCTTTAATTCTGCATTTCATATGATAATGATATTTATGAATAATAATGTTGTTAATCTAAATACAAGTGTGTGATATTGTTTTTGGACAGGACTAGTAAAGATTTGGCAGGACTATTAAATTTCTCAGCATTCTAGTCCTTCTGGCTACAAAGAAATTTGTTTAAAATTCGAGCCCTGCACTTGTTGGTCTAGTACCTGCTGATAAACTAAAATCCAAACAACAATAATCCACCTCTATGTATGTATGCTAATTTGAGGAAATTAATAAACAAGACAGTGGGGAAACATCATGAAGAAGTCCTCAATGGATATAAGGTCAAATAGGAACAAAACTCGGTTGAAAATCATTTAATTACACACATAAGTTCCACACAAAATAAGCTCCATAAATGTACTGCATTTTCTTTACCTACACTGCTATTGTACCGATTTTCGCAATAATAACAGGATCTGACCATTTAGATTTGCTGCCCATGGGCTTTGTAACAATGAGTGTGCGAATCGTGATTTGGCTTGTGACGTCGAAAATATCTATCATTGAAAGTATCAACAGCATACCTTCTCTAAACGTGTCACTTAACAAAACTACTTGCAATATTGCATTTATCGGTCCCTCGTTTTATATTTTTGTTCAACTTACCACACGATAGTATAGTTGCTAAAAGAAACAGTCGCATTCTGCTTGAAAGTCTTCCGTCCTTGTTTGAATCTTTTCGCTGTGACTCAATACAGCAAACAAATATCATGTGAATCAACTCACGTGACAGGCGATTTGGAACATAGGTGGCGCTCACCAGTTAGTGTGTACTTTTGAGAGAGTGATGTATGTAAGGTGAAGTTGTTTGCATTTTAAACATGCATAGTGAAGAGAATGTTGACATAACTATATACTACTTTCGTTTAATGTGGCTGAAATTACTTTGGATATTGTACTTTTGGAAATTTTAAATGATCTTAGGACATTGCTAACTATAATGACTGCTCCCTTGTGCTCCAAAAATCAACCTGAATTTGTCTACAGTACACTATTTTTGGCAGCTATTAAAATATGGAAAATGAATTTTGCCAAACTAGACAATACCAGCTTCTAAAAGTGCAATGAATGAATTACCAAATACATAAAATGTAAAAAAAAAAATATCGGTTTTTTTTTTTTTTACAATTTACCTCTGAAGTTCGAGAAGTGAAAATGAGCAAGTAGAGCTAGCACTTTTTGAAAGATGCTCATCTGGAATTAGTCTAGTCCCGTGCCTAGTATGCTCCCTGCGATGCACTCCGCTATACTAAGGTGGCGCTCTACAGTTTCGTATTTAGCATAGGGATAAAATTTTAAAGAAAAAGAGTTTCCCCGGGATGCCTCACTAGTTATACTGGTTAATTAAAAGAGACTTTGTATATCTTAGGTGTTGTTCAAAGAACCTTTAATTCCCTTTATTTTGATGTATGATTGATGGGTGTAATATGGGTTAGAAAGTATACAGCTTGGCCTTACTCCAGATGTGCATCTTTCAAAAATGTGCTAGCTCTACTTGCCATTTTCACTTCTCGAACTTCAGAGGTAAATTGTAAAAAAAAGAGCCGATAACTTTTTTTACATTTTATGTATTTGGTAATTCAGTCATTGCACTTTTAGAAGCTGGTATTATCTAGTTTGGCAAAATTCATTTTCCATATTTTAATAACTGCCACGAATAGTGTACTTTAGACAAATTTCAGGTTGATTTTTGGAGCACAAGGGAGCAGTCATTTTAGTTAGCATTGTCCCAAGATCATTTAAAATTTCCAAAAGTACAATATCCAAAGAAATTTCATCCACATTACATGAAAGTAGTATATAGGTATGCCAACATTCTTTGCACTGTGCATATTTAAAATGCAAACAACTTCACCTTACATACATCACTCTCTCAAAAGTACATAATAACTGGTGAGCGCCACCTAAGTCAGGCGAACGCCGACGCCATATTGTCACGTGATCACAACAAAGGACCTCGTATGGAGATATCCCGTTAATCTAATCCCGGAACATTTATTCCTTTAATATTCTGTTTGTTAGGGACACAATGCGAACTTTACTTATACTTTCTATATGAAATATAGCAGTCGTTATCTTACGTTCAAGCTTAACCAGCAAATTGGTGAATTAGGTATTTTTACAAATATTTCAAAAATTAAGCGAAGACAAAGTAGAGGGATGAACACAATATTATTGTGTAAATTTTGCACTTTTTCCACCACGTCATCTGAAAAATTCCTTTTCCAATCGATTCCTTGATAAATTTTACGTAGAAATGGATATGAAGTTATGCACGGTAGCTTTAATTTTGCCCAAGATTAAGACAAAAATAACTTCCCCATTTTACCAGGGGTGAGGGTAACGATTGTATTGCAAATATTGCCTATTTTACACTACGTCATCTAAAATAGTCCAGTTGCAATGAATTCCTTGATCAATTTTAAATAAATAGGTATATATCGTTTTCCATGACAGCCTAAATTTTATGAAATATTTGGATCGATATAACAACCCTCTACTAAGGGGCGAAAATGACGATATTTTGTCAAATACTGCCCATTTCGACTGCATCATATACAATAGTCCATTTCCTATCGATTACTTGATAATTATTATGTGGGATTTTGGTATAAGGTGACAGATGACATCCTTAATAGGCCAAAGGTTAATACCAAATCACTTCCATGAAGGGGGTGGGGGTGGCAAATGTTGCCAAAAACTGAACAATCTAGACAGTATCATCTCAATGTTCCATTTGCAACAAATTCTTTGATCAATTTTCAAAGAATAATCATGATTTAACTAGGAGTTCCTCAAAAAGAGTAGTATTTTAGTCGAATGATTCATGGGCACTTTGTAATTAATAAAGATGTTTTTGCAATAAAAGGATTTAATGCATCTTATTCAGTTTTGGATATCACATTTTTTGGCAACAAAGATAAAACGTCTTTCATAACTTTGTTAGATTATATAAACATTAGAAAAAAGAGTCAATTTTAAACAACACAGTTTAAAGGAATTGTTTAAGAATTGAGGATAGAGTCAGAGGGGTATAATCTAGAAGTCACAGGTGGGTGAGTGGGGTGGGTTAAGGATCCATCTGTTCATGACTAGCTAGCACTTACTAAACCAAAACACTAGCCTTCATTTATGAGGGTTTGCAGGAGGCTTGGATGGAGATCGAGTAATGGACTGAAAAATGTAATTTTGACTGATTCATTCAAAATGTACCAAATTGGTAAAATCTTGTAAAATTACTCTGGTCATCTGTGTTTTAATAAAAAAAATCAAGCATGAAATTAAACTATACATAAGATTATGATAAAATCTTCATGAGTTAAATAAATATCCTATTGTTAAGTGAACTTAAATTTAATATTGTATGTTTAATGAGTGACAATAGAACAAGATAAGTGAAGCATTTATCATAAAAAAGATTCTTTTAATAATATCTTTATTATATCTATATTTTCTCACAATAGAAAATGGTTACAGAATTAATAATAATTATTGTGACATTTGAAAATACACTGAATTGATTCTCTGATACTAAGTGAGAATAAAAACAAAATAACAAGTTTCTTGAAATGTTCTAATTTGATATTATAGGATGGAGCATCATCCTAGTTTCCACACCTATTGTAAAAGACAGGTCATCACCAACAGGACAGACTCCAGTGCAGATAGAGAAGAGCAGATACCATGTATTTACAGCTGCAGTTGGCAACATTATGTATTGCTGATTCATTTTGCACTAAGTTTGAATGTCTATCCTTGATTTATGCATTCAAGACTTTGTTTAAGGAGATGCTCATTTTATATTGATACTCAATTTGCCTCAGATCTGTTACAAAAGTGACAAAAATATTCTCTTAAAACTATACATGAATGTTTTGCATTTAACTTATCAGAAAGACAAGTAAAAAAGTATTAATTAAAATAAATTCTTTATCACTATTTATGCATTGTAACATACACATGGGATATAAAAAGTATTTATTATTATAATGAGGTAGTGTAATGAAAAAAAGAATCACTCTATATATCCTAATGTTTAAAATACTATTATTATATGCAGTGTGGTTCTTATGTATTGCAAGACCATTCTATTGTTTTTTTTATATCATGTGTGTTTTTATGCTGATATATTAATAACTTATAACTATAACTTATAATAACTTTCATTGGCTTATAGCTTGTAATCCAGTATTATTTTCATTATATACTCTATTTTGGTTGTTAGCAGGTAATTTTCTGACATTATTATGCAACTAGCAGCCTTTTAACATTAAAGGTGAAGGGTAAAAATGTGGTCTTTATTTTCAGAAGACAGCAGGTAAATACTGGCATTATTAAGTAGTAATAGCTATTTAACTAACAGCTATTTGTCTTTCCAGATTCTTGTTAAAAGTATTTGTTTTTGAGTCCAAGATTTATATGATAAATACGAACTCATAATTAGTTAAGACAAAATTCTATTTTGCTTTGTACCTTTAGGTCATTGAAACTATTTATTTGGGGTCCAAACAGTTAATTTATGTGTTTATGATGGGGTGACTTCCTGAGTAACACATATCTGCTTGTATAGCTATCAGTAATTGTTTATAACCATAGTTATAGGATATTTAGTGAGAGGACAGAGATGAAGACTTTATACTAGAACCTGTTTAAGTTCTCTACAAAATCATATTAAGCTGTCAGAGAATGAAATACAGGTCAGAGGGGTAAAATATACTTTACCCAGGTATATTTACCATTGCATGTAAGAAAACAGCAAAATGATGTAAGTTGAACACAGAATGCATTCCATTTTATTGTTCAGTTTCTTTAAGATGTTGATTGATGTAGTGCAACATTGTAGCCCAGATGATATTATGGGAATTCTCATGATCCATTTTGCTTTATGCATTATTAATGACTAATAATATTTGTTATCTGACACTTTAAAGATTACATAAGTAATATTCAAACAGATTATTTGAATTTAACTTTCTACAACTGATCCTAACATGGTTACATAGCTGACATGAACAAATATGCATATATTTTGTAATGTTTGGAATCAAACATTGACATTGTTAGGCTAACATGGTACCTATAGTGAATCTGTAAGGCTCAGTTTTGACTGTGTGCACTTAAAATATCCCAAGATGTTATTTTCATCATGAATATGCCTCTGTATGGTAACACATTTCAATTTAGTATTTTGACAGAGGGCGGTATTGCAGCATCAGCTGATATTTGATTCCATTGAATCATTGAATCATTGAACTTAATAACTTGGTAGCCAAGACTCTTAAAAATAGACTAAAAATGTTCAAACAGATTATTTGAATCATGTTTGCACATGTGATTTTAACAAGTACATTGCATATGTCCCACACATGCAAATATCCATCCTTGTTTACAAGTTTTCGGGATGAAAATTTCACATTTAGTTGATGATATAGGATCTATTGGTACCTATAGTTGATCTGTGTGGCCACATTTTGCTATATTCACTCACAATATTTAAAATTGTTTTTCCTTCATGAATAGGATTTCATATAGTAATAAATTTTAATTTGGTACATTGTCATTTGACTTTCCACTATACTGGTATGTATCAATGTTTGCACCAATGATCCAACCTCACCGTTCCAACATTGCCTTAAACTTTATGATACATACTCTACCTGATTAGTTATTTAACCTGTAAATGGCTAAATATGCTTGTAGAAACTTCATCTATTTTTAGGATGCATTTGTCACGCTAATTCATGCTCATTGCTTCACATCTTTGAGTGTCACTCTATCAAGTTTACCTTTTTTAACCATATTTGCAACCTGAATGTTATTTTGAAATCACCATATCTAACACATTTTAACTTCATTTGCCTACATCTTCCTTTTTTTTAGAATTAAGTGAAACATGTTATATATTTTCAGGTCTAGTCTGGTATCTGGAACAAAGTATTAGAGTTGGATCAATTTGGAAGCTCTCCAGTAGTCCAATGGTGATAGCAAGGTCTCATAAGGACATGTGTAGTGTGCAGCTATAAGTGACCAAGATGAGTTCATATCAGTACACTGATATACAGCATCTCAAAGACATGGCTTAGATCTTCATGAGAGAGATTCGCATCTTTTTTCAGTAAGGTGAAACTGTATTTTCATATTGCATTGTTGACTTTTGTAGTTATCGGCATTAAAATGGAATGCATATTTGCTATAAAACATGGTATTGGTCCCATCAAAACTTTAAATTTGAGTGGGATATTAGTTATGCAAACAACTGTCCAAGAACCTGAAACAATAAATGTGGAACATAGTACCTGTCATTGTTTCTTTAGTATGTACACCTATATGCATCTGGATAGGCATACTGCAATTTGCTGTCAAAATCACTAGGAGCTATCATGCTTCAGTACCCCTGGGTTTAATATTATCAGTTGTACAGACCTAAACTACCATTTGTTTTAAAGACCATTCATTAATCAGCATTGCTGCCTTAAATTTGTCAAACTGAATGTCATAACTTGTATGAAAATTTATTTTTTGTAGAATAAAAATTTTTTAAAATTTATATATTTATTTAAATTTCCATTAAAATTTAATATATCAATAATTTTTAATTTCAAGACTATTTTCAGACAGACCTTACCAATTATTACAATTAGGTTTTTACTGCATTGAAAAATTTCTATAAATAAGGAAGATATAGCAAATTTAGTTTTGGTTTCTTAAGAACAATTGGACCTCAAATTGCACCCTATAGAACACCAGCACTACACACTTTCTGACAGCTGTCACATGTCTTGCTTGCAAGGAAATTTCAAAAGACTAAATGCATGAAGTTGAGACAGTAGTGGCATGCAAAAGAAAATGCAAATAAAAAAGTTTGACAAAAACATTGACCCTTTCAGGAATCAGTACACAATTAATAAAATCCGGTTCAGTACCCACGAATGTAGTCCCAGTCTATTTTTAGATCACTTTTTCCGGTCTAAATTTGGTGGTGATACTAGAGTTAGATTTTGGCATTCTTGGTAAGGATTTAAAGGCAATTGATTTTTCTTTAAAATGTGAGCTTATGGTGTGGTTGTCTGTGTGTATTTCGGCGACAGTGCACATTGAGTAATAAGGTCATGGTGATGATCCGGAAGTGAAATCTGTGTTCCGTTGCCTGGTGTTTTGTTTACAATTCAGCCTCTCAAAAAAATGCAGGTCAACCCTTGACAAGAACTAAACCGTAAAGTCATCTTTGAAGGTATTTTAGATTAACATATGATTTGTATTGATTGTCACACAGTGGAAAGTTCAGTACTGAGAAAAAAATGTAGAGACCATATAGTAAAATTAATTGTGTTCTATGGCCATTTGTTGTGATCAGGTGACAATATGGCGTCGGCGTTCGCCTGACTTAGTATAGCGGAGTGCATCGCAGGGAGAATACTAAGCAGGGGACCAGACTAATCTGGAATAAGGCCAAGCTGTATACTCTCTAACCCATATTACACCCATCAATCATACATCAAAATACACCACTCCCTCGATAACTCGTGGACATCGGGATCCAAAAACATCGACCGCATACAAAACTAACAAAGGAATCGACGTATAGGCAAAAGGGGTGTGTGTGGCTTGTCATGTTACAGTGTTGAATACTCAATTAATAATCGTGCTAAGATTAACAGTGAATTAATCTCTTCATATCGGTGTACTTTGTTTAATTTTTTTCATCACAGAGTAACATTAATTTCAGGATAACTTGCAGTATTCTGATCATCAAAACATTATTCCACGTGGTTTCCATTCGCTTAGCACATGCACGACTTCACTTTGTGTACTACGTCACTAAATTTTGCTGTGAATGGTATACATTCTAGTTTTATTGTTTGATCCAAAGTAGACGTTTTTTTTTAAATACGAAAGATCGACGCATTTCGAAAAAACTGTCGATCGAACGATGTGTAGATATTTATTACAGTAGACGTAAAATGGAAGAAAAAAATAAATTCACAAGGGTTAACCATTACCAACATGAAATTAATGGGTCTAAAAATTTAAAACGGCCTAAATTAGAACACGATAACACTTGTGGTTTGTGACACGTTGGTGTGTGAACCATGCATACACAGCATCATCTACTTCGTTATCGCTTGCAGTCCACGCTCGTTTTCGTTTCATCCCTTCATCTGAATCAACATCATGTGAGTAATTTCGAAGTTTCGGCTCATCCTTAAGACAACCTCTAAATGTCGACTCGGCAATGTTTAGTTCATTGCAAATTTTTGATCTCGCTTCGTCATTATGGACACCATCTATGATGAACAGCTTTTCAGTCATTAAGTACGCCTTTCGCTTAATTCCTTTGCTCTCCATGCCCACATTTACAAATGATTAGGATACATTACTGATATTATATACTTTAATGATGTTAATATTAATACATAAAATGTGAAAATATTTTCGATTTGTCAAGTAAAATGAAATTTGATAACGGTAACAAATACCAGGAATACCAGAACGTTTGCTCATATTGGCGTGCCTTTGAACTTTATTTTATGGTACTTACCTGGTTGGATTTGATACCAAAGACATATTCAAGGTGATAAAACAACACAGGTCCTTTTTTAATTGTTTCTTTTATTGCAACAAACACTTCCCCAAGCTATAGATCAAAACAAAGCCGGCATTCAATTATATTCTCACGGAAGTACTCCCGGGTTTCGATGTGACGGTCGACTGATTCTTTTCATGTTTTCCTAAAAGAGAATTTGTAGGTTGCGATTATAGCGCGGAGAGGAATTAAAGGATTATAATGGGAATTTCACCTAGCAGGACATTTAATTGGTATTTATTTCCTTCTCTGTTGCCGCGTGTTAGCATTTACGAGAATTTTTCGTTGAGCGCTGTTTATTTACAGTGTAGTGACAACTATTTCTCTATTTTAAAAAAAGCCCAACATAATATGTGATATCTTTTTAGAAATTGCAAATTTCACAATATGGAATCTATCTTTATGGGCAATAATCACCATTTTAGATGATAAAAACGACCTATATATATCAAGGTTTAATTTACCAATTTACCATTTCTTATCACGACTTTTTTTCACGTTCAACACATTTTAAAATATATTTTCTTTAAAAAAAAAAAATCGGGAGCCATGCCGGACACAGCGTTATAAGCGGGCTCGCGAGTTATCCGGGCGCGAGTTATCGAGGGAGTGGTGTAAACGGAATTAAAGGTTCTTTGAACAATACCTAAGATATACAAAGTCTCTTTTAAATAGCCAGTATAACTAGTGTGGAAACCCTAAGAAACTCTTTTTCTTTAAAATTCTAAACCCTACGCTAAATACGAAACTGTAGAGCGCCACCACATAGGCGTTATTGCTTGTCTGGTTCTTCAACTCTCAGTTAACGGTTTCCCTAAATACAACAATGTACGGTAATGGGCAGTAATGGATAGTAACGGAGATACAATAATGTACGGTAATGGGCAGTAAGGGATAGTAACGGAGAATATATATATATATATATATATATATATATATATATATATATATATATATATATATATATATATATATATATATATATAAAGAATACAAATCATATGGCGAACAACAACCCTTTCAAGCGTACTGGATCCACCAAGGGATCACGTGTGTCAGGGATTAATTAAAATAGATGCAATAAACTGACGACGAACAGTACGAAACTAGTAACTAACTAGCCTAAGCGCTTTCGACTCTTAATGAGTCATTTTCAAAGGCAAATACAAAACATATTTACGATAAACAAATAAACACAAAAACGTTGTGTTTGTAAACCTCTACATGACTGTCTTCACGTGTGCTAAAACTATAAATACAACGTTTTTGTATTTATTTGTTTATCGTATATATGTTTTGTATTTGCCTTTGAAAAAGACTCATTAAGAGTCGAAAGCGTTTAGGCTAGTTAGTTACTAGTTTCGTACTGTTCGTCGTCAGTTTATTGCATATATATATATATATATATATATATATATATATATATATATATATATATATATATATATATATATATATATATATATATATATATATATATATATATATATATATATATATATATATATATATATATATATATTCTCCGTTACTATCCCTTACTGCCCATTACCGTACATTATTTATTGTATTTATGGAAACCGTTAACTGAGAGTCGAAGAACGAGACTATATATATATATATATATATATATATATATATATATATATATATATATATATATATATATATATATATATATATATATATATATATATATATTTATATATATATATATATATATATATATATATATATATATATATATATATATATATATATATATATATATATATATATATATATATAATAGAACTTCCAGGATTGGAATAAATTAATAGAACTAGTTTTGTAAGAATTATATGTAAACCTGTTATATACTTATACTCTTACAATACTCCCGTTTCATAATCTATTCTGCTCTAAAATTCTTTGTCTTTTCTTTTTTTATATCGTTTAGTGTTTTCTCTCTTCAGGCTATTATCTTTTGTTGTTGTACCCATATCCCATTGTACAATAGCTCAAAATCTAGCTGTTTGAAGCATTTATGACTGATTTAGAAAAAGGAACAGTGAGGCAAGTTGACAAGCACAAAATTTGTGCTCCAAGTTATTTTACATTTGCTAATCCTTATAGCTGGCATGGATTTCCAACATAAAATGACCATCATTTTTTAAATGCAGAAGATTTAATAAAACAAGAAATGAACTTTATCGCAGAGTATTAGTAATAAATACTGATTCTGATACACTTTTATTTAGCAGTGAACTTTATACTGTAGGAAAACAATTATTTTGCTACAAAAGAAATGCAGAAATTTATTATCAACAGAAAAAAATTCAGAAACATAGGTTTACTGTTTGTTCAATCACGATTGAGATTTAAAATTTTACATTCATCATATGAATCATTATCACTACTTTAATCTTTGTTTTATCTCTCTCGATATAGGGTCTATGGGACTTCGATGTAAAAACAGTGCCGCTACACTATGGTGTCTATGAGAATTTAATATGGGTGACTTCACGGTAATGGCAACAATGTTGCAAGTGGTTGACCTGAATACGCAACAACATTGCAAGGGGCATACATACATACATACATACATACATACATACATACATACATACATACATACATACATACATACATACATACATACATACATACATACATACATACATACATACATACATTGATGAAAATCAATCTATCACACCTAAATTATACAATCAACTAGAAAAAGATTTAAGCAAAAAAGAGAGTTAAAGTGGCCCTGTAAAGGGCCTTTGGGTTCTTCTTCTCCACTTTTTCCACCATCTCACTTTCCATATTATTCCCTTTTTCTTCTTTTCATGGTCTGGTATCCAATCAGAATATCCCATCGATCTAAATTATTCATGCACCTTGATCCAGTTTTCGTTCAGTCTGTCAAACTCTTTTAATTTCTTTCGGTTTTCTTTGTCCTTTCACTCCTTAGTCCAGATATCTTTTATCTTCTTCACATCCTCTTCCTGCAACCTTCTCATCATTTCTTCTGCTTTCTTGAATTGCACTAATCCCCATTTGACAAAAGACCACTCTATAAAAATCGATATGTCTTGTAAAAAGTACCTCCCTTTAATCACATTATCAAGGGCCTGCTTCAATGTTCCCACTCTAACAATCCTAGGCTGTGTTAAACCTCTTATTTTTTCCACTTCCACCTCTATCATGCCTTTCACTAGATCCCTGGCTACTTCCAGGCTCTTCACTTGACTTGTCACAAAGTCTTTGCTAACTGGATACTTCCATTCATCTTCAAGTCTTTCCACAACATAGGCTGCATCCACTATCCAATACCAACAATCTTTCAAGTGATTAAACAAATCCACCTCGTGTTGACTAGTCAACGCTGGATGTCCAGTCTAGTAACTAACCAAAATGATTATAGTCGCCTATACAAACTTGGTGTTTTTGTGACTTGTTAAGTCTTGAAAACGTCAAGATTTTTAATTGGTCTGGGATGTAGTAATTTATCGGAGGGACCGATAAACATTAATGTACGTGATACTAGCTGTAAATAAAATCTGACAAATAGCAGCTGCTTCATTAATGATTTCTGGGGAATTATTACCAGGTCGTTTTCAGCCAGTTAGAATTTCTAGTTTGTCCATGCCGGCAAGAACGTTGATGAGGCATGGAGTAATAAGACCACTTCCTTGAGTGACAATACCACTCAGACCACTTCCAGTTGTTTCTTTTGCTTTTTTCTTTTATTAGTTGAACGTAATTTTTTCCTTCGTCTATTTCTTCAAATTCCAAATATTCTTTTTTTCTTTTCTTACTTGTTGAGATTCTTTAAGCTACAATTTCATTTCTTCTTCTCTTTACCTCCTTTTTTGTATTACTTGTTTAATATGCTCATTTACTGTCTGGATAAAAAAAATATCAAAACCACTAACATCTTTCTCAAATCTGACCTGCCGAGTATTAGTAGCAATGCAACATGCATCCATAATTCAATCGGTAGATTTTAGAGTTTTAATATATCCGAGTTTTACATAATTATCGCTTTCGGGATATCCAAACGAGGCAATATCAATTAATTGGTTTGGGTCCTTGATAGCTGCAATGCGTTCAGGTGTGAATTTATCTGTGATATTAACTCTAACTCTTGGCAGAGGACGTGGCTGATCTTCAGGCAGTGGTTGAGCAGGTTGCTTGGGGCGGTTGTTGAAATGCCTGAAAACGGACAGCAATATCAACAGGCAATGTTTCAAGAGCTTTATGTGTTGCCTAAGTTGCTCTAAAAATTCTCTTTGTTGGTTCGACAGTTGGTTAAAATAACCTCTGTAAATTCCACCTGACACCCCCGACACGCTTATAGTTGTTGCTGGACAGAATTACGGACGGGGAGACCTTTCTTAATCGACTTTAGTCGCTCTCGAGATAATCTATCGGTAGGAGATTCCACTATTGATATAATAATGATTTAATTACACCACACTTCAGCAGCAGCAAGGGTGACGACTAACAGTGAGTGGGCCGGCAAGTAAACTAGCACGCATAAAAAAATGAAAATACAAGCATCAAAAGTAAACTAATAAAATGAGCTAACGCAATTGGAGAAATCTCGGTCGGTTAGAGGTTTTGGTTTGACGTTATTGACATTGTATTTTTAGCCTTTGTATGAACCTTTATGTTCGTTAATTGACCCTTCGAGCAAATGGTCTGTTCGCACTTCCTGCTGCTAAACTTACCACAGTTTTTTCTTGCAAATTTTCAGTCCCTGCACAGAATATAGAAATAGAAACATGAATGTTGGCTCAAATGACGAAACTTCGATTTCTAAAAGTTTAAAGTGGTCATTCCCTGGATGAACACAGATTGCTTGTATACTTTACCTGAAGAAAAATGTCATTGATTATTTATTTTTTTTAAAAAAAAGAGTCGGCGCCAGTGCAAGACAGTCATTTGAAAACACCTTTTTTGGTGCCGGAGGAATTTCATAGGCGGATAATTCTTTAGTATTAGAAACAAACGTAAAACAAGCAACATATGCTATTTCAGAAAACGCAAACTGGTTTTCTAGCCATACTTCAAAAAACGAATGTTACCAATTCCGAAAGATCATGTTAGCATTCCTGAGAGAGTAAAAAAGGTGGATGCCTGCTGGACAAATAATACTGCAGAGTACGCTAATAATATGAAGACTGGAACCGAATGGAAGGAAAACGATATATTCGATCTCATATACGTACTATAATCGATTGTAATTTCTCAGTATAAAAGCGCCTATAAGATCAATGATTAAAAGAGGCAATTTCAAAATGCATCTGATTCAATAACAAGAGGCAATATTTCGAAAGTTTTTCAAAGACAAGTGTACAATTAAGCAAACGTTAACGTCTACAAATGGTAAAATCGCTATATCAAAGTAGGGAGGGAAAAGATCCTCACCAGAAAAAAAAGGATGAGAGCTGAGCAAAATAAAAATGATGGACAGTCTTACTTAATTTGTATTATTTTCATTAAAACGTATTCTGAACACTAATAAACAATATAACTACCACATTTATGTATTTAATCCATACAATCAAACTTATAATGATTAATGTACACCACTGTAATTTCATTTGCAATATTGTATGTTTGTCCCCATTACTGTCCATTACTCTACATTACTGAGTTTATGGAGACCCTCAGTTTCTCTACGTTATCATAAGAAAGGGTAACATAGTGGAGATGTCAGAGAACCAGAACAAGTTATTGTGAACGAAACAACGTTATTTCGTCTCATCGACTATTTTCGTTAAAGCATTTAGTTAGACGAAGCAGTAAAAGAAAACGAGCAGCAGCACAGGGTGTCAACTGACCTAAGGGGGCGTCAGACATAGTTGAAAAAAAAATGATACAAAATACATTACATGGAAATGCTGAATGACCAACAAACAGTAACATAAACTCTATATGACACATCATGATGTTCTTTTATGTGCTATTTTATTGAAATTTTAGTCAGAATATGAACAACATAGGAGGGTTAATCGACCTAGTGAAAAAAATTACACAAAAAAGAACTCACAACCCCGCCCCCCCCCCCAAAAAAAAATCGACAAAACAAACCCTTGTTTTAGTAACCAATCGTTGTAAGAAAAATTTGCTTTTGTCACCGTTGTGCAATTTCGTGGCTTGGTTGTTGTTTTCTCCGGAATCAAACAAGTCACAAGATTACCAAACCAAAATATTTTTAAAGCAGTATAAAAATTTTATTAGCATAATTGCTTTAATGCTTTTATTAGCATAATTGCTTTAATGCTTTAATTAGTATGTTTGCTTTAATGCTTTCATTATCTTCATTTCTTTAATGCTTTTATAAGTATTTTTTGCTTAAATGCTTTCATTAGCTTTATTGCTTTAATGCTTTTATTAACATTGCTTAAGAAGAAAAAAATTGAGACTTGTTACCAATATAATAAAGACATTCAATTGAAAATTGTTTAACACCCACCCCATTCCCTAAGGAAGTCCCCAGTGTACAAAAGTAGTAATAGGGGACGATTTGGCGTCAATGGGAGTTATCATTAAAATATGGCCTGGGACGATATAGCGTCAAGATTTTTGGCGAAAAATGGCACAGCGTGGGGTAATATAGCGTCAAGGGGAATTTTGTATTAGCACACTCTGGGACTGTATAGCGTCAAGAGAAATGGTCCCAGGTGGCATGACATCACGGTAACTTTGTGTTTCCATTAACACTTGGTAACAGTGTAGCAATGTGTAAGTACTGTGACGTCAAGCATTCGTCAAGTACTGTGACATCAAGCGTTCGTCGTGTTAGTGAATGTAGTGATATGTATGTTTTATAACTTATACAGGCAATTTGTTATGGAAAAGTATAATCTTTTCGAGGCATGGAAAGTGGCCCTGAAAAGGGCCGTTGTTTATGATGTTAACATCATGCCGTTAACATACAGGGACATTTTCGCATTGCTTTTTTCTTTCTCAAAGCTTGTCTTAAACGTGCATCTCACTTCTTTCCGAAGATGAGAGTCCGCTTCAAAACAGCCTTGTCTTTCCACATAACATCTTCTTTTCCAAACAATTCCAGGCGGCTGGAACATTAATCCGGGACTGACCATTTTAGACGTATTCGCATACACGGGTAATTCTGGATCAAAAAACAATGACGATAACCAACTAGAGATTTAAAAGTGATCAACCATATATTCTTTGTGTGCTGATGAAAACAGGTGAAGGCTTTGAAGTGATTATTTTTGTTTGTCAGTTATAGGGTGAAGGCAATGGGGGACTGTTTTGTCTTTTTTAAAGACTGATCGAAACAGATTGAAATGGTAGACCAATCCCAATACGCGTTACAAAATTCGGTTTACTTCGCGGAGCCTGTCTTCCAATCCGAAGGAGAGTTCCCTGTGACGTCACAATGCAAAAACTATATACGTTCACTAGCGTTTTCGTGCGAAGTTCATAGATGCGGCATTGTTGTAGTCAAACATGACGGAATTAAGAAGACAATGAATTGGGTGATCCAGCTGCGGAGACGAAAAGCAATGTTATAAGCTTCAGCTACTAAAGGAAGCGTACACGTGTCAACTGACCGAAGAGGTTGATTTCACTGGGATTAAGTAAAACTGATTTTCTCTCTTCGCAAGAATTGTACCGGCCCCCGTACCTTCACCAATTTCTCCTCTTTACCACGCATCGACGATTTTAACAAAGACAAAAAGAAGAATTAGAGAATTTTTACAGCAGCAGAAAGAAGCAAAAGAAGCATTTCTGCTTGAACAGTAACAGCGAGAAGAAGAAGGACGAGAAGGAAACGACAAGAAGAAGAAGAAGCAGTAGAAAAGAAAGAAGTTCAGGAGAGAAGGAAACAGTGAAAGTCAAACGGTCACGATACTCTTGGATATTTTAGCGGAGTTAAGAAATCTGAAAGATAATGTATCAGACATTCTATATTACGACGAATATAGGAAAAAAGACCTTCCCGCGCCAAGCAGACTAACATTGTGATACACCAGATTTCGATTCCACCAATAGTAATTTCTATCAATCACTGACAAGAGCAAGTCCACAAGTTGGCCTTGGCGTGGCAAAGGCTAAGGCAACGTTTAATGTCCGAAAGTTGCTTTCAAACGCGTTCTAGTGTGTTCTCAGGAAACAAAAGACCCAACGGTCCATTTCAGGACCATCATTACTTTCGAAAGAAATACTATTCATTTTGCCAACAAAAAAAAAATCAATGAAAAATTAAAATCCTTGTATCCACCCTTTCCAGTATGTATGTAAAAATCATTTATGTATGTGTTGTTGTGCGTGAATGGTAGACTCTTATTCTAAAAAATTAAACCAGGAGGACACTTACGTTTTTTCAATCTGGTCTATTCTGGTACAATTCTTTACAATTCAATTTCACAACAGAACGCAACACTTGTTTTAAGAAAAATCCAACGTTCATAGACTTCTTCTGTGCCTGTTTTTTTTTTCGAATTTCTTCACTTTCTCAGTTTTCTTCTTCTCTTCCTGTCTCGGGGTTCTTCCTTTTCCTCTTTTCTCTTTCTCCTGCTTCTGTTGTTGTTCTAGGGCACTCTGTAGCCCAATGTCCTCTCTCTTTACAATGATCACAGGTATCACGACTTATAGTCTTTTTTGACACTGGTTTTTTGAATAATCATCTGGACATTCTGTAGAGCCCAATGCCCTTTATTCTTACAGTTGAAACTCTAGCAAGTTCCAGACTTTTGTCTCGAAAAGTGGAAGAATAGTCCGTTGGTATTGTCTGGCGAAAACTTCGATGACACCTCGAAAGCTCTAATGAGCAATTCGATTTGTGTGGGTTCTTCCATCGTTCTGATCAGCTGGAGAGCAAAAAATGAATATGAGAGGGAAGGCACTAGCCTTTATATATGCACTGATTTTAACATGCCATATATAGGACCCACGGATTTCAAATGTAGTCATTTCACTTTTTTCAATCAAGATGAAAACGATCGCACGATTTCAGTGAGAGAGAAAAGAAAGTAAGAGGCAGAAACGTGATTATCGCCTCGCACAGTAGCCGAAGTCTTGGCTCAAATTCATGCCAGTGATTTTGAAATGAGATGATGAAACCAGAATCTAAACCCAGGGAGTCTACCAAGCAAAGCAAAAAAAAGTACCAACAGTCCCCCTAAAAAATTACTATCACTTCAAGAGACCGACAACGATCCTCTAGAAAAATTTAGAACTACAGAACACAAGTACACCGTGATGTTTAAAGATTTCAAGTCCGACGTACCACTGGAGAAAGCAGAAGATTTCATCACCGATGTGTGGGATTCTTTGTTAACAATTGAAACAGCAATGTTGTAGCCAAAGAAGACATCGCTTGAGTTTCATTCATTCACGACAATTTGAAGTCTCCCGTATGGATCGAATTTCGCAGTCCATCAGAATTGACCCTTCCAAAATCATCGACAAGATTCAACATGTGCAACAATCCAATGACAAGTTTCACTCACCGACGGAAAGCGACACTGTTCATGAAACACGTTTTCTCTTCCCCAAGGGACAGACAGCGGCAAAAGAAAGGTGGTTCTTGGTAGGCATACCTTCGCCGCAATCAAAAAGAGCCTCGTACCTTCCCCATTAACAACTCGCAAGAAAGATGTGTTTAGCCGTGCCATCGTGGTGGGACGCACGTATGCCGACAAGAACCGAACACGGCAGAATGGAAAAGAGCATGGACCGAACTATTCAACACTCGGACCGAGCCAAATCGTCAACAAATAGAGGAGAAAATTTCTGTTCTTGCCTCGCAAAGCGGGACTATCTAAGATACACCCTGTGCAAATCTGAAATGCAAAATTCCCTTGCAAGACGTCTTGCTCCACGTTACACCTTGAAAGTGTACCCTCAAGAAGTGCGCGGACATCTGTTGTTTCGCGAGCAAAGATTTCAAAGACGGAAAAATACATTCACATCTATCATCATAAATGAACATTTTGATATGCATTTACCAGTTATCACTGCATTCCTGTCATACGGTTATTATTGTGAGAAATGTGACTAATAGCTATAACAATCGAGAGCAACACAACAATGTGGATCGAAATGTGAGGAATGTTTAGCCTCTAAACCCTGTTTGGACGAAGGACAAGAACGAATGCATTGCTCTGCTTTGTCGGCGAACGTTTTGTCAGTCCGTGCTGTTACCAAAACATTTGAAGACGCAAGGTTTTACAGCGAAATGTGGCATTGTCAACCTCCTGAGATAGTGCCCTACTTGTGGACAAGGCATAGTACCAACAGCCCCAAGGCACACGTTGAGTTCAGGAAAGAAAAGATTACATTTGTCTCCATATCGTGGACTTGGAACACCATTGCTACATTCAAATATACCATTCTCCCATGAAGAAAAAGAAAAAGACGGAGGATCAGAAAAAGAAAGGCAATTTCATCTTTTTCGATTTTGAATGCATGCAAGAAACGCGGCATTTCACATCCCTAAGGTTCTGCGTGGCTCATCGAGCGTGCGAAAAATGATCCAAGAGCCTATCTTGACTCATGCCCTCACTGTAGCAAGATTTGACAGGTGGACGTGAAAAAATCTTTAGGGACCGAACACAATGACCTATTTTGCCAATGGGTCTTAGACCCTATCGACGAGACGTGGAGCCAAGAAATATCGAACGGTTTCGGAGATTGTCATCGTTTTGCCACAGTCATGGCTCAAATTTCTTGGGATACGATGGACAGTTTTTGTGCTGAGATACTATACGGAACAAAGTACCGAACGTCTCTAAAGTGCATTTGAACGGAGCCATAATCATTAAAGTGCAGTGGGAAATGCAGTAAAGATTCGATGAAACGTTTTTTGGCCATCCTAGCCTTTGAGTCGCATGCCTAAAACGTTTGGCATGACAAAATGGCAAAGGCTCTTTCCTCACTTTTACAATACCGACAGCCAATCACATGCTGTTCTCCTCATTGCCAGAGGTTTCACTACTACGACCCCGACAACATGCGTACGAAAACGAGACGCTTATCTTCGCATGGTACCAAGACCTCACGTTTGGACCCTTTTGACTTTCTAGGAAGAAATGTAAAATATTGTCGTTCCCGACGTGGACATTTTACGGCGTTCGCTGTGGCAAATTTCGAGAATTATTCATGGAACACGGAGGAATCGATCCTTTGAAAGAAGCCTGCACCTTGCTAAAGCGGTTTTCTTAGTGTACCGTCTTCACTCCACGACATTCATGCCGAGTAAACACCCTATCAGCTGTTTACACCCCTCAAACGACCCAATTTGTTTCAAACGACAATTCTCGGTATTAAAGCACTACGCTGGTTATTACATATTGTGTGAAGGAAAGACAAGGATTCAACATGCCCGCAACGGAGGAGGTGAAAAGACCATCGGAAGGTTTTCGGTAGATGGTTGGAACTTAGAAACCCAGATCGTGTACGATTTAACGGTTGCTTCTTTCATGGATGTCCTATCTGTTATCTCTCAACGGAGTACTAAAAATCAGTTTTTACAACAAACCATGGAAGACTTGTACCAGGCCACTTTGTCAACGTCGCTTGAATTAGAAGAGCAAGGATCAAGTGTTAGAAACTATGGGAATTACGAATACGACCAGCGATTGAAAAAGATCCCGAGTTTAAGGCGTATCGTGGAAAGTTACAAGCTGTCGGACCTCTAAACCCAAGGTAGAGTTTGTACGGAGGACGACGAATTTGCCGCCTGTTTGCTGTACCAAGCCGACGAGGTGAGCCAGGAAAGAAATCAATACTTGGACGTGTGTTCTCTGTACCCATAGTGTGCAAGTATTGTCACTTTCCCGGTAGGTCACCCAAATTGCTGACCGAACACATTGACATGGAATATTAGACAAACGAAGGAATTGATCAAGTGCAAAAGTCTTGCCTCCCACGAATTTGAACCATCCCGTGTTACCCATCATTGCCAAGGAAAACTGATGTTTCCTTTGTGTCGCACTTGTGCTAAACGTGCAACCAAAACTACCCTTGTCAGCACACACAGGAAAGAACGTGCCTTGACGGGAACATGGGTTAGGTAGAATTTGTTTAAAGCTCTGGATCTGGGATACCGACAAGTTAGAAGTGTACGAAATTTACCACTTTCCCAAGACAGAAAAGTACCACAAGGGTGACAGACTCAAAAAGGCATTTTCTAAAAGTACGTAAATGCTTTTTTGAAACTGAAGCCAAGAAGCCATAGGACATAAAACCTTTCTGGTGTCACACTCCTCCCGAAAGTCAAAAGAAATTCAAAAGAAAATACTGGGAACAGGAAGGCATCACTTAGACCACGTGGAAAAAAACGAAGGAAGGCGATCGTTTGCCAAAGTGATGTTAAATTGTTTGTGGGGGCAAAATGCGCAACGTCCGGGGTTACCCAAAACGGAGTAATTGTCACAACTTTTTCGTTACTTCCAGATGATCACGACAAACAACCAAATTCAAAAACACGTGGACGTCGTTAGGACTTGCTCTTATTAATTACGAAGAAAACTGCGACTTTGTAGAATACCAACGAATTTGGAAAATGTCAATCATTGCGGCTTACGTGACAGCTCATGCTCGCTTAAAACTGTACGCAAGCTTTAGAACATGATCGGAGATCGTGTGTTGTAAATTTTGACACGGACAGTTTTGCATCTATATTAGTCGTTAGGGTCAAGTAGCAACCTAAAATCGAAGGAGACCGTTTAGGAGCCTGGACAGACGAGCATCCGAGGACAAGATTCTAAGTTTTGCCAGTGGCGGTCCAAAAAATGGAATTACGGTTACGAATTCCGTAACCCTCAGGGAGAAGTGGGACACGGAATTGTGTAAAGTGAAGGATTGACTCCTCAATTATCGCACCATGTCAAGTGGTGAACTTTGGCGTACTCAAAGATTTGCAGTCTGGGTCAGGATGGAAACTTTAAAGTGACCACTTACCAACCTAACAAGATTGTGCGTTTGCCCACACATCAAATCGTTTCAGTCGACCTTTGAAAAAGTCTAATCAAATCGTGTATGAGTAGTGAGTTCGGCTTCCTATCCACTTCTCTTTTCCGTACGGACACTCTGATATTGCTCAGCATATAAAAAGGGACAACGTTCAAGACTAATAGTTCATTTGGACTACCAAGACCAAGAGAAAATAGATGAAACCTTTTACCCAGCAATATAACCAGCAAGAGTAAACTAGAGTGCGATGCTATTACCATGACTTGCGATGACGTAGATGCTGTACGCTGTGACCTTAGCGATTCAGTACCACATTGTCGTTGTTATGGGATCTTTTGCAAAGACGACCAAACCTACTCCTGGAAACGAGTGATAATGCTATGGTATACGTGTCAATGCTGACGGATGCAAAAGTGATGCCGCTCGTCATCGTACACCTTTTCACATTATCTGTGGATGTCATCCTCACACAAACGCTTCGGTTACCACCTACGGATGTCACGTAAAAAGAGCAAAACTTTGGAATCTCACCTTACCCTCATCGAGGTGAATATGCACAAAACGAATATTCGTATTGTGATCTGCCAGAATTACTCTGATTTGACAGTCGGATCCAAAACCTTTCAGAAAATGGCCAAAATAACTGGGAGGACCTACCCCCCTCGAAGAATTAGCCAGAGCTGGATTTTTCTACTTGGGTGAAGGGGATAAAATTGTCACAAGTGCTTTAGTTGTGGCAAACTTTCACGAGTGGGAATGAAAGATTCCGCTTACCTGGAACATGTTCGTTGGTCTCCGGATTGTCATTACGTACCTTTAGTGGGACCTCGTCCTTTATTCAAATTCAATGATGTTTAGTAAGAAAGTCAGCCACAGGGGTTAGGAGGTCCAAGGTCGGTCACCCTAGTCAATTATTTAAACCTGACAACAATATCAATCTTCAAACATTACCCTTGGAATTGCAAGAGAAGATCTACAAGGACATTTGGCAGAGTCTTGCTAGTGCCAACATCTCAATGGAACTGTAGAACGTTTGTGTCGAGAAATTCACGGAATGGAAAGTGAAAGAAGTCAACCAACAAGTTCGATGTCTTTGGATTAAAGTTGTGTTCATTCTTTGTTTTCGCTTTAGAACCAACATTTACAACGGAAGATTTATTAACATTCTGGACCGTTTATCCTGAATGGCATGGAATGAAATAACTCACTAACGTTCAATACTTTCGCTCCAAGAGAAGTGTTTAAGACATGGTTATGGATCCTTACTAGAGAATATTCGTGGTTACCTGTGGAATTGAGGAGAACGAATTTCTCGAGAGTTGGTCAAAATACAAGTCAAACGCAAAGCACTATTGCATCCGTTACGTCATAACGATGTTTGAACCACTGGTACCGTCAATGCTATAAAAGGATTGATTCATTTAAGAAAGTGTTCAAGTGGTCAGACATTAGTCAACATCGAGTGGGAAAAAAATGTATTGTTAGTAGAGATTATATGTAACTTCCAGTTACACTTACTGAATCGAATTCCAGAGGACGAGTTAGAGAGTTACCACAATCTAGAACAGTTTGTAAACTTAGTGGAAGAGGAAACTTCATGATCGACTAGTCACCATTTCAGTTAGTGACTAGAGAATTTCCACTCATTCGAGAATGGAACAAAAACGACTATGTTTGTGAGAAATTACGGTTATATTGCTGGCGAAAAAAAGTGACTATAAAATCGTTCTACCATGCCGAAACCGTTATCATTGTTGATTCAAAAGCACCAAATTCCTTGGAAGGAGATCCATGACCATATTCAATCAGTGGAGGATTAACATTGCCTTTTACGAGAAACTGTGTCCATTTGAATTGGGGACGACGTGTCGTGTGTGTCTTAGAAAGACTTGCTTTCTGGGATTTCGTTTACCGTCTCATCATTTGTGGACACTTTACGAACAGTACGTACCACTCCAAAAACAAAATATGAAAGTGATGCCTTTAAATGCTCACGAGAAAACTCATTCTCCTGAACGCATTGCGCTTTCATTTGGATACTCTAAACCTTTACGGGAAAACAAGATTCGTCAACTTTTCTCAGGTACCGAAGAGGTGTATGAAATGTGTGTGTAGCTTGTGACTTACACCTCACGGAAGATGTACGTGACTGGAAAGTGTGGGTTTTGAGGCTTGGACTAAAGAGTGGCTAACTATGCCCGAGATTTGTAATCTCTGAAACATTAAAACGTTCCGTGAAAAAAGTCACTTTTCATTCTGTGTTTAGTGACAATACCAGAAGAAGAACACAACAGTCTGTCACGGAGGCAAAACACATTCTCTTCAGGACAGGACGGTCCTTGACCTTTCCGAAAGGCCATTCCAGGAGAACCCTTTGTGTGACAGTACCAAGCCATGTACAAACGTTTAGAACATTACGCATTATCCCTAGGACACTACAATTTGAATGACAAAAAAATGTTGTCAAGTAGAAATTGTTTATATTCCACGATAGTTGTGTTGATGTGTCTTTTATTCATGTACTTAACCATTTGGCTATTATGTATTTTATGTCTTTCGTGTTATTTCATTTTAAAGTTTGCAATAAACGTGTCCTGAAAAAGTATAAAAACTCTTGTCTTGTTTGTCATCGTGTTACACGAAAGGTGACATTCCTGACGCTACTATGGCTACCTCTACTGTCTCTGCTCCCTCTTCCTCCACTTTCAAAGTCATTGACGAACACTTAGACCGTGCTAGTTGGGATGCCTTGTATCTTCGACATCCCTTTAACATGCTCATTGCTGGACCTAGCGGTTCAGGCAAAACCGAATTTGTCAAACGTTTGATCGAACATAAACATCATTTGATCGATCGTCCACCTCAACGTATCGTGTGGTGTTACAAAGAGTGGCAATCCGCGTACAACCTTCTACGAGAAAGTCAAGGTGAATCCATTGTGTTTGTGGAAGGCATTCCGGTCGAAGACGACGGTATCGTGTCTGACCCCAGTCAAACCCATTTGGTTATTTTTGATGACATGTTAGGAGAAGACGAAGAAGAAATTAAGCTGTGGTTTACACGCAAAGGGCATCATCGTAATGCCAGTGTCATTTTACATTACTCAAAATTTGTTTCAACAAAGTAAAGCCCATCGTACCATCAGTCTCAATGCTCATTACGTGGTCTTGTTTAAAAGTCCTAGAGATAAATCGCAAGTGCAAGTCTTAGCCAACAGTTAGGAACACCTTGGCTAACTCATGCGTACGAAGATGCCACTCAAACTCCACACGCCTATTTACTCGTGGATTTGAAACCCACTACCCCCGATTATTTGCGATTTCGTACCCATCTGTTTCACCACTGGTGTCAAGACGGTGGACCTGTCGTGTACTCATCCCCGTCGTCGACTTAACCATGACCAGCAAAGACAAAAATAGTATAAAAACCTTGGTTACTTGGATTCTGTCTCACAACATTGTCAACATGACGTCCCTTCATCTCATCTTCCCGTTAAATTGATTCGTGCCTTGTATGGCATTAGTCGCGAGAAAAATCCACAAATACGTGCTCGTGTCTTAGAAGCCAATCTCAAAGAAGTCTTACGATGGTTTACGGTGACAGCACGTCAATTACTGCAAGGCATCATTCAGATTCTACATCAAACCAAACGTTTTTTTTGACAGAAACAAGAGTAGCCTTGACGCAACTAGCTGATCCTCGCATTGACACTCAAACTAAAAAGCAAATCATTTTGAAACCTGGAGGTAGTGTTCACTAGGAGGTGTCATCATTCGTTCCCTCCTAAAATGGGATCCCAATGCACCCAACTTGTCCCCAAGAAACAAGTTACTCCCAAACATACGCAGAAGAAAAAGAAAAAGTAACACGGTAGTAAAAACAAGTCACCATCACAGAAAACGAAAAAGAAAAGACCACCGAAAAAGAGTTTCAACCTACATGAGAGCGTCTCCAAAATTGTCTTCTCCAGCAGTAATACCCTCATCCTCTTTAGCAGCAGTGGCTGCTGCTCACAAAGTACTTGCCCAAAAATCAAAGTCCAAGAGAGAACAGGTGTGTTACAAAGTTTACTGGATTTGTCCAACCAAGAATTGGCTCGATTTAGCCCTTTGCGAACTCCTCCACGACGTGTGTTGCCTGTCATCAAGTTGATACGACGTAAAGACAATCAGTGGCGACGCATTCCAGTATAAAAAGACCCGAGGTCCATTTTAACATCAGTGTGTTTTTTTTTTTGTGCTGCTAATCACCTCAAGATGGCACCACCAAGAAGTGTACACCATCACCATCGTCGTTCTTCTGTGCAAAAAGGAAAAGGAAAACGAAAACGTCAGTCACGTCATCCTAAGAAACGTTTAGTTCAGCATCGACGACACCTACAGAAAAGACACAGTCGTTCCAAGAAAAAAAGGAGTCACCAAAGAGGCGGTTTCTTCAGTCCTTTTTTTGTTTACAGACACATTGACAACATGTTGGGAAAGGTTGAGCAATTTATAAAAGAGAGACAACAAAAAAAATTGATCAGGGACAAAGACCATATGGATAAGGGCTAACAAGGACGAACTATGAAGTTAAGTGGCTGTCGTGTACCCAAAGATGTATCGTTCTCCTGTTCCAAAAGGAAACAAGACAGTTTCGTTGTGCTAAAAAAGGATAAAAGGTCATGTACCCAAGTGATTGACGTTAGTGTACTTTTTGGTGTCTGCCCTGGAAGCAATTCACAAAAAAAAATGTCACCCTCCAAAACCCATTCCTCTTCTACTCCTAAAGGAAAGAAAAGAAAAGGACTACCTCCTCGTTTAGTCAAACATTGGGACATGTTGTCTGTCCTGTCCAAAGCTCCTTCACCCATGCGAAAAAAACTCATTCAAACCGCCTCGAAGGACGTCATTGATACCGTGTGCGAATGTTGTCTGAATGTTTTGAAAGGCACGATTCCTTTGTCTGCACATCAGAAAAAAATGCTTAGCCAAACATCGACACGTTCTTCGCCAAATGGTCCAAAAGAAATTCCTATTCGTCAAAAGAAAAAGATGTTGGTGCAACGCGGAGGAATTGCTATTTTACCCCTGTTAGCACCCATGTTAGCACCCTTGCTGGGAAACATAGCACAACCCTTGTTGCAAGGAGTAATGGGATCACTTGAACTGTCCTGGGAGGACGAAGATAAAAGGAGAACACTGGAGTCAAAAGATCCCAGACGTGATTCTTGAAATCTAATGGAAGGACGAAAACTGACTTTAGTCCCTTATAAACGATGGATGGAATACCATCGTTGGCAAGAACAACGGACCCCACAATTACCTCCCAATCCTCATTTGACCGAAATGTCACAGTTACAACACGAATTGCAATCGTTGATGGATCGTAGCGATTTGTCCGAAACGGAAAAAATCTCAACGGTACGGTCAATTGTTGCAACGACTGCAACTCTTTCACCAAAAAGCATTAGACGAAACAGCTGTACCTTCTTTGAAAGATTTGAAAGCCCTGATGAAAGTCCATCACCACCACCACCACACCACCTACTTACCTCAGCGGTTAAGACAGAAGCAACCCCACGGATACCTGAAGAAGAGGTACGAGAAGTCTTTCAAACACCACCAGCAGCTCCTCTTCCTAGTAAAATTGCAACGTCCTTGTTGACCCCCTTCCCCTACACCTCAACGAGAAAAACTTAAAGCTTGGGTTAAAAAGAAGATGTCCACTCCATCTTCGACAGAAGTAAAAAAGAAAGAATGGAAACAGAAAGTGAAAAAAAAAAGACAAGAAAACCAAAGAAATTCTCTTACCACCATTACCACCTCCAACACCATTACCAAAACTACCTTCCACTTCGACTCCTGTGGCACATCGAACACGTAAAGAAAGTTTCCAAACCACCCTCCTCGCTCCATACGAAAAGCATCAGCGAAGATTGGATCACTTATTAAAAAAAACAAAAAAGAAAAAAAATGGAGAAGGTCTTAGCTAGCCAATTTACTACGATCCATCTCCATCCAGCTGGCTACGGAGGTGTTCAAAATTGTATCGTGCTGCCAAAACAAAACTGAAAAGTGTCCGTTTACCTCAAGTGCAACGATGGTTACAAGAACAAGCTACGTACACCTTACACAAACCTATTCGACGAAAATTTTCAAGAAGTCGCACCCAAGTGGAAGGTATCGATCATCAATGGCAGGCGGATTTAGCCGATGTCTCTCATTTGACCACCTACAATCGTGGCTACAAATATTTGTTTTGTGTCATCGACGTCTTTTCCAAATTTGCTTGGGTCGTGCCTTTGACTTCCAAATCGAGCAGTGAATTAGTGCGAGCCTTGAAACTGGTGTTGAAACAAAGTGGTCGTCACCCTCTTCGATGCAAAACCGACAAAGGTACCGAATTTCTAAACCAAGCTTTCCAAAAAGAATTGAAGAAACGTGACATTCATTTTTTTTACCACCGAGAATCCCGAAACTAAAGCCAGTATCGTGGACGTTTGCACTTTGAAAGAACGCATGTGGAAATATTTTACGCATCAACACACTCTCAAGTACATCGACATCTTGCCACACCTCGTTCAAAAATCGTACAACCAATCTTACCATCGGAGCATTGGACGTGCCCTCAAGAAGTGACTCCCGACAACGAAGTGACCGTCCTCCGATCGTCTGTTTGGTACGTCCCCGTCAGTCACTAGTTCCAAGAAAGGTAGACAGTTAGCCGCAGGAGATTGGGTACGCATTGGCAAAACCAAACGTACTTTCGACAAAGGTTACTTGCCCAACTGGACCACCGAATTGTTTCGTGTCACTGAACGAGTGCGTGTCGTTATCCTCCGTCTATAAATTGGAAGACATGAACGGAGAAGTGTTAAAAGGAACGTTTTACTTACCCGAGTTACAACGTGTGACCAAAAAAGAAGACGACGTGTACGAAATCGAAAGCATTCTCGATCGAAGAACACGAAAAGTGGGAAAACGACGTGTCAAAGAAGTCAAAGTACATTGGAAAGGATATCCGTCAAGTTTTGACTCTTGGATTAACGCTTCTCAAATCATTGACTAAAAAACTAAGTGACCATCATGTTCTTCAACACCGCCTCTGTTCCTACTGTGAACGCTTCTTCCTCCAGTTCTTCTCTGCAAGATCTACAAAAGCAACCCTTGTGGGTGTGGTGTGGAGAACGTGTGCCAAAAAACGCAAATCGTCTTTTTCTGCCAAATCTTTGTGGTGTATTGTGTCCATCGTGCAGCCATTGCCAATCTAAGTTTACAACAAGGAGACAAACAATTGTGGACCATTTTACTCAGCAGTTGCATTGGTTATCTTCTTCCAACCCGTCTCTAAAATATTCCTCTACGGAAACAAACAACAACAACGGGAGTCTGGTGTCCAACGTCAGTTCCAACATTCATCCTAACCATTCTCTTTAGACACTCCTCTGGTCTCCAGTGACTCCTCGGACACTAGAACTGTGAATTATGAACAACCAATTTTACTTAACCTTACCCCGAGTGACAGTTCCATGGAGGTGTTTCCAAAAAACATTTTGTGCTTTAACACGGCCAAATTACCTCAGGCATTCAATTTGATGACGAAGCCTATTGGGAAGTGGCTTTTGGTAGAAATGATTCACCCAACACAAATTAAAAACATCGTTGAAACTCAAAACACGGTGTCCGTAGAAGTTGAAGATGAACAAGTGCAACAAGTCATGGATGAACGCAGTGATAAAGTTGACTTTCCGAAAACAAAGAATCCTGCACTAATCGAACCACTTACATGATGAAAATTCCTTCAGGTATTATTTTAGCGGTCAACATTTGGTGAACACCCTTGCTGACAAGTTCAATATCATGTTTGAAAAAGCCTTGGAGAAAACTAAAAAAAGTGTCAAGATTGAATACCACAAAATAGCTCGTCGACTCCTGATGAAATTTTCACATGACAAAGTCTTGGCCATTACATTTTGTCCTGAATTGTATCACATTTTAGGTGGAACCCCGAAATGGTCAAGAATCAATCCAACCAAAATGCCACCCATAGGTAACAATTTGGATTTTGCCAAACATTTTCATTTCCCTGTAGTAATGAACCAAGGACTGAATTTGATTTTTGTGTACTCCGATGTACAACGTAGTAGGTCCACACCTCTGTACCGTTACTGCGTGTCATTCCTTTCAAAGTGGATTCTGCACGGCTGCTGACGAAGAAGTGGAAACACCTATCACGTTCACCGTGAATTTGTACATCCTCACTATTTACCTGTCAGTAAGTCGTATTTTGACACTGTCAACATAACTATAAAAGGAGATCTGGGACAAAATATTCCATTCACCCAAGGGAAAGTCACTGTGAAACTCCATTTTCGAAAAAGAGTACTCTAAAAACTTTTTTGTCAGTCATGTATCCTGTGTACCAAGGAGTCACTCGACAACGAGGACATGGTTTAGGGGATATGCTCAAATCGGTCTTTCGTACTGTGGTTCCCGTGTTAAAACCAATGGTGACACGGGGATTGCACGCCCTGAAAGATGCTGCGATGACACACGGTAAAAAAATTTCTCCACGATGTCATCATTGACAAACCAAAAACCCCAAAGAAGCTTTTTACGAGCAGGCAAAAATGTTTTGCTTCAAACAGGCAAAGATATTTTGGGTCGACGAGAAAATCCTATAAATGCCACGTTTGCTGCTGAGTCAGGCATTCCTGCTTCTCTGAGGTTCCAACAAGGACAAGGCAGAAAAAGACGACGAAAACACCCTTTCAAAGGACTTCATACTCTCAAAGCTAGAAAGACTAAGAAAAGAAAAACTGTTCGAGACTTAGACGTGTTTGATTATTAAATTGTAAACAAAAAACAACAGAAAATGATGCACCGAGAGTCTTGTGCCTGTTCCAAGTCAGAACTGGATCTGTTTGCCATGCCACCCACTATGATGACCATGCAAGAATCCCAATGGGTCGAATTTCATCCTGTTTCCTCTTTGACGGATTCCGCTCCCATCGAGTTTGAAATCAAAGGACAACCGGAAGATTACATCGATCTGAATAGTAGTTACTTGTATCTGAAAGTCAAAGTGCAAAAATCCGACGGTTCCAATCTAACAGATGAAGCCAAAGTAGCCCCGTCAACAATTTCATGCATTCCTTGTTTAGCGAAGTGGATTTGTACTTGAATAACAAACTGATCAGCAGTAGCATGGATACTTACCCTTACCGAGCGTACCTAGAAAATCTCTTGACGTACGGAAAGGAGGCCAAGAACACTCATCTGGATGCTTGCGTGATTTGGAAACCTGACACACCAGAAAAGTTCGACGAACTAGATGAAGACAATAAAGGATTTGTTGCTCGTCAAAAGAAAATCGTGGGAGCCCATATTTAGAACTGATGGATCGTTTGCATTTGGACATGTGGTTGCAGGAGAAGTATTTGCTGAACGGAGTAGATATTCGTCTGAGATTGAATCGTAGCAGTACGGCTTTCCACTTGATGGCTGAAGAAAATGTCCACTACAAAACCAAAATTCAAGAAGCCAGACTTTACGTGCGTCGCGTAGAGTGTTACCTAAAGTGGGAAACGACATCAGTCACACCTTGACGCAGAACCACTGCAACGTATCCGATACGGCGTGTAGAAGTGAAAACATTCACTATTGCTACTGGACTCCGATCCAAGATCGAAGATCATCTATTCCAAGGCCAGTTACCCAAACGTTTAATCGTTGGCATCGTTAGCAATGCAGCCTTCAACGGAGCCAACAATGAAAATCCTTTTGAGTTTAACCACTACAAAGTGTCCAAAATTGAAGTCAGTCGCGATGGCACAAGACTCTGTGTACCAGACCCTTTGAACCTAACTTTGACCAGAAGAATTACTTGAGATCGTACTTGTCCCTGTACGAAGCTACCGGTCAACTAGGAACCAACACCAGTCACGGCATTTCGTACGACGATTATGCTGGAGGATACACTTTGTGGGCCTTTGATTTCACTCCAGACCAAGGCAGTGACGAGGGACATTTCCACCCTATAAAATCCGGTCAACTGCGAGTGGAACTTCAGTTTGCAGATCCTCTACCCCACAAACGAACGTCATCCTGTATGCTGAATTCGATAATACCATAGAAATCAACAGTTTGAGAGAAGTTATTCTAGACTATTAGTCACTATGGAGGACACTTATCCTTCTTTGAAAGTGGAAGAATCCATGGAATGGGAGGATACCGTGAAAACCAATTTCAAAGACGAAGACAAAAAAAAACGAGGTCGTGAAGTCAAGATGGCCAGAACAAGAACAACATTTAGTCTCCTGTTTTGCTAAACACTTGGCAGATAAAATTACGGAATTGGTTAAGAAAGATTGCTATGGATGTCAAAACAATCATCCCAGTAAAATTCACACGATAAATTTCTCATGATGAGTCAAGAAGAAAAATTGGACGAGTATTGGACGAAGCTTGGAGTCTCATCGCAGAAGAAACCGTGTTGCATGAGTGGTATAAAGGCTTGTGTGATCATTCCTGTCCTCCACTGACTACTCGAGAGATCTATCACATCGAAGCTCTCTTAGCCCAGAGTTGGGAAACCAGGCGAAGAAACGGTTACTTGTCAGAACTTTTCAAGCAAAAAGTCAGAATTGAATTGATGACTTATCATCACCTGTGAAGAAAACAAACAAGAGAAACAAAACAAGCAGAAAATATGGATACCTGGGAACTTTATTACCTTTTGAATAATAGTTCGTATACTGCTTCTTGGAATCCTGTAGTGTGTGCTAAAGATGAACTCCCACATCGCAAACTCAAGACCACCAAGCTTATGTCATCAACACAGACGACAGTCATCTTCCAGGAACTCACTGGGTAGCCGTGTACTTTCCTCAGGTCAATTGTGTGGAGTACTTTGATTCGTATGGATTACCACCTTTGGAAGACGATATCATTGACTTTATGAGAAGAAATGCCCAGACGACACGATTCAATAATGTGAAGTTACAAAGCAACGATTCCATGGTGTGTGTGGACAATATTGTGTGTATTTTCTTCATCATCGCAGTCTGGGACATTCTTTAGAACATTTAGTCACTTTTTTTGATCGTGACTCTTCTAGAAATGATGAAAGAGTAGATCGATGGTTTTGTGACCGTTATGGTTATCTTTTGTCTTTAGCTAGAAAACGTAGTGTACATCAATGGCCTCATGATATGAATCAATGGAAATCTCACATGATTTCACAACGTTGTCAACCTTGTCAAAAATAATTTGTATTTTAAATTGAAATGTTGTTTGTTCCTTGTTCCTTGTTAATTCTATTCATTGTTAGTTGAATAAAAAATGTTGTATTTTGAAGAAAAAAAACGTGTCTGTCGTTTGTTTAGTTATAAAAAAGACCCACAGTTTGAATATATGCTCTTTGACTTTCTCTCTATCCCTCCTCATGACATGAGCTATCCTCACGTTTCAATAACTAAAACTCAGTAGGGATGTTTTCTATCCCGTCCGCGCTTGTACCATATAAAGCGAACGGGTCTCCAGTCTGACCATTCACTGTTGACTCGTCATCCTACGAAGATGCCTTCCAGACTAGCTAACTCAACGAAGCTTACGTTCAATTACATCGTGTCAGGCTAAACCTGATACCGAAGCCTGAAGAGATAGAGAATGTCAGAATGCTCTCTATAGCCCAAGATCTCATTGAGAATGTCTTTAGAGAGGAAATTGAGAAAGAAAAAGAAGAATGGACTGAGAAATACAGAACTCAGAAGAGGCAAAGAGAAGAGCAGCAACAGCAGCAGCAGCAACAACAATATCAACAACAAGAACCAGACAAGGATTTGTGGACTGTCGAATAGACACCAAAGACTTCACTTTCTCTTTTCGCAGAAGCAGACCTTATCGTGTAGGAAAACCTGCTGCCAGACGGGGTTGCAATCTTAGACAGTAAAATTCAACAAAGATTGCCTTTACTCTTCGTCAAAAAAAAAAAAAAAAACAATCAGCCTTTTCAGGGTATTCAAGACTCTCGAAAAGATATACTTCTTTCATTTGCCAAAAAAAAATTTAAAATTTAAAATTTTTAGAAGTGTGACTATAAACACTTCAATTTTAGGGGAATCAGTAAAACAAACAACACCCACCCTTTTCTCTCTGTCTTGTCCAACAACATACAAAAAAAATCTGACTGTGTTGGTAAGTCAAAAAAGTTAACGTGAGAACTTCTTTTAAGTCCGCGTGTTTCATATCATAATAAAAAAAAGTTAGGGGATGTTTTCCATCACGTCCGTTCTCCAAGGATATAAACGCGAGCATACGTCAGTCTAGCTCCCATTGTGAACCTGTTCACATTAAAGATGAGCGAAAGAATTTCAAAACTTATTGAACTCCAAAGACACCTGGAGTGTGCCAGACGTCTCCTGGACGAACTGACTATGGAGGCTTACAAAGAAGAAGCCAGACAGAAAGAAGTGGAGGAGATAGAGAACCAGCGAGGGATCTTGCTGCATCCCATGGTAAAACTCGTGTGTGAGGTGCTACCTGAGGTGAGGACACCTCCAGCAGCAGCAGCAGCAGCAGCAGCATCAGCAGCAGCAGTTACACCGCAGAGACCAGTTATTCATCCCCGACTCAGGTCACGAGGACAAGAGGTTCAGCAGGTCTTCACTATTCCACAAACGGAGGAGTGGGATAGTGAAGCCACTCAAGCTCCGTTCGCTCTGCAGGTCAGAGCAATAAATTGGGAGAATGACTGGAGCCGACGATGTGTGTGCGGTGCTCGTCCTGGAAGATGTCAGCATTAGCCAGATGTCATTGGAGTTCAATTAAACAGCCCTTTCAGGGCTAACCAAATCTCTAGAAAAGAAATACTTTTCAATTTACCATTTTGCCAACTTGTGTAAATATTGTGAAGTGTAACTATAAACACTCACTTTAATAAAAATGTGTGTGTGTGTGTGTGTGTTTACATTTGCGTTCGTTGATGAGATGGTGTAGGGTATGATTTGTGCTGCTCGTTTCGTTGATGAGATGGTATATTTTGGGGATTATGCTTCTCTTTCGTTGATGAGATGGTATAGGGTGTGCTTTTTTGTGCTTCTCTTTCGTTGATGAAATGGTATATTTTTTTTGGTTTTATGCTTCTCTTTCGTTGATGAGATGGTACAGGGTGTGTTTTTTGTGCTTCTCTTTTCGTTGATGAGATGGTCTATTTTGGGTTTTATGCTTCTCTTTCGTTGATGAGATGGTATATTTTGGTTTTTATGCTTCTCTTTCGTTGATGAGATGGTATATTTGGGGTTTTATGCTTCTCTTTCGTTGATGAGATGGTATAGGGTGTGTTTTTTGTGCTTCTCTTTCGTTGATGAGATAGTATAGGGTGTGTTTTTTGTGCTTTTCTTTCGTTGATGAGATGGTCTATTTTGGGTTTTATGCTTCTCTTTCGTTGATGAAATGGTATAGGGTGTGTTTTTGTGCTTCTCTTTCTTTATTGAAATGGTATATTTTGGGTTTTATGCTTCTCTTTCGTTGATGAGATGGTATAGGGTGTGTTTTTGTGCTTCTCTTTCGTTGATGAGATGGAATATCATATGTGAAGTGCGTTTAAGGGATGTTTTCATTCACGTCCGTGCTTTACGTATATAAAACCCTAGTGTTCAACATTCGTGCCATTCTACACAGAATACAAAATGACTGGAAGTCTAGAGCTATTTACTCAGTTAAGAGATACTTGGTATTGGTTCGTGGATGGAGTGCACGAACTGGACAAACTTAACCAAGAATGGAAGTTAACAATTACTGAGGACTTGATACACAAACTAAGAGTAACCAGTTTTAAGTTACAATTGATAACCATAGAAGAAGCAGACAAAATACGAGGAATCGTCAATTCCAAATACTTCAAAGTGGGAACCTTGAAACAGATTCTGGATGATGTTATCCAAGTGAGATGCTATATGGAAGACATCTTCCATTTAACAGAATGGGATTTTGTGAAAAAAGGTGCAGATCACATGAAGAAATGCGAAGACAATATCAAACAAATACTGGAAGAAGAGGTCAAGAAAATTAAGGAAACCTGGGCAAAAGAAAGAAAAGAGAAAGAAAACCAAAAGAAGAAAAAAAGACTTTGAAAAACTGAATGAAAATTGGATGAAGATACAAAAAAAGTTTAGAGATATGGGACATCCAGACTGGATGCCATACGAAGAAGAAGTAAAAAAGAAAAAGAGAGGAATTTTAGAGAAATTTAGACAATGGTGGAAGAAATGCAGACAATAAAAAGAAGAAGACGAAAACAAAGGCCCTTTTCAGGGCCACTTTCCATGCCTCGAAAAGATTATACTTTTCCATAACAAATTGCCTGTATAAGTTATAAAACATACATATCACTACATTCACTAACACGACGAACGCTTGATGTCACAGTACTTGACGAATGCTTGACGTCACAGTACTTACACATTGCTACACTGTTACCAAGTGTTCAGTACCGTGATGTCATGCCACCTGGGACCATTTCTCTTGACGCTATACAGTCCCAGAGTGTGCTAATACAAAATTCCCCTTGACGCTATATTACCCCACGCTGTGCCATTTTTCGCCAAAAATCTTGACGCTATATCGTCCCAGGCCATATTTTAATGATAACTCCCATTGACGCCAAATCGTCCCCTATTACTACTTACAAAACCACGAGCTCGGCTGGAGGCCCCACTATATAACTTCAGGTTGAACCCGCCAGCAATATGCCGATTCTGGGATTTGAACCACGAGTATACCAGAATTGGTTTTGGAAAACAACGATGTTACCACTAGACTAGGTAACTTCGACAAATGTTTGTTAAAATCTAATATAAATACCCACTGACCATAGATCAATAACGTTTCAGATAATTTATAATTATCCCATGTTGTAGAATATTCAGCTGAAATAAAATATATAAATAGTGTCATTTACAAAATAAATAAATAATATAACTAAATTCGTACTACATATATTGTGGAGTGGGGAGAATAATCCGTATGTATTGTCCACAGGTAGACTTAGTCAAGCGAGAAAGGTCTGTTATCACAATGCTCGAGAATGTTCCTCAACAGCTCGCATGTGGTTTTCATAGAGAATATACCACTAAAAAATGGGTTTTTTTTTGCAAAAAATAAATATCTCTAAATTCGTATTCGTATCTGTAGTTCACAGGTAGAGTTAGTCAAGCGATACATGTCTGCTATCAGAAAAAGTTCCTAAATGGTTTTCAAAAAGAATACATCAATATATTATATTTGTAAACAGACAGATATACAAATATATCAAAATTAAACGTGCACACACATTTAGAGAGTATTATTTATTTATCAGGTATTCACGTATTTTAAAATTTATGTTTAATGTAACAGGCTGAGATTTCTCTAACCAGTACACAATTTTAATAAAATAGTAATAAAACAATCAATAATTAATCTATTAATACTAATTAACAATAATAACAAAACAATAATAATTAATAGATCTTTCATAAACTCTCAGCGAGTTAGTAATAGCGCATAGGTATTTTAGTGCACTCCGACAAGTAACCTCAGTCACCTAACTCGTGTGGGAAAATCTGCGTGTTATTAATCGCACTACGTATTTTTTTGCAGTCAAACACGGGACCATGGCAATGTCTAAACTGTAAGCATAATTTAAATCAGGCAGTTCGCTGTTGCTGAAAATTACGTTACGTTACTGTAATACAGTAAAACCTTGTATATCAGGTGACTTAGTGATCTTAAAATTAAATCGTTGTAATAATAATAATAATAATAATAATAATAATAATAATAATAATAATAATAATAATAATAATAATAATAATAATAATAATGAGTGAATCTGCGCTTGTTATGGAATCTCATACAGATAAATTCGCTCGACAACGACTAGATGCAATTAAGAGGTATCTTCCATTCCGTGATTCTGTAAAATAACAGCTGCAGCAACGCCAGGATGCTCATGTAGAATTTACAGAAGGTATAGAACTGTTAAAACCAGTCACAAAAACCACTAAAGATCCGTCGTTGAAACGAACAGCTACATCAAATGAAATAAATAGCAAAGAGAACAAAAAAAATAATACCCTCAAAAGATTCTCCGTTAACTTGTAGCTGAAATAGATACTGATCAACCACAATTATGGCAAGAAATAGAGGAAGTGTTTGATAGAATCCACGAAGCTCGTGATTAAATCGCTGCAGTGAGGGATCCTGTTGCACGAAAAGCAAAATCTGATATAAAATAACATCTGCCTAATTTATCCAAGAAGCTTTTATAAACTTCAAACAAACCATATAGTGGTTGCTGTAGCAAGATATAATATTCGATCCAAATGGATTCCTTTTGTATTTTGAAACTACCATGGAATAGTTCAAATCACAGGGAAAATATAAGACTTTATTTGAAGAATTTTAATAACTGACTGAATGAAAATTCATAATCCTCATTACTTGGAGATATATTACTGCCCAAAAGATCACAATTTGGACTGATTCCTGTATAGGAAGAAGAACCAACCGGAAGTGGCCTTGCCACTTGCGATCGATGTCGTAGGAAACAAGGTGATAATGTAATCTCTGAATCGCCGGTGATTTAGGATAAACTTTCTCCAAATAACATTGTCGCTGGTGTTGATCGACTAGAAATTTTGATTGGTAGAACACAAGCCGGCAACAATTCCATGAAATCATCAGTGAAGCAGCTGCTGTTTGTCATCGTTTATTTACCGGTGGAATCATGGACAGTAGCGTCTATCGGGAACATATCGATTAAATTACTGACGATTACTATACTAGGACAGAATTATTCTGTAAAAATTATTAAGAATGAAATTTTCTCCAAATAGTATTAAAAGCAACTTGTCATTAAATAATTTTGAAAGTAATTTTTCCATCCAAAATATATTGATAGTAATTTTTTATTTATTTCTGTATTACAACTGTATACTATTTTAATAAAGATTGTGCCTTTACGAGCAAGTGCAAAACCCCTTTGTACTATAAAATACATTTTTTTCACGTACAAAAGTCAGCAAATTTTCGGTTGTAAGTTGCCGACCAAGAGAATTTATAAAATTCTCCTTGACTAAGCTAGAAGATGCACGCGTTTCTTGAAAAGAATAAGCTGATGCAGCAGAAATGTCTGTCTGATAACATGCTCAAACGCAGACGATCTCAGAGAGATGACAGCCTCTTTCTGATTCACAATGAACGAATACAAGTACCTAGACGAATATCCATATTTGGCCATGAGGATACGTTCAAAATTGCCTATAAATGAAGAAAAAGTTTGCGCAGAATTAGTGAGTTAGTGTCTGAGGGCTCTATTTTTTTAACAGCGATTCCGTACCTCATTCCCCAAGAAGTAGCCGTATCTACACCGTTATAGGTGACACCCTTTTGTTAAGATAGCCTGAACTCCTTCCTTTTCTCTCTCTCTCTCTCTCTCTCTCTCTCTCTCTCTCTCTCTCTCTCTCTCTCTCTCTCTCTCTCTCTCTCTCTCTCACACACACACACACAAACACACACATCATGGGCAAAACATTTCTTAACTTATGAGTACTTCCTTCTCATACAAGAAATGAGAAAAAAGTTTGGAGGAAAATCTTATCATAACAACTACAGTGAGTGATAAATTAGGTCGGTGATAACAAAATAACATTATTATACACATTGCCCAATGTGGACGTGAAATGTCCAGGATGATAAATTCTCCATTACAGGTTTATAAAATCTACGCTGATGGACTCCGGGTATTAATAAAGTTTTATTTAGAAGGATAGCTCCAAAAGCTATCCCGATTGCAAAGCAATTAGGCATGACAGCCATCGATTTAGATTGTAATAAGGATATTGGTACTTTTGGTGATGTTGCTGGTAAACAATTCTCGGCGATCAAAAACAGAATCGTGCGATTAGTACGCAGACCGCAAAATCCGACCACAGCTAATAAAACTGTCCAGCACCGAATATATGCCACCAAGTATCACCAAATTAAAAATTCAAGTTGTAAATAAACAGTTAGAAGAATTAGCTGGTGGTCCATCTCTGACAAAACAGGCATCCGAATCTTTGCTAGTCACTAGGGAGTGGTCTGTGTCGCAGTCGGCGCTGTGGTAACTGCGGAAGAGGAGGACGATGGCCAGTTCCACACTCCTGGTGATGACGAGGTCTAGCTGGTACCAGTGGCGGAAACGTGGTCTGGTTGATTTCATTGCATCTGAAGATGGTGTTGGTCACACATAGGCTGTGGATGCAGCACGTCTTCAGAAGTTACTAACCGTTCTCGTTGATCTTGCCCTTTCCATGAGAGCAAAGACAGGAGGGATAGGCCTCGTGGTCAGCTCCCACTCTAGCATTGAAGTCTCCTAGTAGGTAGCGGCCTTCAATGTTGGGGATAATGGATGTTGCTTGATCCAGAGCTTCAATGAACTGGTCTTTCTCCTCTGGAGTAGAGGTTTGGGACGTACAAGATGTTGACTGAACTTGAGGATGTTGACAGCAGGAGGGTAATGATCCTCTCCGTACCTGATGACAGGGCCTCAATGAAGTCGATAAACGTGTTCTTTACGGCGAAGCCAACACTGTGCTGTCTAGGTTCATCCGAGGACTTTCCTTGCCATTAAATGGTGTAGTTGGCTTCCATGATGGTGCCGCTGTCTACCAATCGAGTCTACTGAAGGCAAGATATGTCGACGTTTAGTCGGAATAGTTCATTGTCAATGACGGTAGTCTTCCGTGCGTCGTCAATCTGCTGATGGTCATCAGTGAGTCCAGGGCACATGGTCCTGACATTGCAGCATGCGAAACGAAGAGCTGGAGTCTTCTTTTTTCTTCTTTGAATCTTATCTGGTGCGGAGTTTGTAGGATGCTTGTCGATATGGTTCTCTAATATCCATGCACCCAGTGAAGCAAGAAGGCCATATCAGGACAGCACCTTACTGACTGTGGGCTTCCCAGCTTAAGGCGAGTGATAGCTGCCCAATGAGACATGGCGGTCTCTCCAGCCATTGGAAGCAACTCCTGGCGTTATGATCTTTCTGAGGAAAATGCTTCTTGAGCGAAGTAAGCAATAAAAATACTTTGGTACATTATTTGGTGGAAACAAATATTTTCAATAAAAGTGCTTTGAGTGAGATCATTAAATATGTATCAGGCTCTGACATAAAGGTAAAGGAACTGAAATTAGAATTCCAGATGGAATTAAAGTTACCAAAGTTTTAATGTCAGAAAGAAGAAAAAGAATTGCACTTCCAGAGAGAGAAAGAAAGAGAGAGAGAGAACAAATGCAATCAGAGAAATAGAAGAGAAAAAAGAAAGAGAATTGCAATTGCAGAAAGCGGAAAAGACGAAAAAGACGATAGCTACTGCAAATGCAAATGCAAAGAGAAAAAGAGAGGTAAATACAAATGCCGAAAGAAAGAACAAAATGAATTTCAGTTTTGATTAAAATACTTAGAGTTGACCAGTACAAATAATATTTTGCATGCAAAAATATTGATGCTACTAAGAATATTTGGTTAGTATTTACTTTCAGAGAAAAAGAAGTAGAAAAATATTTTCCTCATTTTGAAAACATTTGTTCAAAATTTGAAATGGTTAAAAGAGCAATTGTCGCTGTTGCTACATAGTACACTTTTTGGCAAAGCTCGTGACATCTACACTTCCCTGTCAGTTGGCAAAGCTCGTGACATCTACACTTCCCTATCAGTTGGCAAAGCACGTGACATTTACAATTGTCAGTACATCAAAATGTTGATTATAATCTGGTTAAGGATTTATTTTGGAGGGCTATGAGTTGGTACCTGAGGTTTATGGACAAAAGGTTCAAGATCTATAAAAAAAAGGAAACTGGACAAACTCACGTCCAATTGTCAAGAGAAAAGATTAGTTATTGATAGACATTGCTTAGCGAAGAAAGTTGGTCAAGATTACGAAACTCTCAGTCAACTCATATTAATTGAAGAGTTCAAGAGTTCCATCCATGGTGACGCTAAACTTATCTTAATGAGCATATGGTCAAAACTTTAGAAGGTGTCGCTCGTACATGAGCATTCCTTAGCTATTAAAGTTTCTTTTGTCAGTAAGTGTTCCACTTAGCATGCTTCTAGTAGAAAATTATTTCAGCCTAACACGAGCATTAACAAATTTGAAACTCTCACAAATAGTAGAAATCGAGCTTCTGATAAGACGGATCAGAAATCCTTATCTCTTTCTAAGTGTACCTATTGCAAGAAAAAAGGGCTTCTTATTCTGATTGCTACATATTGAAAAAAAAGTTACATAATCAATGTATGCATATTTCAAAAACTTTTTTCAAGAACTCAATGTCATAGTTATTTATTGAAAGCAATACATTTATTGGGTCAAATAAACCCCAGTCTTATATTATTATGGAGAATAATGAACCATTTATGTCAAAGGGTTGTGTATCACTCATTCGACCAATCATATCCTACTGAAATTGTAAGGGACGCTGAAGTTTTTCAGAGTCTTTAGTTTTCAGATAATTTGCCTTTTCTGAGAAGTCTTCTTCTAATGAAAGTGGTCTGATTCAGAGAGTAGAGTGCGGCTTTGTTACTGTTCCTCTCCATTGTGTAAATTTGTCTCAGGATATGTGACAGAAGGAGTAGTGTAATATTTACCAATTGATGGCATTCATTTATTTCTAGAGAAGGACCTACCGGAGATAAGATCATGCTTAATTCGTTAACTGTCAAGCCTTGTTTGGATCAGAAAGTCGATTCTATTATATCAGAATTCATGATTTATACCCAGTTCGTACATTTCATAGTGCTATGACAAAAAAGCTATTGAGAATGATGTTGATCATGAAAGTATTCCTTTAGCTGATAAATGAATTAGCCAGGCTTTAATGAGTTTACTTTTGCTCCTCGTTTGGATCAAGCAAAGGTTATTGATCATAGTGACCCTCTTTTAACTAATCATTCTCTTTATTCCCATTAGAGTGACAAAAACAATCACTTGTCGTCCAACAGGAAGAAGACCAATGATATCTCATATTTGTTTCAGACGGCCATTAGTGGAATTGAAGTCACATAAGTACTTTGTGTAACTGTTAAAAATTGAACCCGTATGAGAAAATGGAAATCGCCGGCAGTATCTACACTGCTGTTCACGAGTAGTCAGTGAATAATCAAATTATAGTTCCAATATCTTGCAGACAGGAAATACTTAGTTTCGCACATGAAACTCTTTTCGCTAGTGATTATGGATTAGTAAGACGTATCATCAGGTGTTGAATCACTTCTTTTGGCCAAAAATTAAAAGTGATGTTCGTAAATTCTGCACATCTTATCATACTTGTAAAATGGTAAGAAAGTCCAATCAACCTATTCCTGCATTTCACGAACAATTTAGCAGAATAATACTAGACTGTGTAGGTCGCTTGCCTAAGACCAAGTCAGGCAGCCAATGCTTGTTGACCATAATGTCTACAAGATTTCCAGAGATAAAACTAAAACAGCAGTAAAATCTTTGATAAAGATTTTTGTTTACACAATTTGGTTTTCACAAATCTATTCAATCTGGTCAAGGGTCAGATTTTATGTCTGGAATTTTCCGGCAAGTCCGGCATGAATTATGCATCCAACAATTCAAATCTTCTGCCTATCACTCTGAAAGCCAATAGAAAGAGTTCATCAAACATTTAATAATACTATTGTTTGGATGCTGGATAAAAATTGGGACGAATGTGTTGTTTGCTATTAGAGATTCAGTTAAAGTATCTTTAAGATTCAATTTCTTTGAACTATATTTTTGACATACTGTGCGTGAACCATTTAAGTTCTTAAAATAAAAACTTCTTTCTAATGAAAATCAAAAATTAATCTACTCGATTGTATTTCCCTTTTTAAATACAAGTTGTCAAAGGCTTGTGAGGTCGCAAGAACTAATCTGCACTTTATTCAATCAAAAATGAAACTAAGGTTTAAGAAAAATACAAGGGAAAGGGGTTTTCATTGTAGTGATAGAGTTCTGGCTCTTTTGCCCATACTCCAAAATCCTCTTCAGGCTGAGTACAATTGTCCTTTTGCAGTTGGAAAAGAAAGTTAGTGATTTCAATTATATCGTCAGTACTCCAGAAATACAACAAAGCTGAAACAACTTTGCCTTATAAATATGATAGAGATAGCCAGGTTAATCATGTAATCAATTTAGATGTAATTGTATCACACAGTGAGGATTTTTAGCGATATAACGCAATTGGACTGTATTGACTTTGGAGTAAGCAATCTTAAAAAATTCAGATATTATTCATAATAAGGACCAGAAAGTTCACATTTGTTACAAGAATAAAATAAAATAAAACAGCTACTGGTTGAATATAAGCGCTTGTTAAAGATGATCCTAGAAAAACAAATAAAATCGACGATGAAACTAGAATTGTAAATTCCACACCCGTCTACTAAGCCCCGTTCTGGATGGACCCTCTCAACCAGAAATGTTTGAATAAAGAAATTTAGCATTTTCCAGTAAATCAATGCGTATAACAGGGTGAAAGTGACTAGAGTCCACATGTATACTTGTTCCGAAACCAGATAAAACTATCCTCATATGCACTGAATATGGAAAGGTGAACAATGTGACTAAAACTGTGTCATTTCAATTGTCAAGAATGGATGACTTCATTTATAAAATTGGAAATGCAAACTATGTCAACAAATTTTATTTTCTAAAAGGATTTTGGCAAATTCCAGTGTCGGATAGGGCAATTGAAATTTTGACATGATTGCTGCTGGAGTTTATCAATTTAAAGTAAATGCCGTTTGGGATGAAAGGTTCGCCTAGTACTTTTCAACATTTAATGAACATAATTACATCTGGTCAAGATAACTGGGCCCTTACAATGATGTTGTCATTATCAACAACACCTGGAAAGATCAAGAGAGACTATTCGAAAAATTTCTAAAAGACTAACTGAAGCAAATTTGATAATTAATTTATCCAAAAGTGAGTGTTGTCGTGCTTGTCTTACATTTCTTGGACAGATCATTCGACATGAACAAGTTAAACCTATAGTTGCTAAGGTCAAGGCTATTTCTGAATTTCCTGTGCATATCAGTAGAACGTTTGCTACAATTTTTCCATAATTCCTGAAACCATGGCAAATTTGTTATGCAAGGAATTCAAGTTTTATTCGTTTGAAAAATGTCAAGCTTCTTTTGATAAGTTACAGGCTATACTTGAGAGTGCGCCTATTTTTTCGGCTCAACATTTCAGATATTCGTTTCAAATGTATATTGATGCAATTGATGTTAAGGTTGGTGCAGTACTGAGTCAAGACAAAATGGTGTAGATAATCCATTTTGATTCTTCTAAGAAATTCAATGAGCACCAGAGAAAGTATTCCACAATCGATAATTAATGTTTGACTTTGAACATTTGAAGTCTATATACTAGTTCTGCTCTTTCTCTTATTATTGTGTTGCGTGTCAAGATGAAAAATAAAAATCATAGAATATTAAGTTAGAGTTTGATTTTGCAGGAATACAGTATTTTCATTAGGCATATTAAGGGAAAATGCAATTTAATTGCAGATGCACTTTCAAATGTATATAAATAATGTATTGTTTCATGAATACTTTGTGTCATTCATAAAATTTAATTTTATGTAATTTTTCATCATGTGCATGTTTCACTAAAAGCAAAAAGGAAATTTTATAGCATAAATCTTCCTGGTTCGTAATGAGAGGAAGTGTAATGTATTTTTTTTTTTCATTATATGCTGATGTAGTATAGCACTAAACTTTATAATCTTGTTACTGGAAAGATTATTCATTCGAGAAAGTAATCATGACTGACTAAGCTAAACGTGGGGGTGTGATCCTAGACTAAATTTAATGGTTTAAGTATCATACAACGAAGTTTTGCCTCCAAGTTTTTATGCTGGAGCAAAATTGTTTTGAAATCGGGGGAGAAGGAGATGTTCTCCCGTTTTAAATTATCCAAGAGACAGTGGATCTGGAAATTTTAAAGACTCGGTACCATAGAAGAGACAGAGGGGATTATTTGATGAACTGCGAGCATAAAAGTATTTTTTCAATCATATACAATATGCATTGATGTAAGTTTGTAATTATTTTGTTTAATTTATTCAAATTCATACTTCAATTTTCCTTGACTTATAAAATAAATGTACATACATTTGTCTTGAATGTTATAGGAATAGTGTATCCTAAAGATTTCAAGCATTTCTTTCTAATAGGAATTGTGAGTTAAATTATTTCTCTAAAATGATTTATCATGCATGCTGAGAATTGATTTTTAGGATGGAAATGTATGTCAATTAATCACTAATTAGCAAAGTCACGAAGTTAGGAAAAGAAGTCAAGTCGTTTAATTTGTGTAATTAACTTGTGAATTTATTTTAATAGAGAATCGATGGTGTTAGCATCAGGAACGAATGCCAACTAACATAGTCAGCTAGTAATTTACAGCCCTTATCGGTCTGTAAAGATTTATTTAAGAAGTCTACGTGTATGATAATTTACATAAATTCACGTTAATAGGTTGTTTGTATATGGATCGGGTTGTGACCTGTCCATAGTTTAGTTCTGTTGAATTACGATAGAACAATATCTGAAGTGAAAAGAGTGGGAATAGTGTTTGATCCTAGCTGAAGGTAAAAACCTGACACGTATTTAGGTGGGTTTAGGTGGGATATTATATTTTATTTGAATTTAAAAAGCTCCATACCTGTACTGTATAGAAGAAATTAGTACAATCTACAACCAAAAAGGTTGATGACCCGAAGAGGCCAGATAAAGAGAGAACGAAAAGAAATAAGGCCACGCCGAACTATCACCAACAGTGATCTAGAAAATGACCGAAGTGATGCTGACATGCCGTCAGTTTGAATTCGATCAGTCACTCAATTATATGATTAAGTTTGTTTTATTGTTTTAACAGAACGGCTAATTGAATTTCACATAAATTCTGTAACTGTTTCTAAGAGAAAGTGAATCAGTCAAATGTCATGTTCAGTTTTATTTTGTGTAATTGATTAAATTATTATATTTTACAACGGAGCTCTTGCGTTTCTATCCAGCATATCTGCTCAGATCTGTTATTCCAATCATTAATTTCACATTTTATTTTATTGTTTACTCGATCCAGGCAATAGCATAAGGTCGATCATCACATTGATAACGATACACGCGGTGTGCTCGAGGTACATAGCTTTGCTCTGAAAGGTTTTGGTGGAGAACTGAAGACATATTTGTGTTTTACAAATCTGGATGGTAGAGCAACTTTAAAATAGAGGTAGGTAGAAGGGGCTAGATGCCCATTTTACTTTATTTAGAAGAGAACTTGTAGTGGTGGTGATTAATTATCTTTATATAGGAGGTAATTAATTATAACCTATTGCTGTATAGGTTGATAATAGGTAGTTGGTATGTGGATAGTTGATTGTTGGGTGTTGATATTCGACAACCAAGTCTTGGATTGTACATAACTGATTTATAGATAATTGGAAACTCGATAGTGGACACAATTTTATTAATATCAGATAATTGTGTAGTCGACAGTACATGTATGCGAAAAGTACAAGTCGTAGATAGTCTCTGTTTTAATAATGATAAGGTTGTGTTTTAAAAAAATAAGAATAGCTTCTTTTATGTTCGCGAATTCTCTTGACTTGTGAAGTGTTCTATATCTTCGGATATTTTCCTTCATGTCAACATCTCCATTTTGGAGGGAAGTTTCACTTCACGCCCACGCTTAAAGCCTATAAAATGGTTGTGTTTGTCATTCTTACCATTCATTGTCAACCAAACAAAACGGACGAATGACAGAACACGATAAACAGGGAACGCTGAGCACAGCTATAGGACTGTTAGTGTGTGGATTGTTATGGCTGAGGTGGGCAGCTCCTAATGTTTTTTATTTAAACTATTACATAAGTCCCACCCAGGAACTTAAATTTAATAAAGATAGATGTAAAGTTCCGAGCCCCGTCAGCAATCCCATTGGTTAGATGGTTAAATATACAAAAAGTTTGAAATTTAATAGCACTTCAATAATCAAATTACTCAAATTGTCAATTACACTCCTTCCGCTAGACCCTTTAATAAGCCTATCTATTGTATCACTTGATTCGCAGCGTGAGAATTGAATTCCACATATCGTTGTACTTCTACTAATATGCTGTATCCTTTCTCTCTCTTATTTTTCCAAATTCCTTCTCCCTTTCCTCTTCCACTTTTCTCTAAATGTCTTCTACTTCTCCTCCTCGACTTTCTCCTGACTCCTCATCTTCCTCCACTTTCTTTTCCACGACTAATCTTCTACCGACGTCGACTATCTCGACTACTGTCTCAATTCCCTATCCAACTTTTGATACTCGGAACCCAAAGGAACTCGAAGTTCTGTGTACCCTAAAAAGCTGCCCGTGAAAAAACAGGGACCGTACAATATGTTTTTTAGGTCTCTCATCTCACACCACACACAGCCTATCATCATATAAGGTCTATTAAGTTCTTGTACGGTAAAACACAAGTCATAATATAGCACGATATCAATTACTTCTCATACATACATCAATAAATTACGTCATATCATTACATATTCCTAATCCCGTCATACTAAACAAATATAATAATAATCAGACGCATTTCTTTACCTTACAACTCATACAAAGTAGGCAAATATTCAAATAACCATGGTCTGATATATTCATACGTCTATATTAACTTATCTTACATACTTCATCCATTCCATATTTACAATTCAAGCACGTGTAAATTCTAACATAACGCATTAATAAATGCACTAGATTACCACAAAGTAACCTAATATCGACGTACAATATTAAGTCTGAAAACAAGCTAACAATCTACACAATTCCACCTCTCATATAATCATTCTTTACGTATACTCAAGCCCGTGTCTCAAATACGTATGTAAATGTAACACTACAAAGGTAATTCTACATACTAAACGATCCTAGTAATTAAGTATACATGCTACAAATAATTACAATTATGATGCTGCAATATTCTGCAAAAATCGAGCAAATAACTTATTGAACTTTCGAAGCATTGTCTTTCCTTAGAATCTATCTCAACGTTTTGCCTCAAAATTACGAGTGGCTTGTTCTCGGAGTAAACCATATTGACTCACAATCCCTCTTATGTTTGTGGATATATTGTGTCAATAAACACAACTGCCCTTGTCATGCTCGTGTGAGATAGTGTGCTTGTATGTATGCAAGTACAAAATGTATATAAACCTTTTCGTTGGATAGTAGTTGTAGTGTTTTAGTTACTACATATGGACTGTTAGTATCCATGGAGTAGTAATCAAACTTGCTTGCTGAAAGAGGTGCGTGTTATATATATTATATGGGTGGTGTGGTGGTGGTGGTGTTTATAATTTTTAACGTAGCTTTAACAATTTTTCAGTCATATCGCTACGATGTCTGCAGTGTGGCAGTTTATAGTGATGTCTAGCACTGGGGCATCATGCCGAAGACATGTAGCATGATGTCCCATCCTGTATCATTATCCGACACCAGGCCGACCAGTCCTAACACTAACCTCTTAATGTTGAGCGTCAAGCGAGGCAGCTGTTAGAACCATGTTTGTAAGTCTTTAGTATGACTCGACCGGTGATCGAACCCACGACCTCTCGCATCCGAGGTGGACGCTCTAATCATTAGGCCACCGGAGCGGTGGATAATGATAAAACAAAGTGTGCTGGTATATCAATTGTATGTATTGGACATAAGATTGCAATGTGTGTTCAAGATAGTATATCATGTGTGGGATAGTATCAAAAGTGTGTTCACTACCTTTCTCAATTTGGAAACAGCCTACAACAAAAACTGTTAACATATGATTTCCCGTTTGTACCGCAAGTGTAGCTAAATGTTAAATCTATTTACCATTTTGACATATAAACTCCCTTACTTACCCAGACTGCCACATATTGATCTGAACTCAATGCAACAAGGTAGCTCCATATGTGGTCAAACATCTAACAATAATAAGTATGAAGATTCGTTTAAGATTTTTCGTAAGTAAACAACGTGTCGCTTAATTTCAACCTTCGGCGTAATGTTAATTCCCGTAAATTGTCACACATTAGATATACAATATGCGCAAGCAAAGAGGAGATAAGATAACTCCAATATGCTTTCGAAAATTAACGTTATGCCCGAAGATCAGAACAAGTCCATTTTTGCACAATACCTTGTCTTTAAGTGATAACGTCATATTAAGTAATAAAACCCAAATATTGCTTATTATGCATAATTTTAATTTTTAGCGCGCGTCTTAATGCGAGAAAGTGCACTACGTAATATTTAGATTGCATATTTCCTCTTATTCTGCCAAATACGCTCTTTACAAATACATTTCCAGAAAGAGAAACGATCTTACTATTTTTAAAGATTCTTTAAAAAAAAAACTTTAGCTAATGCGTTTTGCGTGAAATTGAGTTTTGAATTAGGTGGGTCAGACATGTAGTCCAAACCGGAATATACAATACCAGCATGACAAAAAATTAACAGTATTTAGTAACGTCATTTGTAAGGCGCGAAAATATTACACCGCAAATTTAAATCAACTTTTTCTACTATAATCGGAACACCAAATGGCAGATTCATAACTTTTCAAACACTTGATATGGAGTTTTAATTTTAATAGGACCGATCATCAGCTTACGACCTGGACTTCTACTATGGCGATTTTTAGCGCCAACATACATTGTGGTGTATGGGGTGTTCAGGGAGGAATTGTACACCTTGCGGGGTATCAGTCATATTCCAATGGGGAAGCTAGTCCACCTTTGGTCCCCACCTGTCACTCAGCTCTCACCTGTGGGTCCCAGTAGCTGTGGCATGCTCGGCGGCCACACCATGGGTACGGCTTCGACTGGCCGGCTATACTAGTTTGAGGGTGGCCGTCGGGTCTCAAACCCTCTGTGATTTAGGTTTGTCTACCTAAGCATGTGAAGACTGGACCCGGCCGACTAAGCGGAGGAACCACCAGCTGATCAACGGGCAGAACGGCGGTTACATCAAGCGACGTAGAACTCGACTAGGGCACAGTGAGACACCTTAAACACTGCTGACCATTCACAGCATACACATATCTTCAGCTGTCTCGACTCTGTCTTGCCACTGGACCCAGATAGGTGGGGACGAGAGAATGAGGTCAACGAGTGCGTAACTCCTCCTCACTGAAATCCAATTCTCACGCGTAAGTCATGACTTCACCAGATCATGATCCCATTCCATCATCCTGCAACTCCTGCGACGAGGTGGACGTGGCGAAACGACAGGTTTGGAGTCACTGACAGAAGTAGTAAAAACCCTGCACGAAGGCGGCTCAGGCCAAAGTGTCGTCTTCTTATGACCGTAGTAGCATGGGAGTTGGTCAGCCACCTGAGCGTCCAAGCAGTCTTCTTCAGGACTAAACTGCTCACCTCCACAACAAGAGGAAGGGAATAGAAAAGGTGTTCTAAACAGTGTCTGCTTCATCTTACCCTGGCCAGCTTATCGTGGCTGACGGGGATCCCACTCCAACAGTAAGAAAACAAAGAAACAGATCAAAGTGACAACTCTCACCAAAGGCGCATGGAACGTGCGTAAACTCGTGGATCGTGCCGGAACCGAAAAGCCTGAAAGACGGACTGCTTTGATTGCCATAGAGCTGAACCGGTACAAAGTCCAGATTGTAGCACTCAGCGAGACCCATTTGCCGACGAAGGTCAACTGACAGAGGTAAATGGATTGGACGTAGAACGTCGTGAGGCTGAAGTTGGGATTGCCATCAAGTCCAACCTGGTCAAAAAGATAATCGACCCACCCAACGGCATCAGCGATCGTTTGATGACCGTTTGACTGCTGATCCCAAGGAAGCTATATGCCACACTAGTAAATGCTTACGCCCCAACACTGACAAACCCTGATGATATCAAGGACAAAGTTCTACGACAAACTGAGATCCACTATTGCTGCCTTGCCAAGAACAGAGAAAATCATAGGCATTGGTGACTTTAACACTCTGGTTGATGCAGATCACACCTCATGGGAAGGAGTGCTGGGGAAAAATGGGATTGGCAGCTGTGACAGCAATGGTCTCCTACTGCTGAAAACTTGTGCAGCTCACGAACTGCTCATCAGTAAATCTGTCTTCCGCCTACCACTTCGCAACAAGACGTCATGGATTCACCGACGCTATATGCACTGACATCTGCTCGACTACGTCATAGTGCGACAGAAAGACAGTCATGACGTCAGAGTGACGAAGGCTATGTGTGGACCCGAGTGCCGGACTGACCACAGGCTGATCATCTCCAAAACTTAACACCAGGATACAGACTCCTAGTGGTCCTCGAGAAAGCAACGTGCTAAAGTGACTGAACGTCTCGAAGCTTAAAAACGATTTCAGTGAAGCAGACTCTTCCAGACGAACTAGACAACAAGCTAGAAGCCATCACTCTAGGCTCGCATTATGTAGAGTCTGCTTATTGTATCCCTTCGGGATGTTGTCTACTCCATCACGGCTCTACCACACGCAATCACCAAGACTGGATCTATGATAACGATAATCGAATTCAAAAAAAAAAACTGCTCAACAAAAAATACTGCACACACAGAGTGCTTCTAAATGACCCGCACTCCACATCTAAGAAAACTACATTCGCCAATATTAGAAGAACAGTGCAGAGAGAGAGAGAGAGAGAGAGAGAGAGAGAGAGAGAGAGAGAGAGAGAGAGAGAGAGAGAGAGAGAGAGAGATCCGCAGTTGTAGAACACATGGTTCAGCAAGAAAGCGGAAGACATCCAGTCGTATGCCGACCGCGGTGACATGAAGTTTTTACGAGGCGCTCAAGACCATCTATGGTCCCACTAAATCAGGATCTTTCCGCCTCCTCAGCGCAAATGGAAACACGATGATCACTGATAAAGAAGAGATTCTCAAGCGCTGTACAGAACACTTCGACAGTGTTCTCAACAGTCATTTCTCAATTAACGCTGAAGCCATTTATCGCCGTCCCCAGGTCCCAACAAACGCTTCACTCTCGGATTCGCCAAAATTCTAAGAAGTAGAGAAGGCAATTAAAAGTCTATCCAATGGTAAAGCCCCTGGTTATGATTCCATCCAGCGGAAATCTGCCCAGCTGGTGATCCCCGACTGACGCAGAAGCTTTCTGATCTCTTCCAGTTTGTGTTGAACCAGGATAAGATTTAGCAGGAGTTGAAAGACGCCTCTATTGTCCACCTGTGGAAGCGGAAGGGAAATTGTCAAGCATGAGACAACCACTGTGGCATATCCTTATTATGCATCGCAGGGACAATACTGGTCAGAATTATGCTAAATCGACTGACCGTCCAATTGGAACAAAGCTTGCTACAAGGATCGGGGCATGACCTTCTCAGCCATGCAACTTCAGGAGAAATACCAAGAGAAGAACGTCAGCCTTTACACCACTTTTGTGGACCTCACTAAGGTTTTTGACACCGTGAGCCGTATATGTCTGTGGAGGATCATGGCAAAGTTAGAATGCCCTGAGATTTTCATCACCATGGTCAGACTGTTCCACGATGGATTGTTCACCAGAGTAAAGGATGATGGAGAGTTCTCCCTGCACTTTCCAGTGACAAACGGTGTCAAGCAGGGCTGCGTTCTTGCGGTCAGAGTGACATTGGCATTGACATCCTGTACAAGACTAATGGGAAGATCTTCAACCTGAGAAAACTGCAGGCTAAGACCAAAGTCTAGTAAGACACCATCCGCGACTTCCTCTTTGCTGACGACTGCGTTTTGAATGATGATACTCAGTTTGACATGCAAGAAAGTATGGATCGGTTCTCTAAAACCTGCACAGACTCTGGACTCACAATAAGTACGAATAAGACCTAAATCATGTACCATCCTGCACCCTCAGTACCCTGCACCGAACCCAGCATTACCATCGATGGCCAGAAGCTCACTGTTGCTGACAAGTTCATCTACTTTGGCAGAACACCAAGTCATGCACAGTCTCCATCGATGAAAAGGTCACTCTCAGGATTGCTCGTGCAAGTGCAACTTCCGGTAGACTTCACAATACTGTGGGGAGCAGAAGAGGAAACAGCCTGCAAACCAGGCTCAAGGTGTACTGCGCAGTAGTACTGCCCTCCCTTTTGTACGCCTGTGAGATATGAGCATTGTACAGTCGCCATGAAAAACAGCTGAACTCCTTCCACATACGCTGCCTCAGAAAACTGCTTCACATTAAATAGCATGACAAGACTCCTGACACAGAAGTCCTCCTAACAGCAGAGATGATAAGCATCTATGCCATGCCCAGAAGGTCACAACTCCGCTGGGCTGGTCATGTCTACCGTATGCCTGATAAGCGTCTCCCAAAAAGACTGTTATATGGGGAAGTTGATTCCATTTTTTAAATACATTATTTTAAATTCCCGATTGTTAAGGGGGGAAAAAAACCGTTGATCTCCAAAAGTCGAACATTTTGACAGCCAGTTATTTTTAGATATCAAATTTTTGAACAGCCCCTGGCGTAATATCTTCGGGTTTATGAAAGAGAAAAATATAAATATGTAACAATGAGACCATAATAAATCCAAAAAAGTTAATGATACAGCTGGAGAACGTGTTTTTCAAAATACATTGTGCATAGCTACTATCACAAGGGCTCGTATCATTGCTTACAATTTACCGTCGTACATGTACTATATAATACATATGTATTATATAGTACATATACGACAGTAAATTGTAAGCAGCGATACGATCCCCTGTGCTACTAATTCGTATTTGACAAGGTTTGCAAGTAGCTTCACGTGATTAGTTGTTTTTCCTCCACCAAATATAATAGCCCACCATGTATGGCGTTAAAGCAAACAAAACCACACACTCATCGAACACCTACCCCCAAGGCATGAATATGTATTTGATTTCCGCGTCAAATATTTGCTTGTCAATTCGCGTTCACCTAACAGGAATTACTCAGAGCCATTTGAGTGCTAAGTACTTTCTCCAATCTCACAAATACCGAGAATAGTATGTATTCCTGCAACCATTTTCTCTTTTATCTTGTGCATGAATATAACGCATTGTTATTCTTCATAAATTTTTTGTCTGATAGTTAAGCAGGTTCATTTTAACCCCTTTACGACCGCCGTCTTGAGACATCTAGGGTGCGGAAATCGAACTAAACAGGAAAGGACCAACACAACATTTAACGGATGATGCAGCTTATAGAAAATTATCCGTTACCATATATTTTGTTAAAAATATTCTTGCACTGACTTTTAGAAAGAACAAACAGAATCTTATCCATAATAGCATAGGACAAAACAATTTCCTGGAGGTAAAGAGAGAAAAAAAAGATATCTCAGCTGGAAAAAAAAACTTAACTACCCCTGAAAATTAAATGGTCACTTCCGACCCAGGTAATAGTGTCTTGTTTTGCAATATTGCCATGTTATAACTTGAGCTGCAGCAGTTTTCTACCGAGAAACATTCATCTGGAGTAGCTAGTAAGCTAGTTTTACAGGTATGATTGCTCATTGTGGAGTTTCCATTAAAGATTGTTACAGGGTCTGTTCCGTGGAGGGAATGAGCTCCTACACCTAAAAGGGAAAGTAGGCGTATCCCCCCTCCTTTGAAAGCTAAAGCAACCAGAACGTGGCCTTGAGTTATAATAGTATGTATGCCCTGGAAACGAGTTGCATTAGTTCGATCAGCACACATACATTGTGGTAGGCCTTTGATTTGTTTTATATATATAAAAAAACAAACCCCAACTTAATAGTGAAAATTATCTAGTCCATGTGATGCACATATTGAAAGAAGCAACTTTCCAACTACACGAAGAGAAATTAGGAATTACATTTCATAATAGAAAGCATTAGTTCATTGGAGCTATTTTACAGACTGTAAATGGTAATATAACAATTTGGCTTCATAAATGGTGTGTGTGTTTACATGAAAAAAATTCTGCTTCATTTACATGAGCATTGAAATACAAATGCATATTGGCTGGCAAATGAACATTTAAGATATTTACCTTACTCCAGATTATAATATTGATTAAAATTCAATGCAGAGAAGTCATTTTATATGAATACAATATATCCTGTGCTTACATGCAAATTTTGGTTACAATAATGGTTGTCCATTAAATACATCTTTAAGATGCATACTGATTTGAAATATGCCAGGACAAGGACAAAACCATGCAAGACATATCAGGCATACATATAGAATAACTATGCATTTGAAGCATATAATATTAAAGGTATCCTCTTGGAGGGAGGAAAATCCATCCATAAGCATGTGTAAGTGACACAAGCCAATATTTAGGCCATCAGTAGCTACAAACATATTTAAAAAGCTAGAATCCAAAATGCGAAGCATGTAGCCAATTATGGTAGCAGCAGCAGCATGTTTATATGTGTTTACATATGGAGCAAATTGTATGGTAGGCTCCCTGATCAGGTCTTTAATAAGGATTTAAAACATAAAATCTAAGGTATTTCTAAATTATTGGGGAAAGAATTCCATAATTTTTTTTGCTGCATAAGATGATTTTTTAATTGTAATATTCAAGCACATTGGGCAGTTTTTTAGTTAAAATTTTGAATACTTCATTTGTTATAGTCTTCATCCTTTGGATATGGAGAGTGATAAACCAAGAGTTCTGAGTAAGGTTTCTATAAATCATTGAAAACAAATCTCAGAGCTCTTTCATGAAGTTTATCAAGTTTGTTCATATTAGTGAGACTGCTGAAATGCCAGGTAAGGAGAGAGAAGTTGAAGTTTGCCATGATGAAAGTGTGGTACACAGCCAGACTTCCTTCAGTTGTAAGGTATTTTCCAATCCAATTCATTTGAGTACATTTAATTGTTTAGATGCTTTGTGACAAATTTCTGAAGTGGGAATGGCACATTTGTTCTTGTCAAGGACCACTTCATCATCTCATCAGAATGTTGAATAACTCATATCAACCGAAATAAAACTAGCTTGTTTGCTGATCAGTCCCTCTAGGTCATTAGTAGCATATTATTAAAAAAAACGGCAGAGAGGTCTAAGGTGACATCTTCAGAGTTCACTTATACATTTCATCTCAGTCTGCATGAGTCTGCTCAACTAACATAGACCTGGGAGAAAGCTTTCCAGTTACTTCCTGTGGATCAGTGGTTCATCCTACTGAGAGCATAATGCACTGGCATATGAGTTTGTGCGATTTGTTAGGACTAAGCCATAGAACAAAAATATAGACTTATCTGCAGGTGCATAATTCTATGGCAGATCAGGTTCTTTGTTATTTGCAGTTTGGCTTGACTTATAAGCAAGTTTATATAGTAAGTCCTAGATGTGAATAAAAGGTATCAAGAACTGTAAATTTTTGTAGGAAAGCAGAGTTGGAACAAAGTAATACTTTAGAGGAAACCAAGGATATTAAAAAATGTTACAAGTCTGTGCTCTAAAAATAAGTAACAGAAAAGAGTGAAGACAATAAGCTTTGTAAACTTTAACAAATAATTTATTCTCCAATAAATACAAAGTGAATAATGAGAAAAAAACCTTATGGTATTGTAAATTAAATCCAAAATTAATCCAAGAATTAAAGACACAAATCCTTGTAATAAAAAATCCTGAATAGAACTATGTTCAAGTCCCAAAGAGATTCAAAATTGAAGGCAATGATCTGTCTGATATGGTCTATGTAGTGCTGATGTTTCAAAAGTCTCTTGTTGAGTCACAGAAATATTATTCCAGGTTTGAATTAATTATAAAATTCCAATGAATGTCATTATCCAACAAGTTTGTCAAAGCACTTTTGTATTTCTAGAGAAAATAATCACTTGAATTCAATAACTTAAAGAAAATAAAATTCAACTGAAACTGGTCACAACATAATACAACTTAAAAGTGCTAGCTGTTAAGCACAACTGGTAAGATCCTCGCAGTCACAAGATAATACAGTTTTCTATTTGACTTCAGGTCACAAATTAACATTTTCAAAAAATAACCATTACCTAATGGAAAATAATCTTCTATAATGATCTAATGCTCCTTGTTTGTTTACAACATAATGACCTATAAAATTTATTTGAGAATCTCCAAAACCCTGACTGTCATTAACATATTTATGCCTTCTTGTTTACTTGAATAATAATTCTGTTAATGAGTTCATACACATAGAGAATAATTATTAGTTGTTTACTTAAATGAAATTAAAAAGCATCAATCAGGTCAAGCAGAAATGAACTCAATTTTGGACAAGGTCAAGTCCAGCAAACAGTGTTACATTACAATAACATGTTATGAAAAAAATTTTAGAACTAACAGACAAACAAATAAATAGATATACGTGACAAAAATATCAAATAGTATGATGTTTTGTTCGGAAAAATTTAGATATTAACAATATCATGGTATTTCTAAACTTGTACAATTGAGGAAACTTCACTCAAGAACATACATGCAGTAGACCAATCAAGAACTCAAAAAGTTAATCAGAAAAAAAAATCTTTTCAAAGGAATAAGAAATTGAATATTGCCTTAAATGTAAGAATTTTGTTGAACTACAATTCTTGCAGGCATATTATGACATCCTTAAAGACATATTTGGTATTACCTCTCAAGGCCAAAACTAGGATACCCGTAAATGTAATTAAAATTTTTCCATTAAAAAGTTATTGAATTGAATTAAAAATTTAAACTAGATAGACACAAGCAATTGAGATAAAACCAAAGTGTTTAATTGTCAGTTTCAATCACTCTTTATTTCATTCTCTCCTTTAGAATTGCAATTGTTCTGCCAAGTTACATTAAATGAAGGACTGTCATAGGACAGTCCTGAGAACCAAAACATTCCACATGAATGCCAGAGCAAATATCCTTCTATGCCAGACATTAATATAGACTTAAGTGGCATCCTTAAACTTTTGGAAAATCCTAAGACTGTTAGAGTTGCTGGTCCAGATGCTATGCACATATAGTACTGAATCTGGTAATATATATATATATATATATATATATATATATATATATATATATATATATATATATATATATATATATATATATATATATATATATATATATATATATACACAAACAAACTGGAGTATCATCAGCTCCATTGTTTAAGAAGGGAGATAAAAGACCTATTCAGACCATCATGCAGCTTATAATGACAGTCTTGTAGACATATTAGGTTAAACCTCTCTAGGTCAAAACTATGATGCCTGCACACATAATTAAAATTTTCCATTAAAAAGTTATTGAATTTAATTAAAATTAAAAATTAGTACTCAAATATCTGACAGGACCTACAATATTGATTTTGAGGGGGAAAGATTTTGTGAGATACAGTTAATAAATTAAGTGGAATTTTATAAATATTTCATTTGCATTTGTTATGTTTTTTTCTCCTGATTATATGTTATGTATAATTGTATTTTGCACTTGACCTTGTCCAAAATTAGGATCATTGTGTACCTAACCATGAACTTTTATTTTGTAAACAAATAATACATATTTAATATTTCTGTATCAGTGTGGATTAAATATTAGGATTGTTATCAATGGAAGTAACAAGTTTATCTTAATCTGAGTCCAAGACATAGCAATTTCCCCATCATTAATCTGGTCTACTTGATATTTCCTTTATTCTTTATTATAATTTTAGTGAAAGACCTAATCTTATCAGCAACTTAAAATATTCTAGAAATGAACTTTTGACCCTCATCATGGTTCTACTTTTGAGTCTTAGCTTTTTTTGTAATATTGTTTACTTGAGAAATTACTAATTCTTGCATTTACATCTTTAGCAGAATCAGTCTCATTGTTGTGTTCAGTATTTCTATTTGGGTGAATTATTTATTCAAATTATTCACTGATAATACAATGACACATCTATTATATTCTTGGACTGGAACATTAATATGGAATCACAGTGATTTCAGACAAGAACATTTTTGATTATATTAGTGTCATACATCAAAAGACGATTATCAGATTGCCACACTACAGGCAACTGGCACATTTGCATATTCAAGACAACAGGCATGTCAACAATATCAATATTGGAACTTATTTGGAATACCACTGAAATTCTGTATGAGCTATTTACATTTGGACATGTGATAAATCTTTTAGGACTATTTGGGATTTAATTCACATTATTTTAAGTTTATTTGTAATTTCACTTTGTATTTTAGGAAAATTATTTGTTGAATTTTACAAAATTTGTTGGCTTTGGCACATTTCTGTTAGTTTAAGACCTTTGAATCATAACCGGAAGACCTAGCCAGAAAGTTAGATAGGCTTTAATCTTCTTAATTTCAAGTAGACATTTATAAGGCAAGCCACCCTATACTTGTATTCAGATTATATCCATCATGGTTTATTTTTACACTCAGAGTATTGTTCTTGAACAAATCTCATCCAGTGAGGAGCACATTACATCTGGGTTCTCTAAGGCTTTGTAATATGCCCCATTCTCTTAATGTTGTAAATTACCTGCTTGACAACATGGACATTATTCTAGGTAAGCAACAAGTCCTGTTCATTTCTAGATCCATGAAGCGGGTATGAAGCATATGGTCATAATAATCATCTACATTTAAGAACTGACCCAAATTCGGTTTCAAATTAAAGTTTTCGGAATGCATGAAAACTTGGCAACTGTTGAAAACCTTGTTCAAAAACCAAGTCATGAATGCTTTAAGTTGGGCAATGCACCTAAGAACAGAACTGGAACAGTATGCTATGCAAGAAACCCCCAAAAAAATGAAATGGTGGAAGGTGGGGTGGTGTTTTTTTTCCACTGATAAATTTATTAAGTTAGATGAGACGTCAACAATTCACTGAAAAGCACACCTCTCTACATGCATCCCAGCTGCTGTATGAATGCCTCCATTAATTGACAATGCTTGATCACATGCTCTAAACTCAGTCATCTGATTGGTTCAACATGACAACATATCTAAATTTAGTTACTAGCTTATTAACATAATACTGACTACAATGACATCATGTCTGATAGAAAAACCCTAGTAGACAAAGAGGGGTCCAAAAAGGGGCTAGAGAAGGATGCACTGTGTATTATTCAAACTATATTTGATCAATTTGCACTGTGTATTATTCAAACTATATTTGATCAATTAAATTATATTTTCTAGATCCATGCTAGTGATATATGTCAGTATAGGTTCTCACAAAGAGATTTCCCCCAAATACAAATAACTCACTGGGTTTCTTCTGGTACAGCCTTAAAGCAAGAGAGGGAATGCATACAAAATAATGGTAAAGCCTCTAGTGAAACATGTTTCTTCTGTCTAGAACCCATTTATGCAACAGGATGCACAAGAGTTGCAGTGGTTCAACACAGAACTGCTAGATGGTCAAAAATAAATAATCGCCTAATGGTGTTAAACTAATGTTTGTCATTCTAGGCTTGAGATCAGTGGCAAACAGGCAAGCTGATGCAAGACTTGACATGTTTTACACAGTTTACTTAGTTGCAGTAAACCCTTCCTTCATGTCAAACCAGATGCATGCACCTTTTTTTCTGTATGCCAATTAACACAGTTCTGAAGTAGAACTCACTATTTCTACTCTTTTCCTTTGATCATATTTTATAGTGGAACTGACTGTCTTCTGACCTGAATCCTTTCATGCTAAGTTTGTAAATTGAATTTCTGTTAGATAAATAATGTTTTTATTCTATTTTTGTCTGTAAACTTCTTTTACAATATTGTCCTGTTTATACTAAACATTATGCAAGTTTTCTTTAATACCATATATACTTGTCATAAATTGAGTTCAGCTGTGAAATGCACACATTCAGATCTGCTGTCACATAATGAGCTGACAGATCTGGGTCTGTGCATTTTTTGTTAGGAGTAATCATTATAACAAATAGCGAAGAACCAGCTCTGCAATCATTATGATATGGAAGATATGGCAGTTGTTTGCAGTTTGACTGTACTAATAGTGAGTATAAAATGGTAGTTTAATAATCTTTATACTGATGTAGACTTACACACATGTACACATAATACAGTACTTGAAAGAATGTGTTGTATTATAATGATAGATGACAGGCAATAATCTGATCATCATGGATATTTAATAATTTTAACACTGTATAACAACTAGCGCTTTAAACTATGTAACAGAAAAAAAGCAAAACCAACAAGTTTTGTAAAATTCAACAAATAATTCCATTCCACAGAATACAAAATAAAAAAAAAACATAATCAAAAGTATTGCAAAATAAAAATCCCAAATAATCCTAGAATTTCAAACGCAAGTCCAAATGATTAAAGTTCTAATCAAGTTTTAGTAGTATTCTAAAACAAAAAATCTGATGCTGGAAGTTTTGATGTGCCTCTGATAGCCTGTATCAAAGTGATGTCCTTTGTTGAAACACAATAATAAAATCCAAGAATATATCCTTATTTGAAATTTCACTACACAGAATTGTATGTAGATCATCCTCCAATAAATTGCACTATGACCAGTAATAATGTGCAAAAATAATTTAAAAAATCAGATAAGAAACATTGGTTCTGTAGTTTTTGTTAAGCCCTTATATAAAATTATTCTTTTCTGTTAATTTAAATTTAGCAAGTGGGAGAGATCCATGGATCTGTTTTATATAATGTTTGAAATTATGGGCAGAGTGAGCATTGTAGACCCAGATGTACTAGAGCACCATGTGATAGTAGATCAGGGTTAGTGTTGTTCACAGAGGAATGTACACTTTACAAGATAAATTAGTATATTAAAGCTTAAGCCATCATCAATTTCTGTTTCAGTTCCCACAGAATGAAGCCTAGAACAGAGCTATTTATTCTTGCTCTGGGTTTGATCTTGGTGTGTCCTGCTGTATCAAGGTATGATCCCAACTGGAAATCCTTAGACTCGCGTCCACTTCCCCAATGGTATGACGATGCCAAGTTTGGTATTTTTCTCCACTGGGGAGTGTACTCTGTCCCTTCATACCTTGGAGCATGGTTTTGGGAAGAGTGGCAGGAGAGTCACAACAAAGACATCATTGAATTCATGAGAAAGAATTACAGACCTGATTTCACATATGCTGACTTTGCAGCGGACTTCACGGCAGAGTTCTACAATCCTGATCAGTGGGCTGACATATTTAAAGCAGCTGGGGCAAGGTCAGATATATTTAGTTTGCACAATAAGCTTTCAAGGTCAGATATATTTAGTTTGTACAATAAGCTTTCAAGGTCAGATATATTTAGTTTGCACAATAAGCTTTCAAGGTCAGATATATTTAGTTTGCAAAATAAGCTTTCAAGGTAACATATATTTAGTTTGTACAATAAACTTTCAAGGTCAGATATATTTAGTTTGTACAATAAGCTTTTAAGGTCAGATATATTTAGTTTGTACAATCAGCTTTCACACGTTGTAGTCATGTTACAGTTTGGTAGTTTGTGTGGTGCTGGAGAAAACTAGAAGAAACTTTCAAAAACTAACAAGTACCATAGGTATGTTCAGGATAATATATATGAGGCCACATACTAAGCAACATAGCTTTCTCAGACCTTTTGGTGTAGTAATATGCATGTCTGAATGTGATACAGGTGAACTGGATTTGATTCTATTTGACTTTCTTTCCCACTCCTGTTATATTTTAAAGGTACCTGTCCAGTTCTCAGTAACTGTCAGCCCTGCATAGAATGAATTTCTACAGCTCTATCTTGGTGACATTTGAGGGAAGAGGACAACTGGACTTTGACCTTCAACTTGAGTCACTAGTGATATTTGTGGCTGACTGAGAGACAGATGAACTGGGTTCAGTTTCTGATTTTCTATCCCCTCCTGTTAGAGATGGACCGTTCTTCTACACCTCTTACAAGGCCACCTTTTTCTCATAAATCTTAAGTGGCTCAATAAGAACACACCCACCAATGTACTATAGAATTAATGTCTTGCTTGTAACTTAGTCTCTTACTTTAAAAAAAATGTCTTCTAAATCAATTTTGCTTTTAAGTTAATGTCTCCATGAAAGCGTACAGTTGTGCATAAACTATAATCATTTCAACTTTACATAACTCTTGGAATGCTTAGAAGTATATAATGTTTAGCATGAAAGTCCTGTGAAAAATCATTTTAAACTTGACATGTTGTGATTTTGCAGTCATATAAGCAAAAGGAGCAAAGCTAATATGTGCATTTCTAATGCAATGCCAGTTTTAAATTTGTAAAAATCTAATTTAGTGGAAACACTCCATTGAGAAAGAATATTTCTCTTATTAGAGTGTTTTGTTCATATCCAGTGGGTCACAGGTTCAAGCCTTAGTGCTGAATGATTGATTTGTGTACTCATGAACTTTGTGTACTTTGTCCAAACTCTGAGCCCTTCATCTTCTGTGGCAGGGAATAGTTGATTACACCTAGTGTTTAATGTTGAAATGAGATAGAATGTTGACTAAAGGATGTTGTTATTATTGTTATTGTTGGTGATATTGTTATCATTTTTCTGATTAAATCAGGCATTGGAATGTTTTCTCTTTCTAGGTATGTAGTGTTGACTTCAAAACATCATGAAGGTTTCTGTAACTGGCCATCTAAAGTGTCCTTCAACTGGAACTCCATGGACGTTGGACCAAAACGAGATCTTGTTGGTAAGAAGCAACATTCTTGACATTACTACAACTGTACATTTTGTTAGAAGAAATTAGGCTATTGCCTTGTATGTTTGAAATTTTGGTAATAAAGAGTGAAAATTTTGCCTTATTAAAAACTTATTTGAAACAAGCTATTAAATTATGTGGACTGTCAAGAATTGTGGGTAACATAAAAGTGAAACGCAAAAATTAACAGTACGTTCAAATTGTTCTATTAAATTTATAACTTTTTTGAAACACAGACATTATGGAACATAAATAAAGAAAGAATAGAATATTAAAATATTTGTGTGTAAAAATTTGAAGTCATTGTCTTCATTTTCATTTATACTAATGCAGATAGTTTAATGATAGGATAGTTTGGAGAAAGTGTAATTTTAATTACTTGTATTCAAAACAGGAGACCTTGCTGCAGCCTTAAGGAAGAAGAGCATTCACGTTGGCCTTTATCATTCTCTATTTGAGTTTTTCCATCCTCTGTTCCTGCAAGACCAGGCCAACAATTTCGCCACACAGGACTTTGTGAGAGTATGTATAGTATACTGTGCTTTTCTTTAATGCTCACTTAACTTGAACAACAGCCTCTTTTATCCAATTAAGATCTGACTCCCTTTCTATTTATTCCTACTGTATATTAAATCACATTATATTTAGTATGTATCCTTGTTTATAAATCGAATCCAACTGCAAACATCGACTCTGATCTGCCATTGTATAATGTGCTGGCAGATAAAGCCCTGTTTTGTTTCTTCTGCAAATTACTCACAGCAAACATCATAGTCCTTGAACTGCCAGCTTATTATTATGTGATGTCAGATTTAAGTCTGTAGTTTGCAGTTGGGTCTGACTTATAAGTGAGTATATTGGGTAAAAATCAGTTACCTCCCTTACCCAGCCAGCATGTATCCATTCGATCAGTGGCTGCATAAGGCTGTCTGCTTTTGTAAAATGAATATTTACTGTGTAAATCTAAATCACATCACTTTTATGGCATCACTTTTTTCCTATGGGTGTCATAGCACTATTATCTCTTCTAGAAACTAAAATCACATACTTGCAACTTCTGGCACTTATCAAATAATAAAAAATGAAAAATGCTTGCACAAAAAAATTTACAAAATCTTGGGAAATCACTGCCAGATTTGAACATATTTGATGTGCTGGACATTTTTGCTGTTGTTATTGATGCTTGTTATAATATTAATGTTGTCTAGTATTAGTATTACCATGTAGTGAGCTATTTTAGCAATTGGCAATTAAAAAGTAATGTTTGTAATTACTATATAATGAGTAATTTTATTAATTAGCAATTATCAAGTTATGTCTGTAATTACTGTATAATGAGTTATTTTAGTTGTGGAGACATTTTATGAGTCAGACTGAACTCCCAAAACAATTGTGTCAAAATTTACTGTGCACTTAAATAAATGTGGCCAAAATTTTACAATTTGATGAAACATGTGAGGGAAACCCAACCAAAATGTCCCCAGTTGTATTTAGTGAGAAAATTTCGGTAATTTTCATTCTCTGTGTATGTAATAGTTGTGGCTCAGCACAACTACTTATAGCAGAGGTCTTGCTAGGATTTAAAACTAGGAGTTCAGGACTCCTAATTTGGTAAAAATCGGAGTCCCACCAGCAAAAGTTGCAGTCCCACCAGCAAAAAGTTGCTGTCTGAACTAAGCCAGAAATTTCTTACACATGGCTATGGTCGCATCCAAACTATCAGTTATAGCAACTTTAGCACAGTTCTGAATCTCATTGAATTCTTCATCTTGTTTCCATTTAACAACAATAAACACTTGTCTAAATTTGCAAACAGCATTTTGTCCAAATCTCTTGATTTCTAGTTCGCGGGCAATATTTATACGGCAACAACTGGAAATGAAATCAATAACAGTGATTGCGCTGGGCTTTGCCAATGTCACAAATTGCAATTTTGTTTTACATATTGGCAACAAAAAATATACCTTCTGGCCATATTTTTGGCTACAACATATTTGGCTGATAAAAACAGTGCAGTCTTGAGTTTGGAGTGGAGAAATTCAAAGGCACCATGACAGGAAGCCACAAACTTGGATATAAAAATGCATTAGAATCAATTTTTACATAAACAAATCCTTATTTCATATTGACAAAAAACCCTAACAGTTAATTGTTATGTCATAATTCGCTTATGTTTATATATGGCCTTGATACTTGCATGCTGTAATATAATCAAACTAGCCATGCAACTGACTAGCTACAATCAACCGCCTCTGAGGGCGGAAACATGAAATGATTACAGTTGACCACATGACAGCATTTTAAAAAATCCCATAAAAAAACAGAAAAAATAGTTTAGCTATAACCTAATGAAAACTGATTACATATACCGTTGAAGCACCGATATATACTAATGAAATTTTTTTAAAATTGTGTCAATGTTCTACAATTTATTTTTGATGTTGCTGCAAATGTATGTTTGTTTTGTACAGCTAAGGAAGCCCTTAGCGGCGCCTTCAAAAACACATGCACCTTCATCAAAGCAAGCCGGTGACCTTTGATCAAAGAAGTCAGCAACAAACTAAAACTAAAATAAAAGTATTGCCTTAGTTTTCATAGTGATTAGAACATATTTATTGTGCTGCAGAAGTTTCCTCTTTGCAAGAATAACGTGCGTATGGAGGACTCTTGTGTCGGCAATTTTATGTGTCCCAAATCAAGCGTTTGCATTCCAAATATGCACAATTCAGCATTTCCAAGATCTCTGATATAGAATCAGAAAACTTTATTTCTTCATGGGGATAGGGTGGGGAGTACCAGTCTGTGAGACTGGTACACAAGTTGTGTAAATTAGGTACATAAGTAAATTAGGTACTTAAGTAAATTACATACTTAAGTAAATTAAGTAATGTCATGATCATTTACTAGTGTTCATTTATGGATTACAATTAACAGTGTTCAAGAAGAGCTCTATCAACATCCTATCAACCACTGTGGCAGATATCAGGGGTCACGCTATCAGGTGAAGTGGGCGAAAAAGTCGCCTGAGAACAAAAAACACCTTCTTCTGTTAGGAAAGCAAAAATGACTTCGCCCTCAATTTTTTGGACATAAAATGGCTGTACATTGTGATTTTTGAGATGGCCCCTCGCAGTAGCCAGTTAAGCTCTGGCACTGATGTAATCCAAGTTGAAATGTATCAATATATAAATAGTAATTTGCCTTTAAAAAATGTGAAGAGTGTTTTTTTAATGTATTTCTTGTTTTCATAAATGGAGATTTTAACTGCCATATTTGTGTATTTTCTTGATAAAATTAGAATGTAACCCGAAAATAAACTTTTAATGGCAGACATCGCTACATATACGTTATACCACATCATCAAACTGTCTGTATTTGTAAATAATTGGGGAAATAGATTCAGGATAATATATATAATGAAAACAAAGTTAAAATATTATGTTATAGGAGATTTAGCCTAAATATTTAATAATGTAAGTCAAATACACATGACAATCTATGTTGTGGAATTTGAAACAATGCAAGGTCAAGGTTGTTTCCTGCCCTACCGTAATTAAGTTTTGCGAAATTACAAAAGAGATATATAGTAGTGAAGTAAATACTATTTAACTGATTTATATCATTAATACCAGTAGGTAAACAAATAATTTAACTATAAATATGTATTCCTATTAATGAATTTGTTGTAGCAAAGCAAGAAAGCGAATACTTGTATTAAGAAAAATCCTCTTTCTAAAAAGAGATGCACTCACTTGGTGCAATACGTGTTCTTGGATGTTTTGGTTTTGAGGGAAAAAGGGTCCAGTTTAGTTATTTATTTACTTTAGTGCTTCTGTGTGTTGCCTATGAATAGTTACAGTAATGTTTTATTGGAAACAAGGAAATCAGGATGAAGAGTATGTTTTGAAGTCGCTTGTGTATTTCATCCTATGTACATGAAATAGGGGTTGTTTCAAAGAAAACTAGAAATCTTTTTTGACTGCAATTTTACACAAAACTTGTACAAAATAAAATAAAATAATTAAGTGGTAATTTTTTAAGCATTGTTACCAACTTAAAATTACAAGACTCTAATCTTTTTACTGATGTCAGTTAAAATTAATTACAATATATACCTTCTGCTGTGCCTTTTAAGTCATATGGCCAATTTGCCTGTCTCTCAATCCAAATATGTATATACTTCGAGTATAAATAGAATGGGTATAAATATAATAATTTTTATACATGTACAAAATGGGTTGATATTAAACATATGACATATTTTTAAACTTGAAAAAAAGGCATTATTTAAAACTGCATACAGAGAAATGGAGCACATAAATAAGATAATGCATATATATATATATATTGCATTTCTTGCTTTGATCTCACTTCTCCCTGTTTAGCTCCCACTTCTCCCTGTTCTGACCAAAAGGAGAAGTCACGTATCCTCATGATTTAAGCCTAGCTTGACCCATGAGATATGAAGTACTTTCCATGCCATGCACCTTGACTGTATTGGTAATACAATACACCTGATTGTATTGTATTGTATGTATTGGTAAAACAATACTCATGTGTCATGTTTCAGTATGTATTGGTAAAACAATACTCATGTGTCATGTTTCAGTATGTATTGGTAAAACAATACTCATGTGTCATGTTTCAGTATGTATTGGTAAAACAATACTCATGTGTCATGTTTCAGTATGTATTGGTAAAACAATACTCATGTGCCATGTTTCAGTATGTATTGGTAAAACAATACTCATGTGTCATGTTTCAGTATGTATTGGTAAAACAATACTCATGTGTCATGTTTCAGTATGTATTGGTAAAACAATACTCATGTGTCATGTTTCAGTATGTATTGCAATACACAACTGATGATACAAAACATTATCTATACCCATAACAGTTTGAAGACCTTGTCATATTTTGAAGGGTTGTCATTGGTAGGGTGGTTTCATTCCAGGTGTATAGACATAAGGGTTGTATTTCCAGTATGCTTAAGATATTAAGTGTCACTGAGACAAAGACTTTTCATTTGTTCTGATGCAGTCTTAGTCTTAATGGATACTTTAAGCAGAAAAACTACTTGTTGTCGGTGATTCTAATTATTCAGCAAATTTAGGCTGCTTGACTCAACTCATCTTGGTTGAAATGCCATTTATTTTGCACTGCATGAGTGTATCACAAATGTTTTTAGATATTAGAATTATTCAGTTATTATTAGACCTATCACCAGTTCCACACACATACTACTACAGACGTTCCTTTGCATAGAGAAAAAGTTGAACTTGATCCTTACAGGTGCAAAATACCTCACTGCTGAAGATTAAAGTAACTTGTATAAAGTATTCAGTTTCATTAATCTCCATTTTACTTTCATGCAGACTGGCATTCCGATGATTGTATGATTGGATCCACCAGAGTTTTCACTCATTAAACAGTTAATTAGTCATTGTGACTTGTCCTCATCAGAGGCTTGTGTAGTGGTAAGTAATTAAGCTGAAAAGACAGTTTTAGATGGGATTGATGTTGCCCCAGGGTGTCCAAACTAAACCTCAGAGGAAAGAATTGTCATTGCTCAAAGCAGTTTCTATTATTATAAAATTGTTTTACCCAACAGGAATCTAGTAAATTCTGATATACTATAGATGTTCATTTTTATTTTTTGTATTCCATTAAAGAGCAAGACCCTTCCAGAACTGTATGAGCTGGTAAACTGGTACAAACCAGATGTGATCTGGTCAGATGGAGACTGGATGGTACAGGATACCTATTGGAATTCCACACATTTCCTGGCCTGGCTATACAATGACAGGTAGGAAACATCAATCAGGGTTTGCAAAAAACCCTTATTTAAAAAAATTGGGACTTGAAAAAATTATCCTGTTCCATTTAAAATTTCAAATATTTTGCTACAATATTATGTTGTTTAGGGTTTAACACCATTTTTCAGCACAAGATAGGCTGTATATGGCAGCCAGTATCTTGAGAATCACTGGCCCACTAGAAGCTACCGACAAGCTTTCTCACTTACCCATATTGGCTGAGCCCAAGACTCGAACCATGCAGACATAGGTGAGATGGCAGTGATCTGAAACAGTGAGCATTTAGACCATATTGCCAATCAGGGCCCCAGAATATTATCTAATGTAGGAAATACAAGTCTGGATTATTTTTGTATTTTATCAACACATCTTTTTGAAGCAGGTTGAAAATTTTAGGATTTTTCCACTCCTGTCAATCACACTAATATGCATCTGCTTACAGATCTGTTGTTGCCTATACTTTGTGACCCCCCATAAATATATATATATATATATATATATATATATATATATAGAGAGAGAGAGAGAGAGAGAGAGAGAGAGAGAGAGAGAGAGAGAGAGAGAGAGAGAGAGAGAAACCGCTCCATCAATAACTTGCAAATCTGCTTATAATGCAGGTTCAGGCATGGATCCCATTTTTTAGACTAGAAATATCCCCAAAATTATTGGTCCCTATCTTTTGAATGTGAATAAAATTGTGATCAGAATTTATAAGTGAAACCTTGATATTATGCTAGTATTGGCATTGAAAATGGTGGATAGTCTTGGTAACTTAAATCAGTATCATAAAAATCTTAACTTTCAATAAGAAGTCATTTTTATTTCGTTAAATTTTCTTTCCAAACAACATTCTCTGTACACTGTAAATAACAATAGTCGATGAAATTTAGATCCATGTAAATGTCACTAACATCTGTTGGTTGCAACACTTTCATAAATAAGTTTTGCCAGGTGAAATTCATGTTTTTATTCTGTGTTTAATTTGGTTTTAACGTAATCATCATAATTACAATATGATCTCTTTTATTTTTATGAGAAATATGTCCGTCTAGTGTCACAGCTATGTCCATGAGCATTTCTGTGAGAACTTTATTGCTGACTGTGTTATAGTCTCTGACTTGCAGAAATTTTTGTTGTGTTGATGCATTGAGATAAATCAGACCTACATTGTATTATCACACTGCATGTATTTATGTCTTTTTTATGAAGTCAAAAGGAAATGAAATAAATACAAAAGTTAAAAGGCATGCAAATCCTACCTGCATGAGATCTTGCAGGCACGATTTTGTGTCAGGTCATTTTAGTTGACCACTCATACACTGTTATAAATATTATTGTACCATAAATATTATTGTATGTGATCAAAGATAGCAGGGCATCCAAGTGAAGTGAGTTCCAAAGTTTTGTTGTAAACTTAAAATTCCTTGCACTCAGAAATTTGCTTAAGGTTGAGTAGAAGTTTCACTGTTACTTGCACTGTGCATAAATTCACATTATCATTAATTCACTAATAAAACAGTTTTAAAAACTGAGTTTCAACATGGATGTCTTTTGCCTGAAACAAATGTCTCAACAATTTTATTGTTATGTTGTGCAAAAGGCATCATTGGAATACACAATGTTTTATAAATATTGCTTGTTCACAGTAAGTCACATGTTATGTGATTTGCTGATTAACATCAGAGTTGTTTATAATGATTGTTCAGAGATAGTTTGTCATGAAAATGAAGGTAATTTATAATAAAAGCAAACATTCTTGTTATAATAAACTGTATATTGACAACTATTCCTAGCATGATAATAAACAAGTATTTAGCCAATAAACAGTACTGCTACTCTAACTCCCCTTACAGCTCTTTTTGATGTCTAGCCATGATGGCATCCCCATCTTAAGTTTTTAGAGGACCTTTGGTAACTTCTACCCTCACTGATGGTACTATCTGTCTGTATATTTTTCTGTTTGTCTGTCTGTCTTTCTCTCACTAGATATATATGTTTTGTATTTGCCTTTGAAAAAGACTCATTAAGAGTCAAAAGCACTTAGGCTAGTTAGTTACTAGTTTTGTACTGTTCGTCGTCAGTTTATTGCATCTATTTTAATCAATCCCTGACACAAGTGATCCCTTGGTGGATCCAGTATGCTTGAAAGGGTTGTTATTCGCCATATGATTTGTATTCTTTATATATATATATATATATATATATATATATATATATATATATATATATATATATATATATATATATATATATGCAAATACATACATGTTGTATTTTCTAATGGATTTGTCTGATACATGAATTTTCTAACATAGACTCTAATACTCAGATTCATGGATTTTTCATATATATGTACATTATTTACCAAATTGTAGAGTTTACTATGCAAATGTAAGTTGTTAAAATACAAGTCCATTTCAGACTAGTTGTCTTCTTGTAATCAAAATTTACACTTTTTTGTTTGTTGTTTTTTTTTTTTTCTTGGTCTGTGTAAATCCTAGTCACTGATTATTGGTCACCTAAACAATTTCACTTTTATGAAAAATTTCAATTTATTTTCAGGCTTCCTCTCCCAAATATCTACACATCCACTTATGTCAACAATATTACCTTGTTCCTAAGAAAATGGAGATAAACATATAGTACTGTATTTTGAAAATGGTGACATTTCTTGAAAATTGGCACCAAAATATTATGGTTCATTTTATTAGGTGACAACTTTTTTAAAGTCAGTGCCAACTCTGTGTAAAATATGATTTTGATGAAAAATCAATAGATGCTTCTAAATTAATGCATCCTGCTCTTTTATGAAAGTTATAAATCCTTTTTAACTGAATTTTGTCAGAGTTTTCCCCATTACAGCTGTACAATAATTCATTTTGGAAGAAAATATGTATTTTAGTATAGATGCAAGTTTCTGTGGATAAATGTTTCTTGATTCTTCCATTTTGGATCGTGCTTTATAACTTGTGTTAATATGGTCTTCCTGTTATAAATTATCATCATCATGTCCAACTGCAGGTTTTTATTCTTTGACTGTAACTGACGATTGTGTATTATCAGAAATAATCTTCATTTTCCTAATGCATATAGTTTAGGGATTTTCCCACAAATCTTCCACATTGTTTTATCTTAATTTATTACAATTGTATATTGTTGTCCCCATTTTTGAAGTTTAATAAGGTTTGCACCTAATTTTGCTTGGGTAACTTCAGCATCAGAACTAGATGTGTAGAAGTTTGCAAGATTGCATTATCTGCAAACAAATTTTTATTTTTAAATTTTTACTCAATAGAAGATCTTTGACATAAATACATATTGTAGGACAGAGGAGAGGGACTAAAACAACTCAGTTGGACCCTGAATGAATGGTGCAGGGTTTGTCATCTAATATTGTTTGTATGATTACTTGTTGGGACTTAAAGCTGCCCCTTAAATGGTAGATTGGAATTTCGAAAAAAGTGGGTTGTATGTGAATGTGTAATTTTATATGGTAACTTTATAACACCTGCTTTTATCCATGTCTAATACATTCTGATTGTCTATATGTTATAGCCCTGTGAAGGATACAGTTGTTACCAATGACCGATGGGGGAATACAACCACGTGTTTGCATGGTGGCTTCCTTACCTGTACAGATAGATATACCCCCAGTAAGTCTGGATACAGATTATGTACAGAATTATTTTGATAGTCTTAAATGATGCCATATAACAGAAAACAAATACTGAAAGAATTTTAAATAAAAATTCAAGCAAAACATAATGTAGAGCTTATGATGTAATATTTTTTTTGTCTTTGTTTTGTTCAGATTTTGTCAAATGATCTTTATTGTCCAGAATACCACTAAAAAAGAAGAAAATATTGTTATTTGGATAAATACCAATGTTTCTTCTGAAAGGTATACACACACACACAAATGAGGCCCTGTGCTACTTAAGCTATGAGGCACCTTACAATGAAAAATTCATTGTAAATTTTATTTTGGCCAAGAATTTGGGTCTTCTGACCAACAGGGAGCCCTAAGCACACCTAAACAACATGATAAATCTGGTACTGCATACATTGGGTCCAACTGCATAGACCTAGATCTGCTGGTGCATCAGAATCTGTGATATTTGTTCTATTAATTACCCCTAAGAAATAGCTTATATCCACATCTACCGGGACATTTTGCAATAGTAGATCTTAATGTATTCATTGTGCACTTGATCTGACTTACATGCAAGAATATTCTGTATTTATAAAGTAATATAACATTTATATGAACTTTGACTGCTTGTATTGTAAATTTTGTGACTTTATACGACAGTTCAAATGACTTAACAGTTACTATATATACTTGCTTATAATTTAAGCCAAACAGTAAACGACAAAGATCTTGCTTGTTCTACCAAGTACTCCTAAAAAACTGCACAGACAGATGTCAAGACACATTATGCAATGGCAGATCTGGTTGCAGTTGGACTCCACTTATAAGCAAGCATATCTGGAACAGTAGTTAAGTCAGAATGATTTAAAAATGATTAAAATTACCATTTTAAGTGTCTGTTTATATGTATAAGTTACTTCTTGATTAGACGGTTTTCTTTAGTTAGACTGATTCTAGATTTCAGCTGCACATGGCAATCTTATTTTGTACTTGTTATTTTTAAAGATTTATCATGCAACAAATCATAAAGGTTAGGAAGTAGTCTAAATGTTGAATAAAGTATTCCTTAACTTTGGGGAGGAAATTTAGCTTTATTTGTAGCAATATTTAATAATTTTGTTATATTATTGACAGAAGTTTTGGTGAAGCGCAAGTTTGAGAATGCGAACACTATGGACAAGTACTACTGGGCATACAGACGTGATATCACGCTCAGCGATGTTCACACCATGGATGAGCTTACAGAGATGCTCATTACAACTGTAAGGTAATTATAACTTATGAGATTTATGAAATTTGTTTTGAAATTCTTCACCCCTACCACTGTTCAGTATTTTTTTCCCCAAAATGAATTCATTTTTTTCCAAACAAATCATCAAATCATCTTCTACATAACACTCAGTAATGGATTTAGAGAATGCACTATTGGAGGACAGTTTACTTGCACTATTCTTGCAGTCTCAAGACTTATGCTTGAACAGATTAAGATTCATTTTTCCTGAGTAAGGTATAATATTATGCTACTTCAGGTACATTACTAAAACGGTCATAATATTTGCTCTTCCCGACTTTTTTGTTCCCTACTTTTTATGGAAAATGGTGATATATGTCAATCAGTCTGTCCATTCCAATTTTGTTTGCGCACAATGAATTCCATAATTATTAATGGATTGTAACTATATTTTGGTATTACAAGATCTTGGTCAGTTTCATTTGTTAGCATTGTATCATTGTTTATTAGAGTTATGGTCCCAGATTGTTGCAGAGCTATTTATTGCTTTTAAAATAACTGTGTTTTCTATGGAAAATTTCATAATGTACAGGCTACATTTAAGGAATCAGTGAGGTGGGGGGGAGTCTTCTTCCACAAAAAATGCAGAATACCAGAGTGCTATACATTGTATTAATGAACAGATTGTGACTTCTTTATTCAAGCATCTATGGGATTATGATTGAGGTGTAGCCCACAAATTTGATGTTTTTAATGAATTGTTGACCATTAAAATGAATGAAGGGGATTTATGATCACTGGGAATAACAGCTTAGAGTCTTCTTAGAGATGTAGACATGCTTTTTGGACTACATATAGGTTGTGAAATTATGGACCCATTCACACAATAATTCCCATAATTATATTGGATTGAAAGAAATCATTCTTAGCATATTGATACAGTACTTCATGCACTCACTTAGGAGTTCAACTGCAAAGTGCACTTACCCAGATCTGCCATTGCATAATGAACTAGCAGACCTTGGTCTCAGCAGATTTTTTTAGAGCAATCAGTAGAACAGACATCATAGATGCTGATCTGCAGGAGCATTATACTACTGCAGATCAGGATCTTTCACAGTTTAATTAGTCTTACTGTAATGTCTACACAATCAGTGTGCAGCTTGATACTGAAGAGACCTTGACACAGTTCCATTGTCGGCATTTTGTGTCACTTAGCAGCTATAAACCTTGATTGTCAGACCCACCCAGATTCATTCTGTACATAAACAACTCCCTTAAGGGATTTTAAACAAATTTAACAGGAACTTTGATATTAATGAGACTTTAGGCAAATTTGATTGTGAGTCTGTCATGTAACATTGCCTTCAACAGAGTTGTGGCCTCAGACTCTCCAACTTCTCTTATCATCTTTTGTTTCCACATGACAAGTCCATTGTATTTTTATAATTTATGCTGAATGTGGGACCCATGTTTTATATGCAGCACTCAATATTGATAGAACTAAAGCAGAATTTGATTATCAGCTTCCATTTTGTAGAGTTATGGCTGCAGAATGTCCCTTCTTATTCAGCTTTATTATTGTCCGTGTTCTGTGTCATCAATACCATATATACTCACTTATATGTTGCTGAGATCTCACCTGGATTGCATTGTCAGTGTTCTTTCTCATCAATATTGTCTTCCTAACAAATGTCACCTAGTCCTTTCAAATTTTGAATGGAGTTGTGGCCTCATATTATTACACTTTCCAGCTTCCTTTTCAACACAGTAAATCCCTTGGAATGCATCTTCATGTTGATATTCCATTTCAGTCTCCTTCTTCATTTGACAAAGCTATGGTGTCTGATTAATAGACCATTCCACTTTTTTTCCTCACAATAATCTCCATAATTGTTTTTGTTGCATTTCAAGAAAATTTATGTGCAGCTATGTATTTTTATAACTTATGTGGGACTTAATTATCAGTTTTCAATATGATCAGTAGCTATGGTTGCTGAATGTGAAACCCAGGATTTGTATGCAGCTTGATGTTGATGGGTTCATTGTCTGTGTTCTGTGTCATCATTACCATATGTATCACTTATACTCGAGTCATACTGCAGACAACAAAGATCCTGATCTGCCATAACATAATGCACCTGCAAATGAGAGTCTATATTATGGTTCTAATAAACTGCACAGACCCACATCTGCAGAACATTATGTGACAGCAGACCTGGGTCTATGCAATTTGCAGTTTGATTCCTAAGTGAGTGTATAAGGTAATTTATTATATCACCATTGTCCCCAAACCCTATTGAACAAAACTACACATCTATACTCAATGAAAGCAGGGGACATCATTTACTGGGGTTTTCTTTTTAACAGTCTGGATAATGGATTCATTATGACTGTGTTGAGTATTCTGCAACTATCAGTATTTCTTTTCAGCTGTGGTGGCAATCTGCTTCTGAATGTTGGCCCGACTAAGGATGGTCGGATTGTTCCAATATTTGAGGAGCGTCTCCGACAGATGGGACAATGGCTAGGTGTGAATGGGGAAGCGATCTATGAAACCAAACCTTGGAGATATCAGAATGACACCTACAATCCATATGTTTGGTTAGTAACAACAGTATCCATCAGAATTATATAGTAATTGACCAAATATAAATAGATTCACCTGTCAATCAGCTATTTCATAGTTAAATTTCAAACAGAGCCCTAACCAATTCTATTTATATATTTGAATAATTTGTAACTGCAGCTGAATTAGAGTATGTCTGACAATGTAACAATAGTTTCAACACATATGTAGTCTCAGCAAAATTATCTTTTTATGTTAAGAAATGTTCTGAAATTATTCAGTCTTTATTCAGTAGCATCATTTGATTTATAGTTAATTTCTAAGTAAGTTTGGTCTTGATTATTATACACTGACTTTTTTCAGTGACACTATAAGTATATACTGATTTGTTTCAGTGACACTAATTATGCACTGATTTGTTACAGTGACACAGTAATTATATACTGATTTGTTTCAGTGACTTTGTAATTAATTATGAACTGATTTGTTTCAGTGACACTGTACTTATGATTTGTTTCAGTGACACTGTAATTATGCACAGATTTGTTTCAGTGACACTGATCTGATTTCCTGGGAATCACATTACAAAATATGTTTTGCTATCATTATTACAGTTAAGTGCTGACTGTTTTTTAAATTTGCACTTCATATATCTTACCCTAATTTATCTAGCCTGGTTCTCAGTCAGTTTACCTCTTACAATTTGGACATTTTATTCAGGGCAGTTGATAATAAAATAGGAAAACAAAACTTCAGTACAGCTTACAACTTTACTTAATTATTGGATCTGATTCTGAATCAATTTTTTGAGTAGCCAGATCTAAAGTATGGCCTCCAACTGTGCAATTATTTATCATATTAGAGTATTTTCCTGCTTCTAATAAATGGAAAGTTGAAGAATGCATGTCAGCCAAGTGTAGATAAAATATACAATAAAAGCAAGTGTTTTACACTGTAACCAAATTCTCATCTTTTATTCACACTGAAATCTCATACCCTCTATATACAGTTCTCTCTGTACTTAATTTTTAGTTGTTTTATTTTATATAGTTTTTATTTTCTTGATCTAGTAGATTCTTTTTTTCTGATGTGATTATTTTTTAACCCTGATAAGACAATACATATCATATTTTCTATTGAAATTGAAAAGGTTCTTTAATATTCTTTTTATAATCTCAGTATTCATAATTATTTACAATCAGTTCTTAATTTTTATCAGGTATACCAGTAAAAAATCAACAAACGGGACTACAGTATATGCTTTGCTTCTTGAATGGCCAGACAACGATTTACTTCTTCAGTCACCACAAACAACATCAAATACCAAGGTCACTCTGCTTGGCTACAATGGGGACTTGAAGTGGAAAGCCAAGAGTCCCACAGGGATGGTGATTAATATTCCTACAATTCCCTTCAACAAGATGCCCAGTCAGTGGGCATGGACCTTCAAGCTGGAGAATTTGTTGAATCAGTGAGGCTTTTCACACCTCCATGCACTTTCTTGCAAAAGATTTCCAGTTATTTTTAAAATTTCCCTACAAAAAATAATTCTTTAAAATTTATGGATCACAAAAAAATTATATAAAAAGATCTGATGCCACATATATTTTTTCTGTAATTGATTATTTATTGTTTAATTTCACAAATTTGCTTCTTTAAAAAGTAAGATGTAATAATGCTAATTTAAGGTACAGTACCAGGAATGGTTAATGAATCACGTGTAACACTTTACTCCAGTTTTGCTTCTTTCCATTGTTTTCAGATTTGCATGTTATTGGTTAATTTTTATGTTACAAGTTGTATGTAGATAATGATCATACATTGTGGGGATTTCTTCTTTGATTTTATGGAGATGAACATTGTATCTGTATATATGTGCTTTTAATTTTTTTAAAAATTCATTTTCCAAGATATTTAAGTTATTGTTGATGATCAGAATTCCTTTCTGCAACATTCTAAGAGCTGTCTTTATATTGCTCTGTGTTGCTTTCTCAGAGACAGGTATTAATGAAATTATATTCTTCATATGTGGAGTAAGATAGTACAGAATTGTTTTAGGCAGGCAGTATTATCCCATATTGATTGACTTGTAAATGTGCCCATGTTTTGAGAATAAAAAAATTGGCTTTTAGTCAACACTTGCATAAATACCAAGAATTACATCCGAAACCTGCATCTTAAACTGATATTGGTTAAAAATCATTAAATTGCTTTGTACAGTTAGGCCGACTAATCACTTTGACAAATCAATTGTGTTATTTATCTACATGTCAGACTCGCATAAAAGTAGGAAATCTGTCCCTTTTTTAGTTCTATGGCAGAGACAAATTTATACACATAATTTATTGAGTGATAATTTATTGTATTTTTTAAACTATGTTTAGTAACATTTGTAATGGATTTGTCTAACCTCATGGCTGGTTGAGTACATAGAAATTTTACCCATCTTCTTTAATGAGAAGAGACCTCTTGCAAGTAATGTACTTGTATTTTGATGACATTTTGTTTCCTCTGCATATTCAAAAAGGTATTTTGTATAGTTTTGGCATCAGTTGAGATACCATAATTAACCAAAATAGTCCAACCTGCCAGATTTTTAGAAACTATATTCTCAAAATATTAATGAGATTAAATGGTACAAATAATTTCTGGATAGCAACCTTGTTTTTTTTTGTTTTTAAAGCTGATGCAAAAATAGAAACTTTAAAGTTCAAATCTAAAACTTTGGATTCTTTGACTTGTACTATATAATCATTGAAAGGTAAACCATCTTATGACTCAAGTTATCATGTGGATTAACTGAAGATGCTATCAGTAGACAGCAATAACAACAACTGACATTCTCCACAACTTGTTATCAAGCAGTTCCCAAAATAAATAATAACAACTGACATTCTCCACAACGTGTTATCAAGCAGTTTCCAAAATAAAGTGCACTACAAGCTTGCTAAGGTATAATAAATGAAAAAGACAATTCCCTGTTGGAAAAAATTGGTGAAATTTATGAACAAATTACTTTGAGAATTGTAAAATTAATGGTCATTGGTGATCCATTGAGTCAACATGTGATTGCTGGCTTATTTTATATTTTCCACTGGAAAATGTACAAAGGAAGGCAAAAAATCATGTAAAATATTTGTATTCTCACTAAAATGTTTTACTTATGTGATAAAGTGTTTATATATGTGTAGGTTATTGTCTTTGTTTTTCCTTTTCCAGCAAACTAGACTGGCTTTACATTTTATGTCTGATAAAGAGCCAATATTTCTGACAAATTTTGAAAGTTCTTGTAATCTCAGTTTTCTCTTTAGTAACTTCATTTTGGATGTAGTAGGTTTGGTCTTCATACCTATAATTTGAGTGACTATGTTGAAATTGTGCAGTTAAATTCCTAAACCAATCTAAGTGATTGGGCTCAATTATATATTTAGGGCCTTTATTCTCAAATGTTTGGAGGTCTAATTTCAAGATCACTTCAAACATTTCTTAAAGGAAAATATGTATTTTTAAGATTTTCAGAGGTTAGAAAATAGTTTTAAATTATTTTGGTGATGCAGTTTGTTATGAAGATAAATCTTTTCATTATAAAACAATATAGTTATTAGAATTGGGTCATATCTAGCAGGACTTGCCACCAGTTACACTATATGTATACAATAAAAAGAGCAGGACTTAACACCAATTACACTACATGTATACAATAAAAAGACTTTCACTTAACACCAATTACACTACATGTATACAATAAAAAGACTTTCTTATCTTCACAAACAGAAGAAAACCCCAAGAAATGTAACTGGAATTCTTTATTTGTAAAATGAACTTTGAAACATTATCATGCAAGTGTTCTTTATTGGCAAGCAAAAAGATAATGCAACCCAGCTTACATACATAGATATTGTATCTGCTGTTTACATTGATACACAGTTGTGACAGTAAAGATATCAATTATTATGGAAAATATTTGTGATAATTGGTAGTTTTTATTAGTACAAAAATATTTTGGTAAGTGACAGTAGACCGCTTGAATCTGAATTCTTTCCACCTTTTCCAGATTTTCTGTATCATAGTATTTCATAATACCATGCAAAGGTGGTTTTTAAATTGTACTCGTAGTATATAAAGATTTATGACAAAATACACAGATGATAAACATCTATACCCTAAAGTTTTGCTTTAATTAAACTGATAGGTAAGTGCCATTGTATTTCTCTGTTAAATACTGTACAAAGCTAACAGTGTTGACACAAGAGTTATTGTTACTGCAGGGAAAAAAGGTTAAACACATTAGATGGTTGCCCAAATATTTAGTTTGTTCCAGTATAGTATTATGGTCAGTGGCTTCCCATCCATACTACCACAGTTTGTAAAAAATACAAAATTTGAGCCATTTTAATTAATTTCTTATCGAATGGACATTCATTTATTCATTTACACCATAATATACATACACTAAAGTAAAAAAGATCAGTTTAACCATCTGAATAAGAGATCAGTTAAAACCATGTGAATAAGATGCCTCACTGTATCTCTGTATATCTTTAGTACATATTTCACATACACAGGTAAAAAGGAATGTTAAAATGTCATACACAGTGAAACTTTTTGTTGTGAAGCCAATTATAAGTAGCAAAATTAATTTTCTGAATGATGAGGATAGAATTAATTATAAGAAGAAGATATAGGGATGCTTCAGTAACACATAATGTTATTATATGAACAATACCATTCAAGTAATAGATTGTGTTATAAACAGGGCTCTGTACAATCAAGATTTTGATTTTGTATGATTTTTATATGATATATGCATGAAAAGAAATATTTTGGAAGTTTAATTCACAGAGGTACATTTTAGTCAGTTTGTATCGGTCTCATCCTTGTGTTGCATTATTTGCTAAAACTATGCATCATTTGTATTGATTAGTAATTTTGGTACTTATATTTTGAGACCGTCAATGCAACGTCTGGTTCATTGATGCATGGTCTGGATTCTCAGTGTAAATAATCATCTATGCAGCCTGCTTTTTTATTATTACAGTTGTATGATTTTACACAATATTAAACAACCTGGAATATTTAGTAAGGAGTCAATGTTTTATTTGAGACAAATATTTTTTTTTATTGCAAAAATTTTTTTAATTCCAAAGTCTGACTTTGTATGAGTAACCATCAATAATGTGCTTTTGTTTAATGTATGATATAAATGCAAAATTAATTTCATGTACATTACCAAGGAATGATCAATGAATCTACAAATTTACTCTGGTTTTGATGGTTATAGATAACTTTGTACCTACATTTACATGGTTTTTTGTATTTTACTTGATAATTTTTTGTGTTCTTACAATATCACATTATTTTAAACCATCTCACAGATATGATGAATGGCAAAAAATTAAAAGATTTATATATTAGAGTATTTTGTACATGAAAATTTATTGACACTTTATTCAAGCAGTGTATACTAGTGTATGCTAGATAAATTTATGAAATATTTGTTTTCATTTTTCAATTTGTTTAATACAAAAGAGTGTTTAGAGGGTATGCAGCATTTGCTGCATGGAACAATTTAATGCATCAATATTAACTACCCTTAGTTCAATGCAGAAGTTTTGGAAGCTGCCATTGCAAAAAGTTCCTTGCCTATAATACTAACTCCATGTTTTCCCATTAGAAAATACTGCACAGAGTTGAAAAAAAAGTAATAACCGCATAGCAGTTGATAACATTAATTTTGCAGCGTGTTTTTGTTATAATTTTGTTTCTTCATTTGGTTACAAATCTTAGACTGTATAAATATGTGTGAAGGCTTAATCCTAATATGAGACTTTAAATATGTGTGATGGCTTAGGCTTAGTCTGAATATAAAAATTGCTTAGATGTGTGTGATGGCTTAGTCTGACTATACGGATATTTAAATATATGTTAAGGTTTAGTCCTGATATGAGACTTTAAATATGGGTGATGGCTTAGTCTGACTATAAGGCTATTTAAATGTGTTAAGGTTTAGTCCTGATATAAGACTTTAAATATGGGTGATGGCTTAGTCTGACTATAAGGCTATTTAAATATGTCTGATGGCTTAGTCCTAATATGAGACTTAAAATATGAGTGATTTCTTAGTCCTGATGTTAGATTATTTAAATTTGTATGGTGATTTAGTTCTGAAAGAATACTTTTTTTTATAATTGTGGTGGCTTAGTCCTAGTATGAGACTATTTAAATATGCACAATGGCTTAGTGCTACTATAAGACTATTTAAAAATGCACAATGGCTTAGTGCTACTATAAGACTATTTAAATATGCACAATGGCTTAGTGCTACTATAAGACTATTTAAATATGCATAATGGCTTAGTGCTACTATAAGACTATTTAAATATGCGCAATGGCTTAGTGCTACTATAGGACTATTTAAATATGCACAATGGCTTAGTGCTACTATAAGACTATTTAAATATACACAATGGTTTAATGCTACTATAAGACTATTTAAATATGTGCAATGGCTTAGTTCCACAATAAGACTATTTAAATATGCACAATGGCTTAGTGCTACTATAAGACTATTTAATTATGTGCAATGGCTTAGTGCTACTATAAGATTATTTAAATATGCACAATGGCTTAGTGCTACTATAAGACTATTTAATTATGTGCAATGGCTTAGTGCTACTATAAGATTATTTAAATATGCATAATGGCTTAGTGCTACTATAAGACTATTTAAATATGCGCAATGGCTTAGTGCTACTATAAGACTATTTAAATATGCACAATGGCTTAGTGCTACTATAAGACTATTTAAATATGCACAATGGTTTAACGCTACTATAAGACTATTTAAATATGCGCAATGGCTTAGTGCTACTATAAGACTATTTAAATATGCATAATGGCTTAGTGCTACTATAAGACTATTTAAATATGCGCAATGGCTTAGTGCTTCTATAAGATTATTTAAATATGCGCAATGGCTTAGTGCTACTATAAGACTATTTAAATATGTACAATGGCTTAGTGCTACTATAAGACTATTTAATTATGCACAATGGCTTTGTCCTAATATGAACCTTTGAATATGTATGGTGTCTTAGTCCTGATACAAAACTTTAAATATGTGTGATGGCATTGCCCTAATATGAGACTTTAAATATGTGTTATATCCTAGTCATAATATAAGACTATTTAAATTTGTATGATGGCTATATTCTAATATAAGTGAATTAATATTTGTCTTTAGTTGTATGCTTCCAACATATTTCCTCAATTTTTTAATACATTACCCATTCATAATACCTTAGAAGAACTACCTTGAAAATTTAGCCCTACCAGATAACACTTTTAGCTAAAAATAACTTAGGTGGCTGTCTTGCAGAGTGGTCTCTCTGTCATATCAAGATTGGAACCAAATCCCATGAATATCCCAGTTACTGCTTCTGCTCATGCCAAATAGCATGCTCTCTCTACAGCATAAAGTCCTCACAAAATTCATACAAGCTGTTTGGCAGTTTTTTGCCTCAAACAAGTTGGAAGGAGTTTCACTTCAAGTGTACTCTGTCTATAAATTTCCATTTTTTTTTCTGTTCTTCCTTTTATTGACAACAAAGTTTCTTAACTTTACATGTTTCAATTTGATATCTTAACACAATTAGGTGGCCTTGTTACAGACCTGTACAGGTTGCAGTGACTTCCCCTCACATTACTGTAAGCGCATATCTGGTGTTGATACATAAAACTCATTTAATATGGCTGTATTTTTGCCCGAGTCAGGGTGCATATACTTCCTATATTATCTTCTTTTAGTGTCTAATGACATTTTACCTGTATATATATATATATATGTGTGTGGACTTTATCATGGGTATTACCCTGTCAGAACAAGACATATTTGAATAGCACTCAAGAGTTTACTTAGTTCACCTATCTTAGCAGTCCTGCTTCCTCACTACTTTGGCTGTAGGCAGGCAAAATCAGCAATGCATTTCTTGTCGGTGGACCCATCCACTTGCAGATCTGCCAGAATGGGTCAACATTGCTCTTAAAGCTCCCAGCTTTTATTACCAATAACAGGCTTCCATTCTGAGGAATCAGATACTGGTAATAATTCTCTTCAATTCAGGACACTTCATCTCAAGTTCATTAACAGGAATATTGAGCCATTACATTGAGGGAGATCATGCCTCATTTGACTTTCAAAGAGAGGAAGGATGATCTATCAAAATAGGCATTTCATAATGAATAAAGTGGGCTATCTGTCTGACATATTTGACTAAACCCACACCAGTGAATTAGCTAGTAACTGTCTCACATACATTACGGGATGGGATATGGTCTCTCCAGGGTATGGGGATGTATCTCCCTCCACCTCTTACCTGTTCTCCTAAGGCATTAGGGTTGGGCAAAGTATTTAAAGAAGAAACCAACATTTTCTTGAAAACTATGTTTCTTTGAGAATACCTACACAATCATAATATCCTCCCAACCTCCCCACAGTTACATCCAGATAGGGACCATGCTGTATGCTCCAGTATTAACTGAAATATTCATGAGATTTGGAGCCCTAAAGGGGCAATGACTGCCCAACTGCTGCCTAGATGTAAAAATAATGTTTAGCTATGTTTTTTTAGCACAAAGTATTATCTGTGAGGGCTGGATTTGTGAGGTAGTAGTATTCTCCAAAGCTATTATGATTGGGTAAGTATTCTCGAAGAAACCTATTTTACTATAAAAACTTGGTTCCACCTAAACTATTGTGCTAATCAAACATGGCAATAATGACAAATGTCAGCATTACTTCTCAATGATGGCATGTTATGATGAATATTCCTTAATTTTACAAGATGTAATTCTGAATTAACTCTGCTCTTATCTGACCTTCTATGTGGTTGCCATATTTGCTGTTAAAACTCTTTCTCTTCTCATTAAAATTACTGCATAAAATAGATATGAAACTTATTAAACAGTTTCATTCATTGTCTCTGTTGATTCTAAATGAAATTATGCTATTTTGTGTTAAATATGCTGACCATAGTCTATTTTTTGCTGTTCCTCCTGAACAATAATGAATTAACTTTTAACTTTTATTAACCTTTATGAAAAAAAATACCTTGCAACATGTTTTTCCTGAATAAAAATTTAGCCTCTCTAACAATCATTGTAGTCATATTCTTCATTCATTTGTACAACTGTTCTGTCAGTACTGAAATAAATACATGTCAGCCACTACAGATTAAGTTCCTTTATGGAAGTCCTGTTTAGTATCCACTGACTAATGATTTTGGCAAGGTGCATAGAAATCGATTCAGTCAGTCTCTCTCTCTGTCCATCAGTCACACTTTTATTTTCAAAGCAGAACTCCAAAACTATTTAAAATGACTTTCATATTGGGTAAATATATTAGAATAGTGCTCCAAATGTCAGTACAATATGTCTCAACAAAACTTGGTAACACATATTGTGGTTGGTGTGAATATTTTTATGTATTTTTGCCCATTATCATGTCCACCAATCTATTTTTCATACGTGTGACAGAACAGAGAAGTCAGCTTGGGACATATCACAAGATTTGCAAAATTTGATCATCAATTTTAATTTCAAAAGACAGATTTTCAATGAGGATAGCAAACTTTCATGTCTTTGACTTTCATATCATAATAGAACCAAAAGCTTAGGTGACAATGTGAGAGAATTTTGCCCATTTGTATGAAACTTTTGTGCAGGGAACATAATTTTGACTTAATCTGAAAAATGATCTGCTACCATAAATGGGAAATTATGTTTAGCTATAAAGTTGGCAACAACATCTCTGCATATATATCTTAATCAACATTGAAGCAGATTCCATGAAGATGGATTTTGGTATATTTGTTGTTGCCTTTGTACAATGAAGGTTCTGTATGTCATGAGTCACATTCATGCCATTAATCTGTTCTGACTAAATTGGCTATTTCTACAGTTGGATTAATTTTACAACTAATCAAGAAATTAATAACGAACAAAAATAGTTATATGCATTCAAAACTTATCTGTCAGTCCTTGTTTTGTAAGTAGCCGAGATGGCTCAAACTGGCATACATTCAAGGTCAAATTTAACCAATTTTTATTTAAAAATCGCCAGATGGTAGAACCACTTACTTACTGGCAATAGTAATATAGATTGTTGATGATCCTCTCTCAGAGATCCCCTACCCCCCAAAAAACTTTATATGATAACATTTTTGTCATCAGCCTTTTTTAACTCAACATGTTGACTTTCATATGATAAGGCTTTTCTAACATATTTCTGAGAAAATATGTTTTGTCAGGTTAGTGGTGTCTCTGAGATAGGATCAACTCAACTACCAATACTACTATTACAGTCTCCAATACTTATCAGCAAAATTATATTATTTTTCGACAAAATGTCATATTAAACAAATTAAATATTATATATAATGTCATTCTCAGTACGACATATTGGATTTGATCTGACAAACAGATTTTGTAAGAGATTTAATTCAATTTAAGTAATGGCAGCAAGTGTCAATAAATTAATAAATCTAGCTGCAAATGAACAGCTGAAAGAATTAGCTGTCATACCACTGACAAAACAACAAGCTGCTGAGAAAGAAAAAATATTACAGCAAGTCTGATAGCAGGAGGTGGTCTAACCCGACATCGTTTTAAATAACAGCAAATATAAAAAATATATTCAAGCGTGTATCTAATCCTGCATTTGGTATGGATGTGCCAGTCCTCCAAGATGAATTGGTGTATAATTGTAAGTATTATGATGCAAGTGTACTTGACACACATAGAAGAAGCAGTTATTTCTTGCCCGCTGATGCATTCATTGAGACCGAAGGTCGACTTTTGAAAGTATATAAAACATCTTATGGAATTGGAGATGCAGTTGGTTTTGTTAATAATGGTGATATGGCATTGTTCAACAGTGACACATACATGACTGATGGAAAGAATATTGTATCATGTCTCGAAAATATCAACGTTGCCACAACAATTATCAGGCTAGCTGATACAGCGATAATCAGTCATTGTTTGCTGGTCCATCAATTATGCTTTTGAAGGATGCCACTAATCACCCCAAGAACCATAACATAACAATTAGTGCTGCTAGAACTGAAGTTGCATCAATGAATGAAAACTTCAACTAGAGATTCGCAGCACATCGATCAATGTTCAGTGGTGATGTGTGTGACTCCAATTTAATTATCAATGTTTTACTCAGGACAGTGCATGATTCAATTAGAAAGGTTTGACACTTATGTTGACCTCAATGAATACTGTCATGACCCCAATTTTATTATGAATGTTTTACTCAGGACAGTGCATGATTCAATTGGAAAGTTTAGTCTCTGGTTGACAAATATGATTAATAATATAAAATACAGCTTTAAATATCATTATTATCAACCTGGTTCATTTCATCCACCCTCTAGTTACATAGAAAATAATTTTTTCCTATCTGTTGAATCTTCCATAATGATTCAGATGACTTCCACAACTATTCACTTCTTTCAACACTATAAACCGATTTTCCGGACATGGGGATGTATATTTGGCAACTCTATGGACCACTTTACCGGTCTGGGGCAACATTCTTCTTAAGAGTCATAGTAACCGTCTATATATACTTTGGCATACCTCTATTAACTTCCTTTTTGATATAGATATTATAATTTGGATTACCTCGCAAGTTAAGCTTGAATACAACTAGAAATCTTGAGGAAAAAGGCAGTTTTTGAGCGTGTTTTCCGAAGGGTGAATTTCTATTCAAAATGGCAGCTTTCAAAGCAAGATGAGATTGAAGTGTCAGATTATGAATTATCAGAATATTTTGCAGTTGTGACCTAATACAGATGATTGAAAATGAGAGAAAACATCTGGAGAGGCAGTAGAATGTCTTTGTGGGTGACAGTTATGACAAAACAAATAAATGATTGTTCTTGTGACTCTTTTGCAACAGGTGGTTGCATGAATCATAAACAATAAAAAAAAACAAGCATAGAAAAAGTAAAAAGAAGATTGTGACAAAATTGTCCAATTATGAGACAAGCACATATATCTAGTGGAAGAATCCCCAATATCAGTACAAAAGAAACTGATTTAGTTATGCCTCTAATAGAAACTGATTTAGTTATGCCTCTAATAGAAACTGATTTAGTTATGACTCTAATATTAATATGGAAAATTAAGTAAAAAAATTCTGAACATTGATGGTAATATTATTGCTCCTCACCAACAAGCATTTCAGATTAGAAGCAAACATAATTTAAACTAAAATTACCTAGAGATAAGACCCAATTAGTTTATCTCTGATTAAACATGTTAAAATGTATTTTATTTTCATAATACAAACAAATATTGCAATAAATGTGGTACTCACTCTAAGTATCAGGAATGTTTAATTATTGAACTTCATTGACTCGGATATTGAGAGTATATGGTTGGAATACTCGTGTGAGATGACCTTGGTGATCAAATTTTTCATGCTAGTGTCTGCACTGTTTTCAAATAAACTACTTTATCTTTTCAGAAAATTTGTGAGGAAAACACTATTAGTAGAGGTAATGAGTCTATGTGTTGGCTATATGTTGAATAAAGACAGATGGAAGAGAAGAACAGAATTTATATGAAACTCAAACAGCCTCTTGATGAAAAAATTACCCAAATATCTGCCTTATATGGAAGAACTACCAGAAATAACAGCATGAGATGCTACTGACATTTTAATTCGATTAACTAAGAAAGAAATTTTTCCTTATATTACTGTTGAATAAATCTATATTTTATGATGATTAAAATGTTGTGTACAAGTACTTTAGTATGCTGAACATATTGTATAAATAGCACCTTCAACAATTTTAACTAGACTGTATTATTACTGGATTACTGGCCATCCTATTAAACAAGGCTTGGTGATGACAGCTTCAGAATAATGCAGTCTTCTTGTAAACTTTACAAAAGGATTTCAAGTTTAACGATGTAGAAATGCTACATTGGCAAGTAACATTATGGCACAGCTTTAAACTTCTACCATAATGCCTACTAATGCTTTTGAAGATCAAAACAATGGTACTCAACAATTACCTTACAAATATGGTAATATTACTGCAAGAGTTTTGATATAACAAACTAGTAAAAAATCATTAGCAAGTAGCATCTTTACAACAAGGCTGTCAGGAATAACAATACGGTAATGTTATCATATTAACAAACAACATTTTTGCATGTCAGTAAGCTTCCTCTTTGTAGCAATATTACCGTATATGTTGGGACACAAAAATATCATTTTTAAAGTAGTTTTTTGTGCTCTGTATGTTCTGGAACATATTGGGTGTTTGTAGTAGTAAGTTAGAAACAACATAAAAATCATTCCAAACTTGCATGTTGGAAAATGCACTCCAACTTAATTTTTATTTTTAAAAAAATATAAAACTGTGCACTTGAGATAAAACTCTTTAGTCCACTGCATCATAATCTCCATCAACACAAACCCTTTTCCTGCACATGTATGATCTATTATTTCAATGCAAGAATATTTGTTTACTTTTCTCATGTCGTGAATAATTATCTTTCAAGGCAACACCTCTCTTGAAGTGGAAACTGCAAGGACTAAAATCGGATTTTTTTTAAATCTTTACCAGTTTTAACCCCCATTTTATTGTCAGTCCGTTTAGCAGTGACATCAAAGTACACTTGAGTTTCATTCATGTTAAATGCCATATTGCTGACAAAATCATCTTCTCTTCAGGCCTTCACAAATTTGTCAAATATTTTATTTTCTCCTGATTTTTTAAAAAACTTTCTCATGCGTATCAGAAAAAAGGAGCTAAAGTTATATATCAGCCGACTTTGTATACTTATTACAACACCCCCTAAAAAACAAACAAATCCGAACCGAAAACAATACAAAATGGCACACTTAAAAGAATCCAAAGTCGGCTTCCAAGGTCGGCTTGCTTTATAATAAAATAACATTTGTATTGATCCCCTTTTTAAAAAAAAATAGCTTAAAAGTATCCAAAGTATACAAAGCTTGCTTTGTAACAAAAATAACCTTAGTCTTTGATGTCATGTCAGTAAGTTCAAACAACGAGTTTACTGCTTGCTACCAGTCGTGTTTATTCACAACCCAAGTTTCTATTTGCTTCACATCTGTAGTTATAATTAATACAAACGGGCATAAATGTGTGCGGGTAAATAGTAGACACAGCAATAATTTGCTTTAATCATCCTTTTTGTAACCCATGCTAGCGAAAAGATTGTCACTTGCAAGCAAGTGAATATATTTTGCAAATAATGATTTTTATTTGTGAGATACTCTTATACAGTTGACCTTGATATAATTCAGTCTTAGCTTTTTTGTGCACCTAACACCATATCATGCATGAATAGCAGATATCTTCAACCAATCGGTTAATTATTTCCAACTCGTTTGCAATTTTATTGGATACAGTTTTCAATTGGACAACACATTCAAACTTTTGAGTACAACCAAACACAATTTGTTTCTCAATGTTCACGTCAATTAACAATATGCCATGTGTTATCGGACATAAAATCAGTGCCTACAATTAGGGTATTGTTACTGCATGTGTTTGGTGCAAAGCTATGTAGTATTGTTACTACATCTGATTTTGAAGAAAACAAATCAGTGCCTAGAAATAGGGTAATGTTACTACGTAGGTTTGGTAAATAACCATGTAGTATTGTTACTACACCATACTTTGAAGAAAATAAATCAGTGATTAGAAATAAGGTATTGTTACTACATAGGCCTGGTGGAGAGCTATGTAGTATTGTTACTATGTCAGGTTTTAGAGATCTTAAAATCTGTGCTGGGATATAGGGTATTGTTACTACATGGGTTTGGTGGAAAGATATGTAGTATTGTTACAACAGATTTTGAAAACAAATCAGTGCATATAAATAGGGTATTGTTACTATATTGGTTTGGTGGAGAGGTATATATTATTCTTACGAGACCAGGTTCTAGAAATCTTAATATCAATGCTGGGAAATAGGGTATTTTTACTACAGTAGTATTGTTACTGCACCAGGTTTTGAAGAAAACAAAATCAGAGCATAGAAACAGGGTATTCTTACTATGTGAGTTTGGTGGAGGTATATGTAGTATTGTTAAAAGATCAGTAGAGATCATAAAATCAGTGCAGGGAAATAGGGTATTGTTAATACACGTTTGGGAATTAACCATATATTATTATTACTAGCACATTTACTTGCAAAACATGATTCGCTTCACAACTTCTTGTGCTTCTTCTTGCTATACTTGATATTGTGTCTACAAAGTTCAAAATTCCCTTAAAATGGACAAGCAAGCAATTCCTTTTTCTCTGACAGCCATTAAGTACGCTTATTTAACAAATTCGGAACTAATTTTGCTATCACACGAGGACCATCATCGCGACTAGCTAGTTGTTCTTTCGATAATAATTAATCATTTATGTTCATCTTTTCAGGCAAAAGCGGACAATCATTATGCGCGTCATGCAGCAATTCTGGATAGTCGACGTCAACCTCAATATAGTAACTGTAGTTTTTTTTTCTTCAGATAAATCAATGGTTAATTTCTTAGTGTCCTCATAAAAATTCCCCTACTGAAACCCATTTATCAATCGAGTAAGACATCGACTGAGACATATGCCAAATATAAAGGGCATTATTGTCAAGGTAGATAATATAGCTCGACTCAACGTTTGGATCATAATCTTTTAAATATTTATTGCTAGTACTTATGATAAAAATTCCACCACGAATCGCCTTTTCGAAAAACAGATACATATCAATATCGCCATCAGTTATCAATTAGGTCACCGTGCCAGTTATCTTGTATAAAACGTCCCACAAAAACACAGAGCTTGAAAAATACCAAGTGTTATCGAGCTTATACTGATCTAAAGATGTTTTAGGAAAATTTTGAAATATATCAATGAGCAACAAGACATCCTGAACAAGATAAATTTCCATGCATTCACCTAGAGTTTTCCAAGCAAATATTGCCCACACATTTGTGGCGTGTTCAATCTCTTGATACTTTTTCAATAATCTCTTCAATACTTTCGCCTGATAGAGCTGAATAAAATTTATCTTTGTCTGGCAAGCAAACATCATTAAGTACATCAATCGAATCGAGATACTCGTTTTCATAAAGCCGACATTGTCAGCGAAATGTTTCTCTAATAATGTGAAGGCTCTACAGTTTCTAGCGAGAGCATCTAGAGAGGATACCATAAACAGCATGTTGTAGATGAATGGACCAATCGTTACCGACAGGAATTTCTCATAATTGTTAGGAATCGCTCTGTCTTCGCATAATTTTACAATATCGGATGATCTAGCGGGGTTATTATAAAATATCAATCATATCCTCGAAAATTGTGAGCAACGCAGGGAATAAAATTTACTTTATGAAGATCATCCTTACAATGTTTATAAGTGGATCAAGAATGCTTTCCTATCATATAACAATAATCAATCGTTTTGGTCATATCAAGAGGAGCTTTCTTTTTTTGTCTTAGGTTTCTGGCCTTCTGATTCATGTTTATATTGCTGGCTTTCTTCAGGTTCATCATTTCCAATCACTAATGGTTGATTATACTTTTAATAACAATTTTGTCACAAATATGGCATCGCTCTGCTCTATGAAAATCTATGCGGCCAAACTGCAGCATCTTCATCTGATTATTAATCTCGTCGATATATTTTAACTGGCTCGCTAAGCTTAGGATCGATGATAATACAAGTAATTTTATAACCAACATAGAAAGGAACATGGTTAGCTAAATGTACAGTATTTCTTTTATCAGCTTTACGATTGTTTTCCATATGATGTTGGATTGACTCAAAATCATATACAATTGTAAACGGCATTATAGCGGAATTTCTAAACTTACTAAAATTTAACAAGTTGTTTTCTTTGCTCGGTAGCGTTGTTTTCTGTTTATAAATACATCCAGCAATATGTGCCTGCAATTTGTCGTTATCGTGGAATCCATGCAGACATTTATAACAAAAGATTAGTTTTTCCTTGTGCTCGGTAAACTGATTTTCAAGTAATCCATTCAAATTCTTTATTAGCGAGTAATGATGATAAAAAACAGTACATTCACGGTCACAGGTCCAACAGTTGGTGATATTCTCATAGGATACATTTTAAAGAGCTATCAAGAACGAAAACATTAATAGATAAGTCGTTTTGTTGCTCAATTTTTATAATCGCTTAATCAGAGTTGGGAAATCAATACCATTTAAATTTAATGCTGAAACATGGGTAACATTTTGAGACTCAATTAGCGTCTTTATCAACAGGAAATAGGCTCGCTAACAAACTTCACCTGATAATACTTATCATTATCACTAACAATATTAATAACGCAATGAGTATCTATAATTTTCTTTGATAAACTAACGAATTTTCCACCTTGCAGCTGGTCTTATTTATAACTATGAATCAATAAATAATCTCGAGAAACCAGAATCCAACCTGATCCAGATTTAGTGTAATTGTTTATTTTGTTATCGATTTCTTGTGTCAATACATTAAAAACTTTATTTATATTATCAACATCATACGCGTAAATAACTTTTGGGTTTGATTTTATATAAGGTCGAATATATTTATCAGCGCCAGTAACATGCTGAAAAGTAACTCAAACTTCAAATTTTAACACGAGGCTCTTTAGTGTGAACATAATTAATAGCGGCTTTTATTAATTTTTCTAGCGGCTCGGGATCAATTTCAACTCTATAAGTATCACTAAAACCAGCAAATGAATCGATCTCATTAATATTGATTTTAGATTTTTTTACTTCTTCAAGCTCGCGCTGTAATCGCTCAAGCGCAGCAGTTGATTTATAATATTTATGTTTAATTCCAGTTGTTACAGTGTAATCATCAATTAAGCGTAATATATTTTGATGACGAGTCCGCTTGTTCCTTTTACCGGCATCTTTATGAGATCCAACATCAGCAAGTACTTGTCGGAGCAATCTTTATTGGATTTCTTTTTGCATTTCGTATAAATCACGTTCTGCTTTAGGATATTTTGTTTTTAGTCTCGTTAGCCTTTCATATTGTTTCATTTTTCGTCTCGCAACCTCCGAAAGTATATTTCGTCATCGGCATTATAGAATACTATAATTATATAAAAGTCAATTATAAATTTTAATGTTTTAAGCAAACATTAACGATAAAGATAAATATATAACAATGTCATTTCCAGCTGGGTTAAATAATTGCAAGTGGCTACTACAAGGATCTGATCAGGTTCGTGGTAAAAGCTGTTATCAGGAATACTGTGGACGCCATCTGGAATACATGAGAAGGGCTAACTCGAAAGGCTTAAAGAAATGCATACATTGTGGTCCTGGAGCTCGAGGAAAACACCAACTGTGTTGCAAATGCGGTAGAACTGATTATTCAAATTTATTAAACATTACAACAGAAGAAACTTAAAATGTGGCGCATATAAGAAAAATCCTCCAAGTATGCGACCTTAAGCGTTTTCATATAACTATTTATATTGAATATTGATAGAGCATATATTAAGGGAAAAGTTCTGATATTTCCTGAAGATGAGCGTTATAATACCATACTAAAGATAGCATTAGACAAGGTAAGTTCACGAGTTATACAAAAGGGTGTTAATGTTATGCATATCCAAGATCACATTAACGATGGTTTTTCAAAGCGATTACTAAGCAATTGAATGCAAACTAGAATAAATAAAACGCTAGAACGACTGGAAGCTAAATTAGCCAGACGTAGCGCTCTAAGGTTCTTTCTGGCGCTCTTGTAATGTTTATCACGATATTTATCACGCTTAATTTGCATTCTATCCAGCTTATGAATATGTTTTTGTTTTTCATCTTTTTTGAGCTCATTTTTTTTCTTTTAATCTTTTTTCTTTCATCATTTTTTAAATCTTTTCCTCGGGTCTACCTCGTTAGTAAAATTTTCTAAGACCTTCAACAGTTGTTACATGTGTAGGCTTCCAATGAAAACTCCTAGCCGCAGATCTAGCTGCAGGTTGTTTTTTTTATTTTATAGGTTCTTCATAGTATTATTCTTCGGGTGGCAGTTGGCTGACTTCAGGTTTATCATGATGTTGTTGCTTACACAAAATTGTCTCTTTTTTCTGCTCTTGCTCCGTCAGCTTGTTGGTATACTCCAAAAATCATATTTTTGGCCTTAGTTTATCAATAAACCTGACATCGAGATTAGCACCAATGGGATTTTGTTTTATTAAGTTTGCATTCTCCAAATTTCGTATACTCGTGCCATTCCAATTCCATAATATCTAGCTAATGCTGCAACTGTTTGATGATTTCTCAAATTTACAAGGTCTAATTTGTCGTGTACTGTAAAGTCAACTGTCTTTGGCATGGTTATAAATTTAAAAAAAAAAGAAATGCAGGAAAAGATGCAAGAAAACATATATGAGAATAAATATAAAGCCTTCACAATCAATATTGATTTAATGATTATTTGACAAAGTAAAGACTTCACACGTCATTTTTATGATTATTTGTGCTGGGAGTTTGACCCTAACAATGAGAAATTTAACAAAAACATTATGATTCGATAAGATTTATAAATTATATATTTTGTTTGATGATATCAAATTTGTCGTTTTCACATTATTTTTTTTTTCGCTTTAGGCTCTTTTGTCGATTTTAATGCTGTTTTTTCGTTACATTTTCTTAATTCGTTCAGGACCAACCTCTTGGGTTTCTCTAAGTGATTTTCATGTGTTTTTTCAAAAATAGATTTTCTCACAGCAATGACAAATTTCGAGCAAAGAACAACGGATAATCATCATGAAACAAGCAAAAGATGATCAAAAGAAAATGTTGAAAAAACCCACGAAACTCACTTAGGGAAATCCTGTGGTTTTGACACGAACGAAATAAGAAAATCTAACGAAAATCTTTATTTATGCTGAGGAATTTGCCCTAACAACAATGAGAAACTTAACAAAAACATCATGATTCGATAAAATTTAATAAGTTACATAAAGTTTGTTCGTTTTTATATTATTCCATTATTATTGGAAAAAACTTAATTTATCACGAGTACAAAAAAACATTAAATTATATAAATTATATAATTTTGTTCGATTTTTTTAAATATCAAATTTGTTTATTTTTCATGCTTATTTAGTCGATTTTAACGCTGTTTTTCGTTTCGTTCAGGTCAATACCCCAAGGTGTTTAAGTATGAATTTTATTATTTTGTTGTCATTTTCACATAAAATTGATCGTTATCAAGCAGAATCATGAAATAAGAAGCACAAAAATCATAATTGTGTATGAAATCATTAAACAATTATAAAATTTATACTTGAAAACACTTTAATGCTTTGACAATGAAGCTTTGCACATAACATTGTTTAGATTTTTTTTACTTCTTCAAGCTCGCGCTGTAATCGCTCAAGCGCAGCAGTTGATTTATAATATTGGTGTTTATTTTGTTAAATACTTTTCACGAGTAACATTGTTTTAGCTGATTTGATTAATAATCAGTTTTTATTATTTTGTTGTGTGAACATTATCTTGGGGCATTGCCTCCATTTGTCACCTCTCATGATATTAATGGGGACTTACGGAAATGGAACAGAGTGAAAAAGAAGAGATAGCATATTTAATGCTTCAACCCCATTTAAACAGATGTTGATCATTATTTGAATTGCATAGTGTATCAGTGTATCCAAAAATCAGTTTTTGTGCTCAGTGTTTCTAAAAAATATTTGGCTCAAAACTAATTCCTGTTATCTGATATTGAACACTGCAGAAAAAATGGGATATCCTTCTTTTTGCAGATTTTCCTGAGGTTTTTTAACATTTCTTACTTGAAATCTGCTTATGGTTTCCCCTAAATACTTATTTTGACATGTATATTAACTTGGAGAATTGGCTTCATGAGCCACGTTATGTTCCAGTTTTGTCTAATTGATTATAATTTGACACGGAATAAAACCAACGATGTTAGTGGATCAAAAGTTAATACATTCAAGTTATAATTGTTTTCTCTTCCTTGATCATAACCGTTGAAGAAAATCTTTAAACAATCTAACCTTCATTCAGTTGTGCATACCATTAACCTGTTAGCTCTGCCAAGTTCATAATTGATTTTACAAAGGTGTGATATTAGCTGACAAAAGGTGTAAACTGTAGCTGAGCAAAGTCAATCACTGCCGCATACAGTAATTTCTTGGGAGTCACCACAGGTTCGGCAGGAAATTAAGCCAAAGGTGAATTGAAGGTAATTAACAGTGATGCTCTAGAGTAAATCTATGTGCATCATAAAAATACACAGGCTGGAATTTCCACGCATTAAAATTGGGTCACATTTAAATTCCAAGCATCATAACTTGAGGGCATGCATATACTGAGAACCATGGTCTTTGTGTGCATGTTGCATAGTTAAAATTAGCAGTGTACTTTGGATCTTGTCAATTAAGGCTGTACTAAATTATGAAAACAAAATGTTAGAACATCACACATAGCACAGAACATCCTCTCATTATGGATAACTACTTAACGTACAAGATGTGTGTGCAAATACAAGAACCTGAATAGTGATCACAAGGGTAATTTACATGCAGAATTTGTTTAATATAATGTTACATGCGTCTATATTAAACTAATGCTGTGTCAACTTTGATTTTGTGGTATTAGTATCCAACCTTCTATACATCTGTCTGTTCATTTTCCCTGTCTATATCAGAGTTGCAAGAAACAAGTTGAAACTTGCCAAGTGTGTTCTTCTTGTTATGAACATGTCACATGCACCTATACTGGGTCACTGTGATCCATTTTTCAGGACTTATTAACCACTTGAAATTTATATCTTGAATAATCAATTTTCAAATATTGCCACTGATACTGCTTCACAATACTGATCATTGTCACTAACTTGGTTCTAGATTTTGCAGTGAGCTAAAAATGCATTCTCTTGGAAACACTTTACAAAATTCAGATAAAGAAACCACAAACAAAAGTGTTTTGTCATTGTTTATTGGCATTATCAAAACTACAAATCTGTAGCCAATAATCAGCACACAGTCGCCCATATTGAATGTCTTGAGCACACAGACACTACTGGCATATAGCCCAATTAACAAATACACAATACACACATACATGAAAAATACATAATTCATAGTTAATTTACAACCTTTAACCCTTGTCACATAGCCTACTGAGTAACACATACCCCAATTCTAAGTGGATTATTATACCTGACACTGTATAATAGCATAAGCAAGTAATTTCATCAAGATAAAAAACATGCTTCCTTCTTTTATAAAATCAGAACCTAATAAGCTGGTCAGCATACACAAAGAATCCATCACAAGAGAAATCAAACCTTGTGAGGAAATGAAGGAACACTATATCTTGATGGCAAAGAGCTTCTATAAACTTTGTCTTCAATAAAACTTTGGAAAAATGTTATTCAATATATTTGATCAAGTAGGTAAACAATGTGTGATTCCAACTGCTGACATTCAAAGAAGTGTTAATGCTAATGCTAACTTAATTCACCAGGTAGAATCACAAATTCCAAAACACTTGAACTTTAAAAAAAATCATTCATAATCATATATTCTTAGTTAATGCAACCCTATACAACTGGTCTCATTTTCACCAACAGTTATCTTGAATTAAGACTTATGTTTAAAGCACAACTTGTGTTTTGTTGTTAAACCCAGGACCTTAATTTCAACAACACAAGTGTTGGGTCTAACCTCAAGGTATTTGGTTGGTCAATTTTGATTTGGACTAAACTTCAACCAATCAGTTCACTGGCTGTGGGACTTAAATACAAAACTAGACTTGAGATCTGTTGGTAAAGTTCCGACCAAGTCTGATTAGAACAGTAAATCTATCTTAACTATGACCCTTGCTCTAAAAAATTCAGTTTGAAAGTAAACTTAATTACACTTCAAGTCAATGATTTTTAATGAACCCGACCCATTTCCTTATTTATCAAAAGTCAGCCTATAATTTCTAAATTCAGCTTTCAAACTGGAATCAATCTATTTACTATAGTCTGGCCATTATAAAACCTTAAGTTTCCTAAGAATGTATTACCCTATTATATCAAATGACCAAATAAGATAATCTAAATATGATTATGACAACCATGAGATCATGACATAACACCAATAATGCATGCTTCATGCACTAGCACCATTCTTTTTGTCTTAGTTTTTGAAATGAACATTTTGATTTTAATGGAGCTTGCTTGTAAAAAACAAAGGTACAAAAAGACAAAACCTCAAAACAAAACAACAAAATCTGTAAATAGCCTGGAAGAGTTGGACACCTAATTGAACAGCTATGTTCTTTGAATTCATACCATCCCTAGTTTTCACGAAAGAGAACTGAACAGACATGCACATGCTTGCTTTGGACAATGCTAATATTTCATTATATTACAGATACAAAAATGGTAGAACACATGATCTGTAGAAGACTAGCCACAGCATAGATAGCTACATCTTGTTATATATATATATATATATATATATATATATATATATATATATATATATATATATATATATATATATATATATAAGTACTGCACCACAATAAATAATCCATCAATATGGGAAAGACACACTGCTGTACATACATAAAACCTGTGAAATAATCTGGACAGTTTTAGTACTTCTTCACACTGCATTTGGGTACATTAACACACACAAGCACAAAATATGTACAGAATTCTCAAAATACACAAAAGCATGTTATGGTAGTTTCTAATGATTTGTTCAATAGAAATGTGGCACATTAAATGCTGAACTAAAATATGTACACTTGGTCGAGTCATGGATAAACACTTCAAGCGTTTCTATTCCAGGACATTTTTTTTGTGTGTAAATATATCACAGTTTTCTGATGGGCAATTAACTAATTCCCGAAATAAAGATATGTCTTTACAGTTACATGAGCAGAAATAATAAGAAAAACCCGTACAAAATAATATATGCTTGCCTGCAACACAGATATTCTAGTTTATCACAATTCTGGGAAAAATTGACCCATTCAACCTATCTTTTCAAAGCCTTAAGAATATGTGAAATTTGGAAAACTTTTTTTTCTTTAGAGAATATTTTTTTAAAAGGGAAATAATACAATACCAAGGATGACAAAATTTGTCAGCTCTTTGTGCAGTGGAAAAATACAAGCATTACTTTTAACAAAAATGGATGCTTAAGAAATGCATCATCAAACATTGGGTGCTTACAAATAATATATATACTTACTTATTAGTCAAGTTCAACTGCCAACAATATAGGCCCTGATCTGCCATAATGAGCTGGCTGATTAGGTTCTATATTGTTTGCTCCACTGATTAATATTGACAAACTATAAAGACTCATATTTGCTGGTATATTATGTAACAGCAGAATTGGGTCTTTGCAGTCAGCAGTAGGACTTACCCTACAAGTCCATATATATATATAATCAACTTAATATAAAGATACAGCATCAAAAGAATTGACTAGTAATGAAGCCGACCAGTAACTGATTATTGATCTTTTTTGTCTTGTTTGCAGAAAAATCCTAATGCAATAATTAATATGCTAGAGTGTTAATTTTATTCCCTAGATAAAGATGAAAAGCAAATCCCCCATCCCACATGATGCACCAGATTAACATTGGGCTGGATTCGAAATCAGAACTCAAGAAATATTTGGTTCATGCAAGAGCAGTGCATACAAACTGCACAATCATATTAAGCTCCAAGAAAATACCACAAGGGTCAAAAAAGTCTGTCAATGATCAACACTGTCCATAACTTCCATCATTTTAATATGCTGCTTTCTGACATAAAAAAGCAAGCCTTGGAATACTATAATAACAAATAAATACAAAATTTCCATATAAATCACAAATTGCTTTATTATTTTCTAATATCTGACATACCTGCTTGTGTCACTATCTTGGCCATTTAAGTGACAAAGGACAATGTGTTCTTAAACTAATTATTTGTCTTAAGAGTGTTTTCAGCAATGTTTGCAAAACTTGACCTCAAATATTCAACATTAAAATGAAGTGCAGTCTCAGAGCTAAAGAAATTATAAAAAGGGGGAGGGAGTGAGGAGAGAGAGAGAAGGACAAAAAGAAACAATCATCCCAATGAATCAGATAACCACAATGCCATAAACATTTATTATATTACTGAACAATGCCCAAATGACTGACTTCAAAAGAGCATAAAGTTAAGGCATGCATGTGGTAAAGTTGTTAAATCAGAAAAATGAAGGTGAATTAAATGCAACAATGCAACAGACATTTATTTATAAATATGAATCCCCTTGGCAAAAGGAGCATACCTGCCATAGATAACAGAAAGTAGACTGGTATGACTGATTGAGGAGAATTAGAAGCTTTGCAAAAAGTAATACCATGAAGCATCGACTAAATTCCATCAATGTAAGGTCAAAGTCTGATTAGTCAAGGGATAAAGATGCAGAGACAGTATCAAGGAGGTGGAAAATACAAACATCACTCAAGTGTGCAAATTTCACTGTAAACATCAAACTGAACTCATTCTGGTCAACTAAATTTTTATGACCACCGACGCCCTATTGAATGGTCCAATGAAAGTTAAACTGGTCAAGTCATCATTCTGGCCAACCATAAAATTTGTATGGCCACTAAGACCTTATTGAATATTTCATTAAAGTTAAACTACCAAGTCATCATTTTTGCCAACCATGAAATTTGTGTGACCACTGGCACCCTATTGAATATTGAACCATTGTATGATCCTTTAAAGTCTCTTCAAAACTCTGTAAATTTCTACTGCTCAAATCTTGGTATCATATATTTGTGACATTTATCTGTTTTTACTTATACTGTTAAGGTTAAAATGAGGAAGGTCAAATAAAGTTTCATACATCTTTATTATAGGTACTGACTACACAAGTAGCATGCTACTTCTTTCTTTCTCTCTCATAAATTTGGATCAATGATATTTCCTCCTACCCTAGTAAAGACTAGTTTTGTCCACTCTTGTATATATATAATGATTATCTATGGGGATAATCAATATGGCTTCTCTGTATCAAAGTTATTGTATAATTTGAAATGATGTCAGCATGCAATCTGCAACTCTTGTGGGTGCACATAAAATCTAATATGACAGTCAATAATGTTAATAAGTAATGTAATATTTTTTGAATAGCTGACATTACATCAGCATCTTTATATAAAAATGATTTTAAATAACTAAACTGATCTTATATTTGACAATATATGACTATAAAAGTAACAGGTATTTGAAATAATGATATTCATTAAGCTGTACACCCTGCTTCAAAGAAAATGATGTACATGTAAATCCATCTGAATATAACAAATTAACAAATCAGAGATCTCAAGCAAATATTTTCTTTTTTAAAAACTTTTTTTTTGTATTAAGGCATTATGTTTAATTTCTTTTGTACAATTAAGTCACTGAAACCTCTGTAACTCAAAATGAATGGGAATTCCTATAAAAACGCTTGTGAGTTTTGGATAAAATGATAAAAAAAAGTTTACATTAAAGACAGTCCTTCAAAAAGAAATGAAGGACGAGTTAACACAAAATGAAACATTTCCTATGTTGGACAAGATTATGCTAAATCATTTTTGTCCAGACAACAAACCATGTACAAAGAAAAAAAAAACCATCATGTGCAAGAATGAAAGGCAAAAATCTTGTATGCTGAATGTAGAAATTTTACTGTAAACATCAACTAGAACTCATTAACTGCATGCAAAACTTACAATGCAGTGAAATGTAATATTCAACACTGAGAAAATGGTCTATGTACTGGACTCGATTATAAGTCAGGTCCAACCGCAAACATTACAGATCACATAGATCTATACTGTTTTCTTTTCTACAGATTTCTATTAACAAACTGCAAAGACCATGATCTGACTGTATTATGTGATGGGAGCCATGGGTCTATGCAGATTGCAAATTTGACCAAACTTATAAGTGAGTATATATGGTCTATGAATTACAAAAGATCAAGATACAAGTTTTCTCCCGATTTATGATTGCATTTCCAGAAAAAACAATTATCATGTTCAGAAGTTACAGATAACCTCTAATCCTTTGAAAATTCCAAGAAAGACACAATGTCCAAATTACCAAATTGTATCACACTGACAAATATTAAATACTGAATATTTTATAGAATCTTTCAGCATATTGTCCTGTTGTTGTTTTTAGTACATATTTGTCATGGTTCTGATTTTTCATGTACTGTATTTGACATATTTCCACTTGATTAACAAGCACACACAATCTTTTCTTAGTCAAAATGTTTTTAAAGACAAAAATCTGTCACTAATCACATGTCTTGATTCAAGCATGCTGCATGGAAGGAAAAGCAACTGCTAAAATCTGCCTAGATCATTATATTTTCCTCTAATTAATCGCCTTCATGCCTGGTGTCTTGTTACCAATTAGCTTTATGGCTTTAGCAAGTCTCAATGAAACATATGGCCACACATGCCTGGTGTCTTGCTACCATTCAGCTTTATGGATTCAGTTAATCTCACTGGAACTTACCACTATGAATGCCTGGTGTCTCGTTACCATTTAGCTTTATGGCTTCAGTAAATCTCACCGGAACTTACTGTCATAATTTGTAAAATTCAACAAAATAATATTTTAAGTAAAGTGCTATGTTGAATATGGTTCTAAGGTTACAAAATGAATAATCTCAGACTAAGATAAGGTATTATCATTATTATTATTGTCATCATGATCATCCCCGTTTTTGGTACTCAAATATTTTCCCTGTATCTTAGGAATGCATATATTCCTTGATATTTGAATATATTGATGACAAAAAGGCCTATGAGCATAACAAAGGCAAATACTGATTATAAACATACAGAAAACACAGGAGGTTGACAGGGGGGTTGGGTAGTGAATTGTATTATAATAATTATCTCCAGTTTGTACTATGTTTCATGAACAAAAAGTACAAAAAAAAAGAACAATGTTAAGAATGTAGAGATTCAGATTTAGTTTTGTCATTCTTTTTGGCTCTTAGGGATAAAGGTCTTCATTTTGGCTCTTAGGGATTAAGGTTTTCATTTTGGCTCTTTGGGAACTATATGACAGCAAAACAGGGTCAAGAGTACTCCAGAATCTGTTTGTGGTAGAATAATAAGTACCTGTGAAAGAAAAAGAAAAGGTTTCCCATTAACAGGCTAAAAAAGATATAAACTGCAATTACAATTTTAAAAGAAAACAAGAAATAAAGCTGTCACAAGAGTTCTGTATCTGTAAATACACAAAAAGATCCATACTAAATGATGATAAACAAAGGAGTTGATGTAGGTCATATTTTGTTATTTCTTTTAATATGGTTATGCTGTACTGTTCAGAATGAATCATTACATCCATTTTGATGACTGTTCAAATAATAGAGTCCAATAAACCTTTATAAGCATCAATGGTGTACATAATCAATGACATGTGGAAAGCCAGGGCCTGTATATCAAAACTATCATCAAAGCATTGCTGTTAACATGTGACCTTGACCACATGGTCAACAGGGTTAGTGTAGCAGAATGAACTGTCATAATGAATCAAAAAACATATGAAAAGAAATCCCTCAAGAAGTTTAAAAGAAATATAAACAAATGTAAAAATTTTCATTGGCTGTAACCTTAACCCCAGGGTCAGATGTGCACAGGTCACATAAAATATCCTTACTTTCATAATGATTCTTCCAAAACATGAAGAAAATCCATCAAGGAGTTTAGAAAATATAAGCAAATGCAAAGCTTTAAATAAAATGCCATAATTTTTTACAACTGTGACCTTGTCCCCAACTCAAAAGAGCAAGACAGCAGAATCGGCTTATAATGATTCATGCTAAGCATCATATCAAAGTATACAAAAAGATGGCAGTTGAAATGTTGATGTAACAGCTAGGCCTCACTTTGCACTCAACAAAAGGTAGGTCTGGTGGATGTACTTTTGATATTGCATTGTATCAGCCAGATTTGTCATAAAAATGGGACCAATTGGGGCATTTCATTTGTTGATGCCTCCAACCAATCTCTAACAATATGGGAGAACTCAAATTCTACAATTTTATGCCCCATAACATCACATTCAGCCTTTTTGAAAGTGTCAGCTTTCAAGTAACTTCTTGACAGTGTGATAATGTTTTTCTTCTTTTTCTCTCAGTTAAGGAACCCAATTCTTCATCTGAAGTTTCACTTTCTGTCTGACTTTCATCTCGGCATTTGTGGGTTTTACCAACCTGCTCACTATAGTTGTCATATCTGTTTTTGCTGTTTTTGTGGGCTTAGCAACAGTTTCTAGCACATAATAGACTATACAAGCCAGCCAGCACATCTGGTGGAGGAAAACCTCAGAAAAAATCCCAAAGAAGAATATATACCCATAGGAAGCTACTGGCAAGCATTCTCATATACCCATGTTGGGTTGATTAGTGTTGATAAAGCAATACCACCATTACTGGTAAGATATATTTAATTGTAGTCCAGGCTGTGGAATTTGAGTCTGGGCTTGCAATTTTTTTTATAGTCATGAACTCTAAATAATTTTATCTTTGAGCACTGAAGCTTGAACATATGCTTCAAAGTGTGCATTTTGTCAAATTAATGACTATTCACATGAAAATATAAATTTTGTATTTTTTTTAACACATTTCATGTGCAGACTGGTACTGCTAGGGTGGGGTACTGTAAAAACATCACAAATGGGTTGAATCTGATAAACTTCACAGCATAACATCTTAAAACAAAATATTTTAATGAGTTTCTTTTTTAATTTTGTTTTACTTCCACATTCAAATGTGAATTTTTTTTTGGCATTGGCAAGCTTGCAGTCTAGTTTGGTAGCAGACACTATATTCAATTTCTGATTGTCACTTAATTTCTGTCTGCAATAAACACTATTTAATGCCTGATTTACCTATTTTTTCAAACATGAATTTCTGATTCAAGTTAGAATTGTTACTAAAAAAATTTCATTGTTACAGTATAACCTCTTTTGAAAGACCACCCATTCTGCCAGAAAATTATGGTCTCTCAAGACAGGTGATCTCTCATAACAGGTCACAGTGGTATATAATCATTAAGTTTGTGCACTGAGAATATGGTTTCTCAAGACAGGTGGTCTCACATTGCAGTGGTCATTTCAAGACAGGTTTCATTGTACTAATTTTAATTATGATTTGTTTTCTTAAAAATGTGCACTGTTTCTTGTACAATATTGCAAGTATACTATACAGGTATACAATACTGTATGGGTCACCTGTCAGGTAAGTTCAGTCACTGACAGTTTCCATGATTGATGCACCTTTAGTCTACTTTTTATTGTTTGGAGTTCCTTTTTAGGCATATTCTGATGATATAAATATATACTACTGGGTCTACAAAAAAGTGACATATTTTAAGACCGCTTCATCCTGACGTGGAGGAAGAAAGGGAATAACATATATAAATGCAAATATATTTTCTGCATGGGAAACAAAAGTGGTTCAAAATATGATATGGTCGCAGTGGCATAAATAGGTGTATCACCACTTGGCTAAATAATTTTTCCTTCCACTAATATATTTTAATACCTCACTATGAAATATATAATAATAACAAATACAATGAATAGTTTATGATTATCTCTGAATGATCTCATACAGAGTTAGGAAAGTGGGAGTAAGTAAATAGAGCATAGTGACATGTGCAAATGAAAAAAAAACTGGATTTTGTTCATTTTTACAAAAATGCTAATTGAGCAATCTGAACATTTAATGATCAGTGATATGAAATCAAAATTTAAATAAATTGACTTTTTTGTATTTGCCACTTTTGGTTTATTAAATCTCTTTCCCTGTAGATTCTTGTGTCAACATTTCAAAAATCCCACAAATTCATGTCCTGGCAGAAATAGTACTCCTCTACATGAACATATGAATCATTGAGAATGAGCAATCAAGTTTCTGTGAAACTAACCTAAATAAGAAAGGTGAGCATGATCACTGAAGCATGAAAACTTTTGGTGTATTTTTCTAAAGGATGCATACATGTAGCATGATCACTGAAGCATGAAAACTTTTGGTGTATTTTTCTAAAGGATGCATACATATATCTATTTTCATAACTGTACATGCAAGTGTTCCAGAAAAGTTGAGCCAGCAAATTAAGTTACAATGACTATTTCTGGTATAGTTGTGTAGTACAGCTTACAAGGTAAAAACATGTCTGGTATAGTTGTGTAGTACAGCTTACAATGTAAAAATAGTACAATGACTTTTTTCTGGTATAGTTGTTTAGTGCAGCTTTCAAGGTAAAAACAGGTCTGGTTTCATGACTGTATAAACAACATAGTCCCAGAAACTCACCTACACACAAAAAGGGCACATTATCACTGATGAATGAAAACTATGACACGGTGACATATTTTTGTTATGGAGGCTATTATAGATAAGAATCTATGAGAAGACATATTCATGACTGTACAAGCAACAGTTTCCTAGAAAATGACCTAAATGTAAACAAAAGGCCCATGTGGGACTGTCATTGGTCACATGGCTAACATAACTTAATAGTTGATCATTTCACCAAGCAGGCTTCTATAGTATTGACAAAACATAATCCAATGTAAGCCATCTTCAAAACATTACATCATGCTGACTTTTACCTATTTTCCAAAAATAAAGGCATATTTAATATTCATGTTCTCTTGCTCATAAAAGCACTTATTCAAGATCATAATGATATAAACCAATTTACCAAGTTTTATTGTAACTGGTCAATAAATATAGTCTCTAAAACTTGAAAGGTAACAAGCTCAGCCAATCAGATGCATGATTTCATTGATATGCACTTGCCTCACTTTTTATGGAACCTACCTTAAATAAAGGATGATAGAAGGTTATTTACCAACCTAAAACAAAATACCATTAACAATAAGATAAAAGCTAAGTTTTACTCATAAGCAAACTCATCCAATATAATACAAGATTATTTAACAACTGATGCAATATCACCTCATTAATATGCATGAATCTTGCTAGAACTTGATGCCAGATGCCCATATTTCAAGCTTGATGAACATCAAATATGGTCTCCAATGGGGGCAACATGCTTTTGCCAATCACATGCAAGATCACCTTCTTAATATGCATAGATCTAGAATATGTTTGAAGTCATCCAAGTTCATGATAATCTAAATCTACATTCCATGTTTGATTCAGGTCAGATTAGAAAAATGGCCTGCAGGGTGGCAAGAAGCAACAGATGACAGAACACAGATGAAAGGCCATATCATAAGCTTAAGTCTGTCTTATGTAATGTTAAAAATGTACATGAAAACTGAAATGCTAAAAGTAGGTCACAGTGACTTATGTTACATCGAAATATGCACATATAAAGGTTTGTGACAGTATAAGCAATAGCTTGAGAAAATGATTGAAAAACCCAAAGATGTACATTTGTTAATGCCTTCAATGACTATGATACCAAACATGTAGTATAGTCTCCCCTGCACTTTAGTGCCATCATTCATAAACAAGAGCAATGGTCCATTGATGTAACCAATCTCACAACTTTGATTTTCCAGGAGAACCACCAAAAAGCCCCATGATAAACGCACTTGAATAGAATGACTTTCTAGGAAAAGTTTCTCCTGAAAACAAAACAACTCTGTACAATTCCTAAATTATCAACATGACACTATCATACCTCTTCTTTATTTGTACTCCTTTTTTTGTCATACTAAGTGACAAAATATAATCTGAAGGTTAAAATAATACATATGTTGAATGAAGCAAAAGGTTTAAACTATTTATCAAATACAGTTCTTTTTACAAAATGAGAATATTTGGTCTTCCAAAGTATCACTAATTTTGACATGAGAGCAAAGTTATGACTCATGCTCAGAACTGCTTTGCAATACATCGTTCAGTTGTGATGGTAAAATTATGTGAGCTCAAAATGAGAATATAAAATCAGGTAAGAGCTTACCCTTCACTGTTGAGCACCTCTTGTGGCATGGCCTTTGTGATCAAGTGGTCATCACATTTAAACCACTGGTCTTTATGTTGCCGAACATAGCAAGTGTAGTGGCCACATTCTATTGTTCCACTATGATTTACCACAGCAAATAATGAATACCTGTAACAGTACACCAAGATGATTATAATTGACAAATGGAGTGGGTAGTACATGTAGTTTTATTAGAAAAATTTCAAAGTTACTCCTGTAATTAAACACAATTGTCATACCTACCAATCCATTTTCTTTCAAATGTTTCCAGGCACAGATAATAAGAACAGCTATTGGGTGAAAGAATTTCCACAAATTCAAGATGAGACTATTTCTTCCATTAAAAAGATTCAAATTTGCTGCTGTGGTATGCATATTGAATGTCAGTATGGCACAATTCACATTTAGGACAATTATTAAGTAACAAATTATAATTTATTGACATACATATAGTCATACAAGTGTTTAGCCTATTTCATATTATGATCCATTCAGGGGACAAGAAGATCCTTAAGGCACTCATCTATATTGGATATAGGACTGGTACCATTTTAGCACATGGTGAAAACCACTTCATAATGATCATCCATTCAGGGTTGATACAGGTAACAAGAATTTTACTACAGTCATTGTGGCAGCCATAATGGACGTATGATGCATACAATTTTCATTTAGGTTTCATACAACATCTCTTGGTGAATACCTGCAGCTGATACAGACATCTATTTGGAGAGGAGTGGAGATAATAATACAGACATCTATTTGGAGAGGAGTGGAGATAATAATATTTTAAGGATATTTAGAGGAGTAGCAATAACAAGATTTTCAAAATATCTGCAGCGTTCACCATATTGGACATCAGATCAGCACCATTTTTTTTTAAGGTCAAATAGACACTACAAAAAAAATCTTCTGGTGAAAACTATTTTCCATTCGAGCAAAGTTTTGACAAGAAGATTTTTAAGATGGCTACCATGGCATCCATATTGTATTTCAGATTGGAACCATTTTCATGCAGAACCAGCTAGGCATAATAAAAAAAAAGTCTTCTAGTGAAAACTTCGTATTGATATGATCATCCAGAGGAGTAGCAATAACAAGATTTTCAAGATGACTTTTGTGGTGGTCTTTTTTGAATATCTGACATCATTTTCATTTGGCATCAACTAGACACCTTAAGAAGTTAGTTTTTTTTAAACAGAAACATTTGATATGACCATCCATTCAAGTGGAGCAGTGATAAGATTTTCAAGATGGCAGCTATGGTAGTCAATCTGGGCATCATATTAACACTATTTTCATTTAGGACCAACCAGACACATTAAGAAGTGAGTGAAATCCTATGTTGATATGACCATCCATATGAGGAGTAGCAATAAGACTTTAAATATGGCTGCTGTGATGACCATACTAGACATTAGACTGACACCATATTCATTTAGTTTCAAATGGACATCATAAAAAGTCCTATAGTGAAAATCCCATACTGATATGGCCATCCAATCAGGTGAAGCAGTGACAGCAAAATTTCAATATGGCTGTTGAGGAGGCTATATTTGATTTTCACATAGGACCATTTTCATTTATGACCAACTTGGCCATACAAAGAACATGAATGTAAAGATTCAAGGCAATCCTTTTGTACTTTAAGAGGAGTAGTGCTAATGAATGAATGGATGACAGATATCAGACAACACACAAATCCCAAAAGTCTTTTTGGTCAATGACCAATAAAGGTGAAAAAAAACACTTTTTATCATTAACAAAGCTAAAAAAATTTAAGTAAAGATCATTCATGCAGTTTGACTGATTTTGTGTCACATAAAAGTAATAAGGATGGAAAGAAAGACACCATACTTTCATTTTTATAGCTGTGATAAAATTCATTTGTACAAAACAAATAAAACATTTCTCAACAAAAATATGTCATACTTGTTTTCACAAGAAAGACTCCTGGCAGCTTCCTGCACAACTTGCAGTGAGTATCCATTGTTGTTGTTTCGAGATGAGGACATAAAAGGAGTCATATCTAACTCCTCAGGGAAAGACACATAGGTTGCAATTTTCTTGTGATAACCCGTGGAATGCTCAAATCGCTAGATAAAAGGAAAACAATAATAATATATAAGATAAAGAAATGGGATAAACAATAGAGCTAAGATAGATACTGTGATAACGGAAATGATAAATAATTGAAAATAAATATGCATAAATGCATGTTTTGCACAGTTCCATATTTTATAAAACATAAGGAACAATTTTAAACTGGCTAGCAAGGATTCAGGATCTCTCCTCACATTAGAGCAAATATTTAAAATTGTCTGACCATAAATAATTGCTATTTTTGAATAGCCAATCACTTCTTTGCAGTTCATTTTTGTTGGAAAACTCTTTTCTAAAGTGTTTACTTGCAATATTGATACCTGTGGTAATCTAAAAAGTTTTAGAAATATACAGATTGGATCCTGTCACACATTAAAAACATACAAGAGTGAGTGAGCCTCATCTAATGTCCACCTTGACTAGGTTTTATCTGCTGCCTGCACCATATGGTCCTAAACTTTAGCATGTAAGTTTGAACATGTAAAATTGTAAAACTTACAAAAATATTGGTCAGGGTAAAAAGGTTTTTGCTTTAAATAAGCTTGAACTAGGTGGATTATGTGAAAATGATGTAACTCAGTAGACTGGATTAGAGAGTGGCTACAATGGACACTGCCATATCTATACATTGCCAGAACTCATTCAAAATAAGTAAGGCTCATAAGAAATTACACAATAATGGCAGAAATGAATTTCCAGGAATCCACAATAAGGTAGTTTCTTCTTTCCTTTTATTCTTTCCATTGCTGAGTACAGAAGTCACCTCTAAGATCTGAGAAACTCCTACAGACCAAATGTTAAAAAATTCTTTTCTTACACATCAGGGATAACATGTTCACATAATACATGTAAGTGCAGTATGCACTTCTTTGTCATAGACTTTGACCTTGAAACTGGCTATATGGATAGAAAATTAAGGAACTTGTCTCCGATAATATTTTGAAATACCTATATCCTAAGTCTGGTTAAATCTAGGATTAATATTTTTTGGAGGAAAAAACTTGCATTACTGAACTTGAATCCTTTAAAGTATACTGCTAATATATCCAAAAACTGAATTTGGCTAAAAACTCTAGTCGAGACCTCTGACCTTAAAATGAATGTTAGTGTGCTGGCCAAGAACTTGTTAATTGGAATGCATCTAACTACAAAGTAGGGTTAAAATTCATTTGTATAATTCTCTGTGTTTGTAAGCTCAATGATGTACAATGCAAGCAATTACATTTGACTGGGTCAATCTCAAAATCACTTGTTGTGATCTAAAAGATCTGCAGCATTTTCATTCAGAACTATTTACATATTTCAAGAATGTTTAGTGGAAAATTTCATGTCATTGCCAACATTCATGAAAAAGGAGTAATGAGAAGATTTTTGAGATGGTCACTATGGTTCCTAGTCATATCAACACACTAAAAGAATTTATTATATAAAAAGGATGAAGCAAAAAAAACAGAATGAGAATAATTTTGTAAATAAATTGTTGGGATCTAGTCATGTCCTGAAGAAATTGCATGAACAGCAGAAAGTAAATATTACTGGGATGTTAAAATGCAAATTCTACTATATTAACATAGAGGGAAGACAAGATGTAATTTTCCAATAATTTCACATTTCATCTTTCCAGTTTGCTTTCTTGTATTTGTTCCACAAATCTCTTTCTAATTCAACGCTTAATACATAAACAGTAGTGACTATTAAAGGGGTAGAAAAATCAAAAAATCATGGTTTTCTTTTGACAAGCAAGTTTGAAGATCTGGTTGCCCAGCAGCTTTTCTGGTTACCCAGAATTATTAGAAACTTTTGTCAAATATATATTTGGTCCCATTTGCAAACAATAATTGTAAACTCACCAGTTCTCCCAAATCTTTAATAAATATCCAATTAAATATTTAATTAACACAGATATTTAAATTCTTAAGGTAGTCATTTTAATCCATGAAAATACAAATCACCAACATTATTATTGTCATTTTTCCATTTTAGATATTATGTTCAAAAGGTTTAAATAAAGCTCAGCTAAGTTTTGAGAGAATACCGGAGTGAGATTAAAAACTTATGCACATCTATAAATGAGATATCAGTGTTGCTGATAAACACAAAATTTAAAGGCATCATAAGTCTCTGCCAACCACTTGGTTACACTTCCTAAATTCGATCTAGGTATGCTGCTTCAGAAGAGATTATTCTGCAGCTCAGTATACAAGTTGTAGAACCACAGATGCCTTTCTTAAAGCAGTAGTCAGAGACGCCTTCATTACTGTGGTAGAACCAAAGATGTCTTCTTTACTGTGGTTTACTGTGGTAGAACCACAGACGCCTTCATTACTGTGGTAGAACCAAAGATGTCTTCTTTACTGTGGTTTACTGTGGTAGAACCACAGATGCCTTCATTACTGTGGTAGAACCAAAGATGTCTTCTTTACTGTGATTTACTGTGGTAGAACCACAGACGCCTTCATTACTGTGGTAGAACCAAAGATGTCTTCTTTACTGTGGTTTACTGTGGTAGAACTATAGATGCCTTCATTACTGTGGTAGAACCAAAGATGTCTTCTTTACTGTGATTTACTGTGGTAGAACCACAGACGCCTTCATTACTGTGGTAGAACCAAAGATGTCTTCTTTACTGTGGTTTACTGTGGTAGAACCACAGATGCCTTCATTACTGTGGTAGAACCAAAGATGTCTTCTTTACTGTGGTTTACTGTGGTAGAACCACAGATGCCTTCATTACTGTGGTAGAACCAAAGATGTCTTCTTTACTGTGGTTTACTGTGGTAGAACCACAGATGCCTTCATTACTGTGGTAGAACCAAAGATGTCTTCTTTACTGTGTTTTACTGTGATAGAGCCATAGATGACATCTTTACTGTGGCAGAGCCACAGATGCGTTCATTACTATGGTAGAACCACAGATGCCTTCTTTTCTGCAGTAGAGCCACAGATGCCTTCTTTTCTGCAGTAGAGCCACAGATGCCTTCTTTTCTGCAGTAGAGCCACAAATGCCTTCTTCACTGCATACAGCTGTGAATAGCTACTATTTGAAAATGTGACAGAGGCCAAACTTGAAGAAATCAGCTAACAAACCTCGAAAAGGGTCTAGATGCAATTATACCATGACTAACATGTTGACAAAATGATCTGTCATCAACCGGAACATTAAATTCAAATGGAAATTACAGGAAGTGATTTGGAGGATAAAACTCCTAAAAATGACAAAAATAACACTACAAAATAAAAATTCACAGAAACTGAAGAAAAAACTACCAGTTTTCTGTTGTCAGTTTTCAATGAACAATGGTCTCAAATTTATCATATGAATTTACATATTTGAGGAGCTTTTTTAAATTGGATTTGTACAAGTAGGTAAAGGTGTAAAGGTCCTTGTTTTTATAATCTAAAATGCTTTTAAACATGATTTTTAAGTATAACCAACCCACCTTCAAATGAAAGCAAGCTACAATTGGTAGCTTTTTCATGGTAAGCTGTTTCGTTGATTCTTGGTAACTATGGCAACAACTACATTTGATTTTGGCTGAGCTTCCCAAATGTTCCGGTTTTGTGAATCTGAAACACAAAGTAAGCATTATTTTGTATCAAATAATAACCAGCAAGGGTAGATGTGATGCATATCTTCACAAATTATCAGCAAGTGGTGCAAGAGGACCTGCAATTGCTCATATCATCCATGATGTACTTTAAAGCCATAGTAAACAAAATATTCATTTAGGCACAAGATTAATTTTGAATACCAGACAAGAGATTCCATACTTGAAGCACATGACATATGAGAATTTGAAAACAAAATGAGCACTAAAAAAATCATTCACATTCATATTTTCAAATGTAATTGAGGTAGATCATCACCTCTCCCCCAGTGTGTCTGTCTACATTATCAATGCATGTCAATAATCAATAGAAGATGTTAAAAAAGTCATCAGTGTAATTTGTGGAACTGTAGGTGTCTGAGAGAGAAAATTACCTTTTCAAGCAATCAATTAATGAGGTAGGATCATAATTGCCAGGACTATTTGAATAACCTGAAAACAAGTAAACATATATGTATATTTTAACCAAATCTTTACATTTCATAAAAAAAATAAAAAAGAAATGCTTCTCATTTACAATAGGCTTGGAAAATAAATACTGAATTGAGGGGCTAAATATAATTACCAGCAATGCTACTTTGGAAAATAAATACAGAAACGAGGGACTAATTATAATTATTAGCAATGCTACTTTAGAAAATAAATTCAGAATCGAGGGCTAAATATAATTACCAGCAATGCTACTTTGGAAAATAAATACAGAATCGAGGGGCTAATTATAATTATTAGCAATGCTACTTTAGAAAATAAATACAGAATCGAGGGTTAAATATAATTACCAGCACTACTACTTTGGAAAATAAAAACAATATCTAGGGGCTAAATATAATTACCAGCAATGCTACTTTGGAAAATAAATACAGAATCGAGGGGCTAATTATAATTATTACCAATGCTACTTTACAAAATAAATACAGAATCGAGGGCTAAATATAATTACCAGCAATACTACTTTAGAAAATAAAAACCACAATCTAGGGACTAAATATAATAATTAGCAATGCTACTTTGGAAAATAAATACACAATCTAGGGGCAAAATATAATTATTAGCAATGCTACTATGAATCAGAGAGGACAAAGTTACATGCTAGGATTTCTAAAGCAATATGTAATTAAAGTATGATGTATGATTCTGTATCACATTTATGCAAGGTAAACTGCATCAGGACTAAACATAATCGTCATAATTCTTAATAATTAATGAACTATAATGTTATCATGGAGAATTAGTTATAATGTCACTTGTTGCCTGATGAGGTGTTTGCACTAAACAAAATAAAATTTTATCCTGTAATTTAACGAATGAATAACACCATGCTGAAAGCATAATTTCCATGCTAATGTCAAATTTTTAAACTATTCTACATACATTTATAAAGTCAATCTCTGTCACTCATAAATATATTTAACAACATGAACAAACAAAGGTAATACAAATCTAGATTATGAATGATGTTAAGAGGTTTGAACATAGGTGTGGTAACTTAAATTGCATTGCATATTTTGAGTCCTATGTTTGATCTGCAGTGTAAACATGTGCAAAAGTTCGTGTCTGTTAATCCAACATTAATAGTTTTCTGATTTTTTTAATAGTCCTCCACTAAAAAGACCAATCCTTGCCACCATAACACCTAGGCCATCAAAAGTGCTTTTCTTTGTAGTCCTCCATCCAATGGACTACTCCATGCAATTATAACATATAGGCCTTACAAGAATGCTTTTCTTTGTAGTGCTCCATCCAATAGACTACTCCATGCAATTATAACGTATAGGCCTTCAAGAATGCTTTTCTTTGTAGTCCTCCATCCAATGGACTACTCCATGCAATTATAACATATAGGCCTTCAAGAATACTTTTCTTTGTAGTGCTCCATCCAATGGACTACTCCATGCAATTATAACATATAGGCCTTTAAGAATGCTTTTCTTTGTAGTCCTCCATCCAATAGACTACTCCATGCAATTATAACATATAGGCCTTACAAGAATGCTTTTCTTTGTAGTCCTCCATCCAATAGACTACTCCATGCAATTATAACATATAGGCCTTCAAGAATACTTTTCTTTGTAGTCCTCCATCCAATGGACTACTCCATGCAATTATAACATATAGGCCTTCAAGAATGCTTTTCTTTGTAGTCCTCCATCCAATAGACTACTCCATGCAATTATAACATATAGGCCTTTAAGAATGCTTTTCTTCACTGTCTTACATCCATGCAATTACAGCAATAAGGCCATCAAGAGTACTTTTCATTATTGTCCTCCTTTCAATGGACCACTCCACACCATTACAACACAGGTCATCAAGAGTGCTTTTCATCATTGTTTTCCATCCAAGGACCACTTGATGCCATTAGAACATCTAGGCCATCAAGAGTGCTTTTCTCCAGTGTACTTGTTTCAAATGACAACTCTGTGTCATTATGACACATAAGTTATCAATAGTGCTTTATTTCATTGTCCTCCATCCAAAGGACCACCTCGTACCATACACAGATCAAAGAATGCTTTGCTTTACTGACCTCTATCCAAAAGACCACTCCATGTCCTTACAACACCTAGGCTATCATGTAGGATGTCAAGAGAGCTGACAAGAACTTAACTAATGTGAAAATGAAAAGAGTGTAAATTTAAAATCATGTTCAGGTGTAGGACAGGCTGTAACTGTTGACCTACCTGAGCAGAGTGATGAGGAGTGTGACCCATTAGTTGCAGGTGAGGCTGGTCCCAAGTCGAGGGATACATCCCATATAGGGTCTATTGTAGTGGAAACATTACTGGAAATAAAACAACATAAGTCTAGTTGGCTTAAATATTCACACCTGATCTGATTTTCTTTGAATGAAACCAAAAATCATGTTTCAAAACTAAAATTCAGCCACTTCATCCTAACATTATCATGATAAAGATCAAAGTTTTGTAATGTCATCTAGAATTTGTTGTTAGTGTTTTCAGGCATCACACCATTTTTCAGCACAAGATAGGCTATACATGATGGCCAGTATAACTGGTGCAGGAAGAACCTGGAAAACCCCAGTATGAACCACCAATCTTTGGGAAGCTGCTGGCACATTCAGAGTTTGAATTTTGGAACTGACTGTACAAGAGCTGTAAATAATATCAAAGGAATATTTAAAAAATAAATAAGTTTGTTCCCAACAGTGTATTTCATGTTTAAAACAGCAACCTTTTACAAATTATCTAAATAACTATTGTGTTACTCTTGTATGTTGAGCTTACTTGCACTGTTTACATGTAACATCTGATTGAAGTCCACCAGTGAAGATTTGATCTATAATACAGTTACAGTGATGAGGACGCCCACTTTCAACATTGCCATTTGTTGCTGAAAAGAAAAATATATATATGAATAATGTATTTATTTGCAGAATTCTGAAGTCTAAAATTACAAAGTTTAATGCAGATGAAGGAAGCATGAAATATTAATCACAGTGACTTAGTTTTGACTGAATATTGTAGTCATAAAGTGTCTACATACCCAAGTTACATGACTACAGACAATAGTTATCTCTGAAACTTGGCTTGAAATATACACCACAGTGACCTAGTTTTATCTTAATATTGTAGTATTCTTCATGATGCATTTGGAAACCAAGTATATGTATTGCAATGGTGCCTCAGAAACAAAGATACATGCACTGGTGAACATGAGTCAGTGTGGTATGGAATAAAGCTCAGTGACTCAGAGTGCATAAAAGTATATTCTTAACTGATCCCAGCTTAAGCAAATCTATGCTAAGCTGATCCACACACTGGGCTGATCCCAGGTTAAATAAATCTATGCTAGGCCATTCCCACCTAATAGTGTTCTGGACAGATTCCAACTTAAGCTAAATAGTGTTTGGCTGGTACCAGCATCAAAGAAGTATTTTGATTTTAAATTACATGCATGCTAAACAAATTAAACACCTGGGCTATATTCCAGTCTAAAGATTTGCATAGTCTGTGATAATCTCAGAAAATCTCCCAATAAAGGGAGGAGGAAGGATACTCCCTTATTTAAAAACAATAAGAGAAATGTATTAAATATATTAAGCAGGCATGACATTTATAATAATTGGCAAAAAAAAAATAGGATCTGATTGGGTATATAAGAAAATGAACTTGATATTAATTACATCAAATTAAATTCCCCAAGAATTATAGGTTTGCAATAGCAATTCCTTGATATTTAAAAATTTATTCAACAGATGGCTTGATATACAATTTCATTTAATGTGATCTGGTGAAATATATCATTAATGTGATAACAATTTTTGTTCCAGTTTAAAACTGTAAGAGTAACCAGATTTTCATATGCTATAGTATCACTGCAATCTAGTATGGCAACTGAAAATAGGGTATGGCCTAATTATTTTAGAGACTGGAACACAATATTTGGGAAATTATGCATATTTCTGAAAGTTTATCTGCATTATCTGCATGCAAAAATTAATGTACAATGTCAGTGACTTCTACCAGTCATTCTCACTCTGCTCTTGATAGCAGTTGTGACATAAAGTTTGATTAAAAATTAAAATAAAAAGTGTTGTACAAGGTTTTGTTTACTTTACCTTGACAGTGCTGATGAAGCAGGTCCAGTGCAGCAATGAGAAACTCATGAGCATCTTGCTGCTCATAACCTGCCAGGTGGCGTGCACTTGTCCATACAAGATGTAATAACCTATATGGAATGTGAGGTGCCTGGATGCCTGAGTAAAACTGAGGAGGAAAACAAACATCTATCAAAATTCTTGCATATACTACACATGTAATATTTTGGATTGACAAGTAGGAATTACAAACAATTAAAATTTGTTCAAGTGAAACCTCAATACCTCTAACTCAAGTGACCAAGTGATTTCATTTGAGCAATCTACAGTGTGAACAAAAAAGTTGGCATTTTTAGACGGTTATTAATGATATTTTACAAGTGCACATTATGAAAAGATGTACTGTTGCTGATTGATTTCTAAGCAAGGGCTATTTGTACTGACCAACTAATAAATAGAAAGAAGAAATGAAAACAGACAAACAATTAGGTGGGTGTATTAGATAATGCAAGCAGCAGTTTCATTTCTCATTAAGACAGAATAAAGTTATTACCAATCGTACAAGCTGTTCAATAAGAATTGTTCATCAAAACTTCAATTAAAACTAACATTCAGTAGAGAGGCTGATAAAAGTACACTAAGTGAAAGTATCACTGTCCTTTGTTATTCGTTCTGCTGTACAAACTGCTTTGTTAACACCATTTCCAAACTCAGTGATGAATGTGTGTAACGTAACCATGACTACACTGATTTTACATTGTTAAGATGAGAGGTGGCTTGAATTTGGATAAATCGATTTTAGTGATTATCAAATCAAGGAACTGGATATTTAGCTAAAGAGCAGTCTGATGATTAGTTCTAAATAAATTATACAGAGATTCTGCAAGGACTTTCAAAAAAGGCAGTTCAAGTGATTATGGGTGTTCAATTTAACCAGTCATGAGCTACCAATAGTTTACTTTAATTCTTGTTTCAGCAAAATGGATCCATTAGATTTTAAGACTGACTTACACTTGGTTGGATAATTATTTCAAGGATCAAGATTTGTCACAGCTAAGCTCATCCTTGTTTGTCAGCACTGGCAATATCATGCATATAACAAACTATTTAAAGTAAGAAGAGAAAGTCACCATTAACAGCTTTCCCTTAACCATGATTCATAGAACAACCAGACCAAGTTCCACATAGATACCATGCCTACAGATGCCTATGGACCAGGAGAACAAAACTAATTTTCAAAGCATTATTTTTAAAATCTTCATTATTGTATTTTGGAGATATCATTAAAGTATAGCACAGTGGTGTCATGATTTGACTCCAAGGGATGTACTTCAGTCAGCAGAATGTACTTCATTCAGAATGTTTTTAAACTACAATGTAACATCCCTTGCTAGGTGGTCACTAGTATCCTGACTGTTTACTAATTTCAGCTTCACTGAAACCTCTAACAGGATACTCACAATTGCAGACAAAGGTGGGAGGTACTGATAGTAATGTGACTAGGTGACTATTAACGAAGAAACCTTAATTTACAATAAAACGTTCTTTCTCCATCAAATATGTTACCATTACGAGAATAAGCAAGAGGAGGACTAGAGCATCCTACCTCTCCTGTGTCAACCAATAGAAGCATGATTGCTCTACTAAAAGGATGAATTTCCCCAAACATGAAAGCAATACAACCACAGATGATGCATTTACTCACATGACTGATATCCCCGTGGCTATTGCCTTATATGTGAATGATTCCCAGGCGAATTGAGAACACATAATGTTATGCATGTGACTAAGGTTGTGTTTTTATTCTGGATAGGTACCATTGGCCCAAAAAGATTTAGCATTCTGCCTTGCCAGGACATGTCATTTAAAGAAGCTTGGGAAAGCTGACAGAGCATGCAAGCCAAAAGAGAGCTTAGAGTACAAAAATTTAATAAATTCCTTTAGCCAAGTGGCCACTCACCTTGCAAACTAAAGCTAAACCGATAGAAAGCAAGTCTAGTATATTGACAGCTTCAATGAGGTCATGGACAGAGGCTCAAATCTAGATATGCAGAACCTCTTCAAGTCAAAGGAAAGGTTCCATTTCAGAAACAAGTTGAATGAGTAGGGCCTGGATATGTTAAAATTGACAGCAAGTCAGAAAGATCTTTGTTACTGCCAATATTATTTCTTCCATGATGTTTGAATGTGGATGAAATCATGGAATGATATACCTTGAATGAGATAGGTGCCAGCTTTTTTAACTTAAAGACCAAAAGAAGAACTTAGAGGCTTGATGAATGAGATTTGGAGCTGATCCAAGTCTGCCAAAACAGAAGGGTTGCTGGCAGACATCAAGGAAGACAAATCACTGTCAGTTGGCAGGAAATTTTGGGGGAGGAGAAATTTTGTGTTCTTCCAGCCTGCCTGCAAATGGCATGTGAATATGGCCATCTATAATCTGCTTGGCCCTTAAAAGGTTGTTGTTGATGAGAGTTACACCGGCTGACTCTCTGTTGATGATTCTGCCTTCTCTGCAATGATTCTTGATATGGTTACAAAGTCATAGGTGTTTGCAAGAAAAACTTAAGTAGCATATCATTTACTGCCTGCTTTCTTGCCTCCTTAACTTGGCCTCTGAACTCAATGAGGAAACTATATGAGAGAGAGCACTGCTGACTACCCTGGTAATATGGCATACTGGTTTCTATGTCATGACATGCCAAAACAAGTAATGAAGTCGACACAACATTCCTGTACAAATCAGATGTGATGAACCATTTGCCAACCCACCTTATAACACAGATCTACTAAGAACAGTAATATGTTATCAAAATTAGGCACATTCAAGTGGTAAGCACTAACAAGTGACATTTACTAGTGTTCTTTGAAAGTTGCTGGTCAATGAGTCTTTGTGACAAAAGCCCTGGAATTACCAGAATTGTGAATCTTATCCATGACATGCCTGGTAACAATAACAATCTTTGCAGCAGATGGTCAGGCAGCACCAATTTTGATGCTTGTGTGCTGTGTGGTGGCATTATGGATATGGCCAGTACAACTGGCTGACCATGTGGTTTGCTGGGCATAGCCCAACATTACTGTTGGAACTGTCAAGGGATGTGCAATGCCTGACAAATCTGTAAAATGATTAGTTAAATGGTTAGACTAATTGGTTGGAAGCCTGGATGGCATACAGAAGCAGCAGAGGTTATTTCCTAATGTTAATGTGATCAGGTAATGTATCTGATGAAGAAATATCTTTGTTCAATGTATCCAACAATTTACATAAAACATCTTTAGAATAATTTTGTTTTTTTTAATACTGCCATGTGTGTATATGTACATGTATGTACACTACACAAATTGAGAATGCATATGGACCAAAAGGAAGGACATGCTAATTGACTAACACAAGATAGACCACACATACATCTATTTTGTACAGTTACTGATTTGGTAAATGTTTACAGGCAATAAACTAAACTTAGATCTTTACACATATAAATTTTTCAGTGTTAACTGTAACCTACTTTCACCCAAGTAGTTGAGAATTCTGTGAATTCCATGAATATATGTCTAAAACTGGTGCTAAGCTCACTGAAAATGATGCCAATAATGCTGTATGTATATCATTCTCCTGCACCTCATACAGGCAGGTTAAAACAGTGTAATAAATGATTACATAGTTCACCTCTATAAAGCTCAGAGTTGTCTCCAGAAGCCATGTGAACATTAAATATGCTGAAAATAAATTCAGGCTAATGTGGTTGTCTCAAGTATCTGTTGCTGTTAATGGTACCTTTCACACATGTTTAGATATATTATACTAAGGAAATAGGAGATAACTATATATTCCAAGGACACTCCAAGACAGCTAATCCTGGCTGACCTGGATGAGTAATGATGAGTAATGCTACCTTTGTATTACAAGTCACATGTTCTACCAAATGAGCTATCATGACTCTTCGGGTTAAATTGATATTGATTGTGAAATATTGGCCCCTGTGAGTGGGCATAAAAAAAGACATGAAAAACCCATTTACATGATTAACTAGATGAAAAGTATAAAATTCAGCTGTTCACACAAAAATATACTGCTGAGCAGGCAATGTGTACCCATTTTGCTTTAAGAATCGATAAATTTAGCAAGTGCATATGAAAAACATCTTGATAGTTACTTAGTTACTTACTCTGTGTGTTGTCTGAGTAGCAAAATCTTTTGCATGGGCCATTTTATCTAACTTAAATTGTGTATTCAATTGTCAGAAATACTAACCTCCTGAAATATCTGCGACAGTTCACACACAAGGCATTGGTTGTTATTATTTAAGTTCATATGAATATTACAATTATGCTTGTCTGCCAGGAAGTAGTCTCGTAGAACTGGTGTATGAATCAGTGCCTGCACTATACAGTTCATGAAACACGTATTGCCCAAATTGATTAATCCTCTTAAACCTGAAAGAAAAAAAATCATGAAGAATACATTTTACAAATATGATTTAAATGCATTAAGTTTCAAATGCACTGCAAATCTTTTTTGTGCAAAATTCAAAAGTCTTGCATTTTTCAGTGTACAGGGCACTGGACTTGTAAATTTTAAAAGGCACCTATGCTGGAAATATATCCTGCAATACAATATATACTTAAAAGAATAAAATGCAAACAAGCTACTTGATGGATTAAATGATACTGTCATTTTATTATTTTTGACCTGAAACTTGATTTCAATTATGATACATCAGATTAAGACAGACTTCCTGCTAACATGAGTCATCATGGACCAGATGTTCTACTGGCTGACAGAAATTTGTAGCAATTCATGACAAGTTCATTTCTTTCCTTTTTTTCATAGTTTTAATTTCTTAGTAATGAAGTAATCTAATATACTCTTGACAAAATTATTTATAGTAATGTTTGTATTAGATCATTTTTAGAAGATAAAAGGAGTGCAAGAATGTCATCCAAGGTTCATGCAGAAAACAAATTTTCAGGTGATGTGACTCATCTCCTGCCAAAATAGGGAAAAGTGAGCACAAAGAGGTAAAAATTTTGACTATTCAAAAACAGTTCTTTAAAACATGAGTTCTATATTAAACCTCTAAGTGAAATACTAATAAAACAATCAAATAAAACAAAACATACAAAATTACAGAACTTTATGAAAACATTAAAACTTGTCTCTATTTTTTTTTTCTCAGCAAAACGGCTATATTTCGAAAAGCAGATTTTTTATACTACTGAACCCTGATGAACGGCAGCATAGAACAGTTGTACAGGATGATAACTAATACTGGGCAAACTATTTCACTTGAATCGCCCATATGGCTTTAGTTATAACTGATATGGACAGAACACTTCTAAACTCATTTCTGATACTGTCAAGATATAGCTACCTGTGAAGTCTGGTTTAATTTATTTTTAAAAAACAAACCAAGATATGAAAGATTATAGGATTATAAGATTAAAAGAAGTCTTTAAATTGTATCTCGTGCATATCAAACATTGATTAGGAGTACTAATTTAGTTGGAGACTGGCACAATTTAGACTTAGGACAAGGAATTGAAGTAGTTGAAAGCATTAGCCTTTACAGATCACAAACACATTGCACTTCAGTCTGCATGGGTTTAAGTCTTGACTTGACAAACATGGGTATGTGAGAAAGCTTGACATGACAAATTGCAATAATCATTCTTCTCAATTATTATCTTAGACTTTCACTCTTTTATAAAAATATTAAAATTTTACAATGATGAAATTTTAATCTGATGGAAATTATATTTGTAACATAAAAATATACTCATAATGTTCTGAAATATTGCAAATTTTAAAAAAGAGTCTGCTATGAGACTCCTATTTATTAGGACTGGGGCTAAAACTTTTTTCAAGGGAGGAGTCCCAGGACTGCAATTTTTAAAATCCTATGGAGGACCATGATTATGAGCATAAACTCAATTCTATTTACTACAGTGATTAATAAAAAATCTTGCAAATATAAGTATTATATGATAGCATAATGATTACTCTATATCTATTGTTAATCACTGTAATTGCAAATGTGAAATAAATATTTTGTATCTTCAAAATTTTCATCACTTTATATTTTTCAAATCAGAAGTACCACTTCAATGCATATAAAGTCAGTATTTTCTCCATGATACAAAACTCCAAGAATCACTAACCAAATAAATCAATCACCACTCTAATATGAGCAAATATGTAAAAATCATACACCCATGATTTGGCAGGCCTAAGAAAAGTCTGGGTATTCAATAATACTAGCTACTAATAGTAATCATTAAAGCACCTGACTCCTGATCATGCTTTCAAATCAAGTAATTTTGCATTTATCAGTAGAAACTTTCACTGATTGTAACAATTTGTAACAGCAGTTCTTAGTTTTTCCCTGTTTCAGCTTTTACATGCAAATCTAATTCATAGGATGAGGAATTGTCATCTTAATATATGATAACTGCTGTCAATAATTGGGATACAAGTTGAAAGTTTTATATACATGTTATTCATCACAAGCATTTGTAGAAAAACAGCTGTCTCTTTGTACTATTTTTTATGAAATCTTTCATCCAACCCACTTACAAACATCCCTCTTAAAAAAGATTTAGAGGGAGAATAACACTTTGGTGTGAAAATCCTGTCACTGATCTGGATATGAGCCTTTTCACACAAACTCCAACAATTAAACTGCATTTTTACCCCATTCCCCTCCAAGTATATTTTCGTGTAGAACAATACTGTTTCTCATCAAAATCTGGGACTGAGTTTAATGTGTCAGATCAGATTTCCAGTAATTCTCATTCAATGCTTTGGGTAACTATAAAAATTGTATGATATTCATCAAATGTATTTGTTTATCACATAAAGTTTCCATTCATTAGCTTCATAAAGACATGTCATAAATACTGTATGTAACACAATGAAATAGCACCTAGCAACATCACATGCACATTGTACAAGTCTCTGAAAATTCATCAACAGTATCCTAAACCTTTTTTTTTACTGGAACTGAAATCTGTGAAACTCATAGTACAATATTCCACTTCCTTAAGGCAGTTTGTAGCATATAATTTCATTTAAATAATTTTGTACATTTCAAATCTAAAATACATATTTGGAGAACAATAGTTTAGTTGATTGGCAAACCTATAGTGGACCTTTCCTCTACCCGTCTTCGTTTTGAGTTCCTTCTCAGCAAATCAATCTCTTGGTCACTGGGCTCCCATTCCAGGAATGTCATTTTGATACCTGAAATTGAACAAAAATGGTGTCCTATCAGCCATTTCAAGCTTTCAGGTTGTTTGAAATTAATAAAACATGCAATGTATTTCTTCTATCAAAAATGTTGGGGACCTTCCTAATGAAATTCTTGAGAATTGTGGAGAATTTAGATATAGCAATAATTGTTAAATGTTTTACATTTTGTTTTGAAAGTCTGTGAGAGGCTTTTCTTTAAGCATGAGATAATCCTCAGAGATATATGGCAAGTATGCATTGGAGTAATTATCTATTTGCATTTGGTTCCTGGAAAAATATAAAACTTAAGATATTTTATGTCTAAGTAAAACAAAAATAAAGAAAAGTCAAATATACATTGTTTGGCAGATTAGGACAAGGAAAAGTAAACCACTCAATGTACTGCAATTGAAGCAAATTAATTGCCAATAAAACAAAATCTTATGCTGAAAACTGGCTTCATGAGATGGGATATATTTGTATTTTGTCTGATTTTAATTTAAAGTATAAACAAATGCTGATATTTTGTCAGAAATGAATCCAGTGAAGTCTTAAATGATTTTGAATTTTTAACATCCTGCCAAATGAAGCAAATTGTCAATAAAACAATTAAAGTTGTTAACTGACCAGTTGAGTATAATTTAATGTCCAAACATACCAGTACTAATATCTGATCATAAGGCAGTCCATTTATCTCATAACTGTTTCCTTTTCTTCTATCATAAATTTCAAATGTAATCTCAAAACAATCCAACCTAATTCAGTTGCACCTAAGCCAGACCTGACATCAGTGAACAGTTAGCTCTGCCCAGTTCATATATATCTTCCACTTAGGCAGCATTATTGGCCATCAAGGTGTAAACATGTTAAGCAAATGTCAATCAGTGCCTTGTAAGGTATATTTTGTATGGACAGTGTACTATTAGTAAGAAACTAAGCTGGAGGCAAATCAAGGGTAATTAAGATTGTTGCTCCAGCTTAAATCTACAGGTGTCATAAAGATGCACCTCAAAGTTTCCATGTGTCAAAAATGGGTAATATTAATTGCATATGTCAAAAGCCTCTATTAAAACCCCCATGTGGAAGTCAAGAAAGTGTGATTGCAATACTTTAGTCATTAAAAACTGTACAAAGCCACTCCATGATGAAGAATTTTGTTTCCTAAATATATAATCAGACTATAATTCCTAAAAATGTGGTAAGTATGGATGAAAGTCAACTCTCTACATAACAAATGGCACTATGTAATGCTAATTAATTTGTTTACTTGTACCTTTATATGGTGTCAGAAATAGCTAGCATGAAACCATAAGCTGGTGCATTTCTTCCCATCAATAGAAATAAGCCAGTGCTTACCCACTCCAAGAGGTAGCTTAGGAGTGCTGGCCCTTGCTATTGCTTCCAACTCTTTATCATATACATAATCCTGACAGGCAAAACAGTGGATGACACCATAACACACGTCAATAGCTACAAAAGAAAATGAATAGCAAAGTGTTGATTAGAAATGCAATGATTCACTTGTATCAGACCCAATTCCAAATCTGTAACCTCTAGATGCACACTATCTGACCAGAATATAATGACAAGTTTAAAGATAATTGAAAAGAAAGGAATTTGTATTAGATATTTCTTTGAAATTATTTACAAGATCACATTAATCTTAGGAATTAACTTCTGCCTCTCAAATCAGCACTCCAAAGTATCATACAATGCTATGTATGGTATCTATAGGTGGCCAAAGTACCTTAAGTACTCTTTCTTGTTAGGTAGCTACCTGTATACTAAATGTTCTTCAGTTTAAGCTTTAGCATAATATCAAAGAGGGATGCTTACATTTACTGGGAGGTGTATGCAGGCCTAATCATAAAGTGTTTACTCAAGTAATCAGGGAGAAATTAAATTAATGATAAAAATTTCCTTGTTCTAATACATTACTAGATAACTTTAGCATTAGCAAAATAGATAGGAGTATGAGGAAATGCATTAGCATCCAATCTCTACTACGGTTATCCTTTCAGAGGATTTTAGAGGATTAATCATTGTTAGATATTTATTTAAGTGTAATTTTTACCCAATCACACAAAGTAGATAAAATCTGAGAGATTTTATGTTATGTTTTTGAGTGATTAGATAACAATTTCCACTTTAATAAAAGAAAACCAATGATCATTAAATCCTTATAATTCCAATTGTCTCATTTCTGTCATGAAATCAGCTGACTGCATCAACAAAGCATCCAATTTTAGGTACCTCTTAGTTTTCTATCACTAAAATTACAAAATAAGAACATTAATGCTTGAAATAATGATTGTATCAACAGTGCCGAAACTGAAGAACAATCGGTAAACAGAAGGACTGGATGTAAGAGGTAGCAAAAATTTAATTCACAACATGATTAAGTAATGTATTCAATGGGGCTGCTTTTGATATTGTTGGCTTTGCATTGTTAAGATTGCAGATTAATTTTTTAAACTAATAATGTGGAGACAAAGCAGCTAACTAAATCAAGCAGTTGATACATGACCATGTATTCCTGTTTTCAATTCCACCCAATGTTTAGGTTGCCTGGACAGGTCCCTGAGGGTGGGAACAGCCCCAATGGGTCTGTCAACTATTTCTATGTATTTGTCTTTTCATGCCCACTAAAAATGTACCGGGCTATATGGTGGGTCTCTAAAATGACTCCAACCAGCCCATGAATTTTGTGAGTTCTGATAAGAGTCAATATTGCCAATTCTAAAAAAAATCAGTTTTTTAATATTGTTGTTATGTTATTGCCAATTGCAAGGTGAATTTGACCTTTACCTATTAATGAATACAAGGTTGACTGATTACTATAAATCAACATCTAAAATTGTAAACATTTTGGGCTTTAGAACTCCACTTGCCTGGTGCCTCAATTCAGCTAGAGCAAGCTAAAGTTCTGGGTTATGTGCCTGTGGGAAAGTCCCAAAAACCAAAAGAGAAAGAAAGTGGGTCATATCCAGTTCTTAACTGTTGATATTCTTTTAAGTTGTAAGCTCTGTGATCTTAACACAGTACAGATATCAGCACATTTATTTAGCATTTATATATACCACATTTCTGTTATGCATTTTCTTTCATCTAGTGATCCTTTATTTCACACGATATACTGCCAAAGTCTGTCATTTCTACTTTGAAGTGTCAATGTCAGTCCCACATTTTCTTGTACAGAAATGATAACATGAATGTTAAATATTTGATGCAAGTTGCGACAAAAAGAGATCTTTAATATTTTAACTAACTACATTTCAATCATTGCACCTTAATGCATATAGCATTTGCCAACTAACCCATACATTTTGAGAGTTCTGATAAGAGTCAAGATGGCCAATTCTAAAAAAATCAGTTTTTCAAAATTGTTATGTTGTTGCCAATTGCAAGGTGAATTTGTGATGATTATTAATAATTTAACTTTTGAGATTTCCTTGAAAGATGTGTTTCAAAATAAAATGTACTCAGCTCTGATAATTAGCTACCTGGATCTTTCAAAGCACAATCAATGTACCAAAATTCAAACATTTTCAAGTATTGTTTGTATACCTATTGTTTATGTGATAATTTAAAGAAGACTGACACATTGTTTATGTTTTTTCAAACAATTAAATGGATAGAAATAAGTGTTTTTATAGGTCATTGACTTCATGGTGACTAATAATTGTTAAGTAAAGCAAATTTCTTTTGAGAATTATAATTTCTTTTAGAATATTTACCTAATCACATATACTTTAGAAATAAAAGCCCTACTGTCTCTAAATTAAGCCCTGCCAAAGACAAAAAATTTATATTTTCTGTCTTTACTATATAAAGGTAAATATCTTATCCATTACCTCCCCTTGCTACCTAGAGGTGGTGCTAGTTAAAGCTGAGGAAAACATTGTGCAATGGGAAGCTTGCACTGCAGGGAGGAGGGAAGGGTATTTAAAAGCAAAGTGATCAAATAAGTATTCTAGGTGGAACATAATTAACTAAACAATTTGCTTTCCCCTTCAAATATGTTCCCCAATCACATTAATATCGGGATAATAAGTAATAGACGGAATGTTGAGCATCCAACCTATACCACAGATAAACTCCCATGACAGTTAGCCCACTGATGAGTAGAGATCTTCAGGAGGTAACTCCCTTCATATTACACATTTAACTATGGGTGATCATGTGTTCTTTCTATGGTTTGACTGGGAGAAATACTCAAATTGCTCTTATCTTATAAGTAGAGATATTCACGAGGTGACTGTTCTAGTGATATGTCACAGAAAGTTGTGTGTATTACCTGCTTCAACCATAATGATGGGGTTATGTCCTTTTTCCAAGGTTTGACTGGGAGAAAGAGGCATGTTTGAGCTCCACAAAATGGCACAGTTCACTTCTGATAAAGTCTAAACACAAATACAACATATGCATTGGGTCCAGTGTGAAATCTTCTTAGGTCATGTTAACAGAGGAGAAAGGTTGAATGATTACTTTTGATAGCCCACTGATGGCAACCAATTCCAATGTAATCGGATTTCATCATAATGACCACCAAGTCAGGTAGGCTGGGTCATTTGAGAGGACATGTAATTCATTGACTCTGCATGCTGATGCAAACACTATCAGGAAACAGGTTTTGTATGAAATGAACTTCAGTCAGATCCTGGCTAACAGCTTGAATTTGTTTGGATTCCAGGAGAGATTCAACTTAGGAAAACAATGTGATTTAGGCCTATGTAGTTAAATAATAAGTCAGAGGTCTTTGTTATGACCAAGATGATGCAATATACCTTTAATACTAATCAGAGCCAACTTTCTCTCCTCAAACAGGTGAAGGAAAAAATCAGCTACTTTTGGGACATAGGCACTCAAAGGGAAATTGTTTTGACTTTGTACCAGTACCTGAAAATGTGCCACTTCCCTTCATAAGCCTTTAAAGTGGAGCTCTTTTCAATCTGATTAAAATCAGATCTCCACTGTCATACATGAAGATCTGACAGTGACTGCTTAGGGGTCATGTATTACCATAAGTGCCAACTTTTTCAGCCAATCAGCTTAAGTTTTATATCTTTACATTTGGAGGTAGAGCAGTGCAGATAAGAGATGAATGTGTACCAAACAATTTGATTCACTTACAGATTTTTGAAAACTGCATTTCCATTGGCTAATTCAAAGGTCACCAGAAACATGACCCCTAAGTGGTCATCATCAGATCTTCACATAGGACAGTGGAGATCTGGTTTAATCAGATTGGAACACCTTCTAGCTTGTGCTAGTCTCTCTGTTATTGAGGGACTGAATTGTTTCTGCTGCAAGGCTCTCTGGACAAGAGCAAAGCATGAAGGAGAAGATGGTCCGGGCAATGATGCAACTCAAGGATCCAAGATAGACTGCTCCAGTGGCCTAGTGGTTAGCGTCTGCCTCGGATGCGGGTTCATTGGCCAAGTCATACCAAAGACTTACAAAAATTATATGAACAGCTGCCTCTCTTGGTACTCAGCATTGAGAGATTAATGTTAGGACTGGTTGGCCTAGTATCAGGATAATGTGACTGGGTGTGACTCATGCTACACATCTGCAGCATCATGCCCCAGTGCTAGACATAACTACTAACTGCCACACTGCAGACATCATAGAGATAGGAGTGAAATTTTTTTAAAGCTACGTTAAAAATCCAAATTACACACACACTCACTTATAAGACTTGGCAGCAAAGCTTAATAATACATCTCTTACTATTGGAGTGGAAGGAAACACTCTCTAAGGATGTAACTGCGGGGAGGCCCATAAGGTGTATGTATATTATGATTGGGTAAGGATTCTCGAAGAACATATTTTACTAGGAAAACTTGGTTTCTTCTTTGAATACATTACCAAATCATAATACCTTAAGAGAATAAGCAGGAAGTGGAGGGAGGTACAACCCCTTACCCTGGACATACTATCTCCAGTCACCTAAGGTATGTGAGACAGCTTCTAAGTAAACCAACTGGAGGAAACTCCATCTCTTGCGGTGCAACTTCAAATAGGCCCCTCCCCTCGCAAATCCAGTGGACGTCATGAAGCAGCATCTTAAGAAGCTATCAATCGACTTGAAAAGGTAATCTGTTTGGCTGCGAATATAGGTCCTACTAGATCAAATCAGGCTGGGATGATAGATCTCAGAGATAAAAGCAAGTGAATATGGACTCTGATCCTCATCCAACAGCCTGACATAAATCCATTTGATTTCCTCTCTATTTGCCATGCAAATTACCCACTTGATCCAGGATGAGATAGTTGGTTTTTATTTATCCTCCTATTCTTTTGTGAGAAATAAAAAGAGGCATGATCTCCCTCGATGCAAAAGCTGTTTTAATAAGGCACACTTGAAAATCTGAACTGGGTCTTGTAGGTTGCTTTCAGCTTATATGTCCTGATTAGAAAGGTTTCCTGATGAAAGACTGGAAGGAAGCTGGTTCTTGGTGATGAATGAGACTGCTGTCATGAGTAAGAATGACCCATCTTGTTGGAACTGCATGTAATTCAGATCTGCTGCTGTTGGTAAGTCTGCCTGCATGAAAAAGCAGGTCTTGTATGAAAGGTGTGCCACAGATGCCATTGAAAGTGATTCAAATGTCTTGTTTAGCCAGTTGATACCCATGATAGGTTCCACATTGGGCACAAGACTAATGTTTATGGTCATGTATACCTAAAGTCGGTTGGATAAGACCTTGTTTTGTCTGATATCTGTGATGACTAAAGGTGTCGGTGATTGTGGAGCAGTAATCTTTTATTGTACTTAGTGTACACTTTCTCTCTATGAAAAGGAAGTTAACTATTTAACTAGATGCCTGAAGAGGTATGACATGTTCATTTGTGCACCACTGGGTGAAAATGTGCCATTTGCATTTGTATGCTTTTAAAAGAGATGACCTTCTTGCTAGAGTGAGTCTCTTCACATGACTGTTTGTGAGAACCCTTTATTTTTGAGGGCCTATTTCATATCATCCAGATGTACAGATTCTGTAGCTCTGAGTAGGTTTGAAACAACTGCCATTATGGTTGTTTGAGTAGATGAGGGAAAATTTAAAGTCTCCAAGTAGTTTCTGATGTGAGATTGATGAAATCATTGATCCATGACATATACCATCAAAGTGGTGCAATGAGGATTAGGCAACAGTGATTCTCTTGTTTTTTGCATCTCTTTTGGAATTGGAAGTGCTGGATGGTAGGAGCATGCATCCAGTATTTTTTCAATTTTTCAATACAGTGTAAACTGCCCAAGCTTTGAGTCCATGACAAGAGATAGGAAAGTTCTAAGCTGGTATTCCATCCTGTTGTAAATAGGTCCACCAATCATCAGTTCCGTTGTGTACATATCTGAATGAAAACCAAGGGAGGAAGAGACCATTTAGGCTGGTATATTAGGAGTCATGGGATATGGCAAACTTTTACATTGATTTGTTGTTGACAACACCACTTTATCAAGTCCCACACCATAATGAAAAGGTCTTGGGACTTAGTTCCTCCTCGTCATTTGAGACATGTAAGCACTGGAGGACTTGGTTTCTCCTTGTCATTTGAGATAAGTCACCACTGTAGAGTTGTTTGAATGAATGAGAACTTTCTTGGCATCCAAAAATCCTGGACAACAGTGAAAGGCATACAAGATGTTCCTTGACAGAACACACACTGTGGGCTTACCAAAAGGATGGTAGTAGGTGAGGGTCAAAGCATTGTGTACTTACATTAGTATGGACTGTAATCTTGGGTGGTTGTAGTGGTAGATGTGTCTGATGACATTTGGAGGCAAAGAAATGGAAACTTGACAAAGTTTCCACAAACAAATCTAATAAAACCATTTCATAGAAAAACAGTTACTACAATTTTCAGTTTTAAGTCTTTTATCTAAACATCTCTTTCTCTGTGCATCACTCTCCACGTCTCTCTTCAAAATTTAGCTATTTCCAAAACTCATATATACCTTCAATCTATTTATCTATCTAAGAATTTATTTAAGAATATATTTATCTCTGCTTTTATAACTATATGTGCATTCTATTTGATCCTATTCTTCTCATTTACATGTACTACTTCAGACATGTGGATATGTGAGAAAGCTTGCCAGTTGCTTCTCGCGGGTCGGTGGTTCTTTCCGGTGATATCCCGGATCCTTCCTTCACCATTAATACTGGCCGCCATGTATAGCCTATCGTGTGCTGAAAAATGGCGTTAAGCTGCACAACAACAACTTCAGACATCGGCAACCATTTGAATCTGCTCTGTCAGGTCCTCTCAACTGTAGAGTGCTGTGTGCCAAATAATATTCATCCCTTAAATTTGATTAACATTTTTATTACATAAAATACATACAATGCAAAACTAAAACTCGTACTGCATACCTTTCAATACAGTCTGGTTTGCAACCACTGGCACACATGCCATAGGCTGCAAAGACCTGTACTACTTACATCTTTTTTATAACTTCAACATTTGAAACAAAGTTTAAAGGTGCCAAAAAAGATAAAAGATTTTTATTTTGCAAAATAAATATGTGATTTCATGAAAACAGTACATGTTTTAGTTTATTTAATGTTTTAACTCAAGTTGTTATGTTGTCATATTTTGTAGTAAGCTCAAATCTTTCAGGGAAAAGGTCAATTTTCTGGTCAGATTGCCTTTTACTTTATTAAAGTTGTAAAGTCTTCCTTATAAATATGAGCGACTTGTGCTATGAGTGGCTACCTGTCATTTCTGACCACAATCGTAATGCACTGGTTGATTTTATTATATATAATGTATATATATGCTATGAGTGACCGCCTTTGGAATGCTACCATCGACTGGGATTTCTTGGCAAATATGCATTTTGACACTGCTAAGAATGACTGCATTGCACAAAAACCCCAGATCAACACCAGTGACCTTGACTTATTCCTTTGTAAACATGAGAGCTCAGGATATGTGTAGTATGCAAACAAAGTGCGTATTAAATAACATTACAGTCCAACAACCATATAATGAGACACACACCAATAACCATCATTTAATCCTTTGAATCAACAACGGCATAAATTGCAAAGATTATTCTAATAAATATTTTTTTTTTAAAATTTGGCTAGATACCAATTTTGTTAAAATTACAAGTCCAGCTTATGGTGTCATTTGTACATTGCAGTAAACCAAACTAAAGTACATGTCACTAACTGCCATTGTAGTGCCAAAATCATGTGAATTGCCAGTAAGATTACATTATTTCATCAAATGGAGTGATGATGGACATACACAGTCAATTTATAAGTTTGTATTTTTTTGTTATCTTTGTGAAAGCCTACACAATGCCAGTAGTCCTAATGTCCCAGTGATAAGTCTTGTTTGTCTTTCCAGTTAATCCGTAATTCATGGGGGTGAATGAGGTGTTTGACTTTAATACTAGTAAGTAAGAATCATTTTCAGATTTTTTAAAAAAAATTTATTTCTTTTGTTACAGTATTTCACCAAGCCACCATCTGTTTACCAGGGTACTGCTAGCTGCAACCTTTGCTTAACGGGTTATAACACTGGTTATTTACACTTTGTCTCAAAATTAATGTATTGTTTCTTGATGTGTTATGTCTTTAGGTTTCATTCATTGGTAGATGATATATATTTATTCCACATTTCCCCAAAACCTGATCAAAACCAAAATAAATCTAGTTGTTAGTACATCAACACTTATAACAATGGTAGAACCTCTGATAAAAAAAAGAAAAATTCTAATACTGGAAGAAAGAAGTGAAAAAGGGGAGATTGATTGCAAAATAGCAGCCAGCTTAAACGTTGGTAAAACGCAAGTTCAGAGTGTTATCAAAGACAAGGAGTCAATTAGAAAAGAATGGCAAAAAGGTGAACATTCTACAGTCATTTGAACATTTAAAGGAGATTAAGAAATATGCTTTGCAACATGGCAATACCAAACTTTTGCTTCTTTGCTCAGAAATGGAGATACATGTTCAGACCAATCAGCCAAGCAAAACTTGTTAACAAAGAAGTAAACTGGATCTCTTAAAGAAAAGTGATTAAGTGCACAGAAACCAGTCCATTTTCACACACCTGCTACGAGTGACTACCTGTCTTGAGAGACCTTTTTTGTTTGGCAGAAGGGATGGTTTCTCATAACAGGTTTTACTATATATATATATATATATATATATATATATATATATATATATATATATATATATATATATATATATATATATATATATATAAATAAAATAAAGTTTGTAGAGGTAACTAGACATCTGTATTAAAGCAAAAAATGTATGTACTTTTTACATATAATGAAAACCTTCCATGACCAAATGCTTCCAAACCCTTAAACAATGTTCCCAGGATTAAATTTCTTAATTTGCTATGTTCAAAGTCTACCTTCAAATATATTCCAAGTTTTGAAGCCTCAGCCTTCAGTGAAGCAGTAGTAGTTTTGCATAATTACACATGAATGTCTGCATACCTGGAAAATTATGATCACATAGATTCTTCCTTATCAACATACAGGCAATTAAAAAAAGGCACAAATCAGTATGTTTCCAAACACATTTTTCAGTTATACCCTCCCCATTGAATCCAAAAGCAGATGTATCTATCATATTTTATACACTTTAGTTATATAATTTGATAGTCTATACATTTACAAATGGAAATGTATCATATTTCTGATTTTTAAAAGCTATCTGTACAATAAGTTTACCACTTTTTCCAAAACCATTTTCATAATTTTTAGCTCTAAAGTTTATTTACCTAAATAATGTTCTTTTTTGTAGGCATGTTCATGTATGTGTCCTCTACCATAGCAGCCTATGTATACACATGACATGCATGCATGAAGTCGAGGAGCATAGAGCCTGCAGACATAACATATGCATTGGTTTGCCTGAAAAAGACAAAATAAATTTGGTTAGCATTTTACTTAAATCAGAGTTTTGTATGATAAAGCTAATGGAAATGATATCAGGCCAGCTTGACTTGGCTCCATTTTTTAAAATGGTTTATGGAATCATAGGCAAGATGTAAATGCATTCTAGTTTCTTCTCATGGATCCAACCTTCAAAATCATAATGCAAATTCCAAATTCATTAAAGTGATTTTCCATATTTTGGAACAGTAGGTAGAAGAAAAACTTTAAAAGGACTTGATGTGAAAAATGCATTTCCCGGAAATGTATAAATCTGATGCACCTTTATTTCCTTTACATGCCTTGTACTTGTTCACAACAGCAGTGGCTCTGTGACAACAAAAGTTTTGTAAATAATCGTTTGACAATATCGTTTTGAATGGGCGAATAAAAATAGAAAATTCATTTTTCGTCGGAACTTTGACTCCAATTCATTTTACGACTGTGTATAAATGTTGTAAATAAATGCTTCACATGGTGTTATGTTTGTTGTTTTTTACACGAAATGACAAGCTACCTTGCGACGCCTGGCATCAGCTGATTTACAAACTATAAAATGTGAGTAAATAATTCTATAGGGTTCTGTGCCGTGCTCCTTTTTAAATTCATCTAAGTGTTGACAACCATTGCAATTCATTTTAGATGACTTATAGGGCTCTGTGTTTCTGATTTCATTTCGAAATGAGGACTTCTCATTAGCGACTCCCCAACAAAGGTTATGCGCAGTGGTGGAAGAATGATGCACTGTTTGCGCACATACAGGAAAGAAAGATACCGGTGCATAATTCTATGAGGGCGAGCCGGTTGTTAACTGGCGAAGTTAATGCTTAAAGCTGTACTTCCATAATCTTTTATTTCAGTTATTAAGTCAATATAACTTTATGAATGTGTAGTATTTTTGAAAACTTATATTTTAAGTTAATTGTCGTAATTAAAACAAGTAGAAAGAAGCGGTGTGGTGAAATATTTTGTCCTGTTAAAAATAAGTCTGTAAACAAAGTAAAAAAAAATAAATCGTGTACTGTCACATGATTTTGGATGTTTGTCAATCGCAGTGCAAGATTTAACACTGGAATTTACATCAATCAATTCACATTTCTCATTAATGTTTTACTATGTATGGATGAAGTTAATAAGAACAACTATTTACATGTTTGACAAAAAAAAATAAAATAAAAAATAATGCTACAATTTTTTTTTACAGTTAGACCCACAAGCTAAGTGAGCAGTAGGTAGGCGGATCACCGTGACATATTTTAAAGGGTGAGAGTGTTATGCTAGACGAATGCACGTTAATAGCAGGTCAAAGTTATGTGATGTATAAGGGGGCGTTGTATAAAAGAATTACAATGCATCAACCTACACAAATACTGTTCTGTCTGGTGCTGTTTGAATATTGTATAATAGTGGAAAAAATTAGGTCTAGAGAAAAAGAACAAGTTTCTCATTTCCTAAGTCACTTTTGTTAGCAAAATATGCCTCTGAAATGTGCAGGATTTTCCTCTTGTTTTTAAAGAATTTTTGGAAGAAATGTCTCAAGACCCCCACCCCCTTTGCAAGTAAACACCTTTGGCACTCATCAAAGTTTGTCTTGTTGAAAATGATTTTTGGTCTCTTCAAAGTTTTGTTAATGAAAACCGACATGTGATATTTTAAAACTAATTCAATGTCATGTACATTGCTGGCTGAGTAAAATTAGTGCAGGATAAGTAAAAGTTTCAAGTCACTCGGATAAGTAACCAACTTAAACATTATTTAAGCCCTGGTGGGTGCAATAATTATATTACTATGTTATTGTATAGACTAAAATTCATACTAAGGTAGGTCACTTTGACTACTTTAAGGTAAAAATGTTGCTCATAAAAACAAAGTCACATGAAGCTGATAGTCACTTGAAAAAGAAACTAGTTAGTTTAGTTTCTGTATATTTTAAATTTGAGGACTGATTTTGACAGTCATTTTGCAAAAAGTGTTTTCACTAACTTAGGTCATGCAGCAACAAATTAGTTGAGGCAAAACATTATGAGGTTATATTTCAGCTGATTATGTGAGACATAACATGGTGAGGTTATATTTGAGGTAACTAGGTGAGGCATAACAATATGAGGTTATATTTGAGGTTATTAGATGAGTCATAACATTATGAGGTTGTATTTAAGGTGATTATGTGAGGCATAACATTGAGGTTGTGTTTGAGGTGATTAGGTGAGGCATAACATTATGAGGTTATATTTGAGGGGATTAGGTGAGGCATAACATTATGAGGTTATATTTGAGGTGATTAGGTGAAGCATAACATTATGAGGTTATATTTGAGCAGATTAGGTGAGGCAAACTAAATATGTAATTTAATTATTTGTTTGTTAGTTTTAATTTTCTTTTTTTTTCTTTACATGTTTTTGTAATGATAATTTTATTTACTGGATTTTTTTTTTTTTAGAAATTCAATTCAGTCAGTTATGTTCCACCTGTTAAACAACCAGTAGTTGAAACATTGTATCTTTTGCTGACCTTGAGTCAGGACCAGTAAGGCTGTTCTATGTAAACAATTTTTTTATATTTTCACAGGGTAAAATATATTGATTTAAGCTAAGGCTATAATGTAGTACCTGACTATAGTCATGTGAAAAACATTCTCCAATGTTCAAGAAAGTGACCACTTGACCCTCATGCGGGAATCAATTTTGCATCTTAATTTACTGTATAACTCTTTTCTTCAAAAGGAATAGCCAGTTGGGCTTTAAATTTCTGACACTTAAAGGTGTCTTGTTGTAAACAGTTTGAGTTGAATTTTTTCTTTCTTCAGAATTAGTAATTCATTTCTCTGGAAAACATACATATAAGTGCTTCTTTACAGAATTCTTGGACAAAGACATTTTTAAAAAATTATTTGGAATTCTAAACTGGATATTATTTCTTTGTGGTTCAACAAGGAACTGTTGACATGGCAACACTTTGAAGGTTATCAAAAATGTTATTGCCTTCCATGTTGGAATTTCATCGGGACTGGAACTGTAATTAAATTAATTTTTATTTCTTCTTTTTCCTTAATTTAGAGCTTTTTGTGATTAAGGGATGAAACTTGGTATACTTGTATGCACTTGTAGATGGGATAGTGTACTCAGTTGAATTGGGTTGAAGCAGTTGTTTCCCATTACTGTTCTGTCCACGTTGCACTTGGTTGAATTACATGTAGAGCATCTAATCCATCACATATTTGGAATATTAATCCTTATTATAAAAAAATGCTCTGATGTTGACCCCTGTAAAGGCATTCACATTAAAGAAAACATTTTAATCCAGTCTGAAACTTTCATGTGGTTTATGTATTTAATAAAAGGTGAGAAACAATTGTTGAAGGGCACCAACAGTTATTCAGTTATTGCCATTTGTGACTACCTTACCTGAAACTACACACTGTAGATAAACAAGTGGTGTGAATGCATGACAAGTGCATGGTTTTAAGTTCAATACTAGGACATGAAAGCAGAGGTCAAAAAGGTTGTGTGTCAATTTGATTGTCCCAAAAAATAATTCATTGAGAATAGACTGCTTTGCAAGATCTACCATGGTATCCTTTTCTCATTGGATAAAATGTAAATAAATATAAAAAGGATCCATAGTTTATTGATACATTCTTATTTTATATTTGGTCATAAATTACTGTATTTTCCAAGTGAAAAAAATGTGATAATTTGTTGAAGTGAAATATGATTACTATTTTCACTGCCACATCAATAACATTATAAACAAGAAATCTGTGCATACACTTTTTTCTACAGTTATTTAATGTGTAGTTTTGCCTTGAATTAGGAATCAGAATTACAGCTGATATTTTCTCTGGGAATATACATCAATCACTGCAGAATATAAATGGTTAGCCACTTATGTTATTGCAAAAGATACAATGGGAAATCTGCTATCACTCTCTTATACATTTTACTAGCTGATACATTTGAGAATAAATAAAAGAAAATTTATTTTCTTCAAGTGAATAATGAATGTATTTCATATCTTGGGTGACAAACTCGAGTATTTTCACTCATGGCTTTGCCACTTATGAAAATATTGAGTTTTTTTAACCACTTGTTTCAATTGTTTCTCTATAATTATTTATATTTTATGTGAGACCTTTGATTTGCCTGGGTTTTATTATAATTATCTTTCATGAAATGAAATTGGCAGATTTTTGTATATACTATTCAAACTGTGCAACCATTTGACCTTCTCTGTCATGTCCTTATGAGGTAGTTTGCTTATAAATTCTGCATGTGATTTGTATGCACATCACTTGTAACTATTATGAAGAGGTTTTCTTTACATTTGTGTAGCTATTTATCTTTGTGCATAGTTTACCACAAATGCAACTCTCTAGTTTTAGAGCCATTTGAGATTAAGGGATGAACTTTATGCAAGTCTATATCATCTCTAAAAGGTGGGTCACTTAAGGCCTGTCATCAAAACTTTGGTAATTTGTCTGTATTTTAGATTTCAGCCATATGTTCCTGTCAAGTTTATAAATTAAGAGCTGTTTAAGATTGTTCATCCTCAAGGTGAAGGTCATATATTTTTGTGCATCTGTTTCAGCTTTATGTCATAAAAAAGCTGTTTGATCAAGTCCATGATATATCCGTACTTTTCAGTTTCATCACATCTTGTGTATCACAGTCAGGGTTTTATCATCATGGTTGCATCACAAAAAATCTTTTGCTACCTCTTTCCTCCACTGGTACTCTAATTCCCTTTGAGACAAGGCCATGTTTTGTTACTTTCAATGTCTGCCCAGTCACTTTACAGCTTTGTCTTAGAGGTCACAGTCAGATTTCATAATTGTTAACTTTTGTGACAACACCATGTCAGACAGGATACAAAAATTAACTACATTTGTATTGATAATCCAGCAGGATGACATTACATTTGCTGAATTGGCTAGTTTATGTTTACATGGTTTAGTTAGTACAAATTTAATTTTCATGGTCTTTTATTTTCAGATTTTGCTATGGATATGGGTTTAGAAGTAATATGCAGTGGAATTGGAGCATCACTAGGGCTACTGTATCTCATTTATGTCATTTCATCACGCAAAAAGAGAACTGACCTGAAGGGGAAAGTTGTCTTCATTACGGGGACAACTTCAGGCCTGGGTAAAGGTAATTTAAATGACATTTTATTTAAACATATTGCACATAGAATTGTAATTTTAAACATACATGTATTCAATTCATGAGTGATGAAAAAATTGGCAGTTCAGATATTTCATCAGTAAATTAATTCTTTGCAATGATTCCCTTCAACCAGAAAAGAAGGTGGTTAAAGGTTCTTAATATTGATTGGCCTATTATTGTGTGTGGGTGGGTTGGGTGGGTAAAAGGCAAAAATATACTTCTGATAAATTGATACAGATAAATATTGACTCTTACAAGAAGATTGCTTTTTTGACAGGAATGTACCATTTAATGGTGACTGATTTATCATCTTTGGTATTGATCTGATTCTAAAAAATCTTTTGCTATTGTGTAAAAAAGATAATTTAAATACATGTTAGTGACAAGAGTTCACCAAATGGATGTATCTGGGAAGTACTTCATTAATATTATTCAATTCCCCTTAGAAATGAAGACACTTGTCTTGATAATTTTTGCTTTTTTTAGTTTTTCATAGAACTTGGTGATATTAAATTAGACTTGTCCGTAAGTCCATCTGTCTATCCATCACACTTTTGTTTTTATACAGTAACTATAAAAACTGTTATTGGTTAAAGTATACAGCTTGATGTTGAGTTTGATTACTAGCATTCTGTCTTCTTGTGAAGCTGAGTTATGGTCACTGATTATCAGACCCACCCATTTTTAGTTTTGCACAGTAATGTCCTTATTACTGGTTTATAACCACATGTAGTATACAGCTTGATATTGATACAATGTCTGAGTTTTAATTAACAGTTTTCTGAGTCATTGTTTATCAGAGTTATGAACTATAATTGTCAGACCTCCCTCCTATTTATTTTATTAAAATAAATCCTTTGATTATTACTTTAGCTCATCTGAGCTTATGGTCATCTGTCATGCATCAAGTATTGTCAGTAGTGTATTGCTCATCCATCAACAATTGGTAGTTTCCAACCTATTGTCCAAATTTCTGATCTGATTTCAAATCAAACTTGGAATATGGGCTTATCTAATTAAACTTGGAATATGGGCTTATCTAATCAGACTTGGAATGTGGGCTTATCTGCTTATCTAATCAGACATGGACTATAGGCTTATCTGATCAGGCTTGGAATATGGACTTATCTAATCAAACTTGGAATATGGGCTTATCTAATCAGACTTGAAATGTGGGCTTATCTAATCAAACTTGGAATATGGGCTTATCTAATCAGACTTAGAATGTGGGCTTATCCAGTCAAACTTGGAATATGGGCTTATCTAATCAGACTTGGAATATTGTGTTATCTAATCAGACATGGAATATGGGCTTATCTAATCAGACTTGGATTATAGGCTTATCTAATCAGGCTTGGAATATGGACTTATCTAACCAGATGTATAATATGGGCTTATCTAATCAAAATCTCAGATAAGTTTGATAGTGAATGAGAGTCACATTTACTGATGAGGTGAACTTGCATCTAATAGCTACCTTGGAAACATTCTGGAGGACATATTTATAATCCCATTGAACAAATTTGGAATATATACTTATATCAGTATGATCATGGGTGAGTTTGATAACAAGCAAGCTCCATGCTTATTCTTGAAGTGATCTTGCATCTCATTTTTTGAGCTTTTATCAGTCTGGAAGCCATTTTTATGATGTGGCTTTGATCAAACTTGGAATATATGCTTCTGTCATCAAGACTCTTGTCAGATTTATGATGAGTGAGATTCCTAATATTAATGAAATGATCAAGTATTTAATTGGGCGTCTGAGTTGGTTGCCATGCTGGAAGCCAGATTTCTGATCAGAGTTGATATAAAGATTGGAATGGGTTTGACACTTAGATCCATGCATATTAATGGGGTACCTTGTATTTGATTAGATGACCCTTTTTCCCCATCAGAGGCCAAATATCTAATCCAGTTTTGAGTATATGCTTAAATCATGGAGAACTTGATAAGTTAGATAATAATAAGCAAGATCCATTATGATGTGATCTTACAGCTTATTGGCTTACCATGTTATCACTCTAGAAACCACATTTATGATCCAACTTAAATCAAACATGAAATATGGGCTTACATCCTCAAGATCTTGGATGGGATTGACATGGATCAAGATCATGCATAATAATGGGATAATTCCTCAGCATTTAACAGACAGAGCTGATTTCTCTTCTGGGAACCCTACATCGGATCAGATTTGGATCAGACATGAAATATAGGCTTAGGTCTTTCAAGATCTTGGTAGAGTCTGATAATGAGCAAGATCTGTGCATGTTAATAAGGGGATCATAAATATGATAGCTGAGCTGTTATAACTTTAGAGGCCTTTTGTTTTATTTTTCCCACAGTGTTAAGAATAGCAGACTGTGCAGATTAACGGTTAAGGTCACAAACAAGCCACTAAAAATGCAGGGATAAATATACCAAAAAGTCCATAGAAAAAATTTGTTTTGCTTCTTGGCAGCTCCAATTTGATCCACTGGTAAGATTTGATGATGACCAGTTGGGGGGGGGGAATGTAGATGGAAAAATCTTTGCAAAAGAAAATTAGCTTTATATTATTGTGCCAGAAAATAACTGTACAGTAGTTCTATTTCCTTCTCAGATTTATATGCTCCTTAATAAATTAGTTATGAAATGGGATCCATGACTATAGTTTTATTATAAAAGGGACAGCAGTCTACTCAGAGCGCTCTGAAAGGACTTATCATAGTCTACTCAGAGCTTTCTGAAAGCACTGGCAGCAGTCTACTAAGAGCTCTCTAAAAGTACTTATCGCAGTCTACTCAGAGTTCTCTGAAAGCACTGGCAGCAGTCTACTCAGAGCTCTCTGAAAGCACTGGCAGCAGTCTACTCAGAGCTCTCTAAAACAACTTATCACAGTCTACTCAGAGATCTCAAAAAATACTTGTTGCATTCTTCTCAGAGCTTTTTGAAAGTACTTATCGCAGTCTACTCAGAGCTCTCTGAAAGTACATATTGCAATCTACTCAGAGCTTTCTGAAAGCACTTCCATCAGTATACTTAGAACTCTCTCAAAGCTCTTCCAACACACCCATGAGATTCCAATGTTAGTCACAGACTCTAAATGTTCTAAGATTGTTCATCCTTTGGATCTTCAATAACTAGTCCAGGCAGTTCAATTTTCTTAAACTGAATTCATTTGATATACATTATTGCCTTTTTCTAATAGATTATAAAGATACATTCTTAGTTGACAAGAAAAATAATTACATGAGCTGAAATAAAGAATTCTCACACAGAGAAGTGTAGAAGACACAAACAAAAATTAATGTGGAAGAAATAATTATGTTCAGTTAGATTTATGAGTAGTGAAGTTTAATTGATTTTACTTGAATGTTTTTGTCTTTTTATTGAGGCCTATTTTTCTAATTTGGACTCAAGATTCCCTATCAGGACACCCAGTTTATGGTGACTGAAGGTCCTGGACTCAAGAGTCAAAAACCTTTAGAGAGCTCTGAAATTACTCAGATCCTTTGTAATGAAGGACAACTGTACTTGTATTTTCAGCTTGTGCTTTTGCATTTTATGAGGCAGGGTGCCATCTTATCTTAGCTGGGAGAAACAGAGCTTCCCTGGAGCAATTACAAATTCAGTTACAAAGTACTCAGGTAAGGAACAATTCTCTAGGCCATTGAAAGTGTATCTTGGCAAAGTCAAGTACATTTAGTGTGCTAATCTTGTCAGGGTTTACATCTGTGAAGGGTTTACACCATAAATGGAACTGTTTAGGTTGATTGACCATCAAAATAAATTCACTTTGTCAGTTTAACATGATGCTATTTTATTTTGACCCACTTTTTGTTTTATCACTGTTTGGGGTTGACTAAGGCTTTTCATGCTCAGGTGGTCTACAAATGATATCCTAATTAAGCATAACTAGCAGATAATCAGCATCCAGGTAGACCACATGTGTGGAGTAGCTACACATAATGACTTTTAACATTATTTGGTAGACCTGTTTTCTTTACCAAAATTGCTAGTAAATCCAGCACTAATTATTCTGCTGAAAAATGACACTGCAAATGTCTTGAGAATTTGCTTGTTCTGGCAACAAAAAGTGGTTTCTCGCAAGAGGTGGTCTCTCATAATAGTTCTGTGCAGGAGGGCTAGTTTTCAAAATCAAATTTCCTGTCAGTTCAATAGGGAAAAATGGTTTATCCCATCGTTCTTGATGTGTGTTTTTGCATCATCCATCATGAATTATCTGTTAACAGTTACCATATGCAACTTCTTAAAAACTATTTAATAGAAAAAAGTTTCCTGGCATGAAAGTCCTTCAGTATTTTTGTCAACTGAAGCTGATCTGCTGACAAATTTGCTGCCTTAAAAAATACAAGAAAAAAACCTTTAAAATCATCAGTTTTGTGGGGGGGGGTATTTGGAAGAAGAGTCCCAGATAAATTCTACTTTTAATAGTAGATTTATTATGATTTGGATTAACTTATACACTTTTTTCATAGCTTCTAAGATCCAAGTTAAATACAGTGGAACCTGTCTTGAAAGACCACCCCTTCTACCAGTACATAATGGTCTCATGACAGTTGGTCTCTTATAGCAGGTCATAATGCTATATTATCTATAAATATGTACATGGAAAATCTGGTCTCTCAAGACAGGTGGTCTCTCAAAGCAGTGGTCTCTCAAGACAGGTTTTACTGTAATTATTAATGGTCGACTGCAATAAGTATTATTGAACTATACCTTTATTCCAGTTAATGGCTTTTTTGAACTGAGAAACCAACACTTGCTCTTCAACTCAAAGACAATTAAGTGCATTTTCTGACCTAATAGCTGGCAGTACACAATGGCATGAATATCACATTCGTGACAATTCAGATTGGAGCTTTGCACCAAAATGTTACTTTTTAACCCTATTGGTCCCTGTAGTAAAACATGTGTGAATAATAAATAATAAATGTAACCATTCATATAGAGTTCCAAAGTCAAAGGGCAGAGGGCCGAGATTTTGGAGCTTGACCTTGAGGATGTGAACAAAATAACTGCTAAAGCTGAAGATGCTTTCCAGCTGTTTGGTCAAGTGGATGTACTTGTCAATAATGCAGGGGTCAGTTACAGAGGTCAAGTAGAAGATACACTGCTTGATGTGGACATGAAGGTCATGTTGGTCAACTACTTTGGGCATGTTGCTTTAACTAAAGGTGAGTGATCTGGATGCAGCTATGGTGATAAGCTTCCTTTGTATGTTCTGGAATCTAATCCAAGTTTATAAAACATGCAAGCTCTTGACAACAGTCATCCAATGGTGATAATTCTTTCTGAGCACCCTTGTTTATGCTTAATTTAAGACCATATAAAGCCAGAATCTAAACTGGCAAGAACTCATTTGGCATGTTGTACAATCTTAATTTGCAAATTGATGTAAAAAAAATTTAAAAAATTTTTACCTGTAGAAATGAATCTGTTATGTGTGTTTGTTGAATGTGAACTGTTGCCATTAGGGCAGTGTATGGGACACTCAAGTGGATGTTTGTGCAATGATTGTTTATATATATAAAGCATGAAACCTTCATCAAAGAAAGCTGACTACAACTACAATCTTCAATAAAAACAAAGAACTTTTCTTTAAAGGAAGTATGTACCAAACTTAAATAAAAGCAAAGGAATCTGATGGATTGTTTCATTTTCTAACTTGATTGGAACACATTTCCTGTTCCGTGAACATTTCCTTTTTGCAGGAAAAAAATTTATGCTTATAAACTCCGAGCCTGGTCATTCTGTACCCAAGTTGTTTCATACCCAAATGAGTCATTTTGTACCCAAAGCAATGGTTTTTCGTACCCAAGATACTGGTTGTTTTGTACCCAATGCTATAGTCGTTTTGTACCCAAAGTACAAATATAACCACCAGTACTATAACTGTTACTGCTAAAATGAATCAACGTGTTAGTGAAGTAACAGCTATATAATAATAATAATAATAATAATAATAATAATAATAATAATAATAATAATAATAATAATAATAATAATAAGAACATAATTAAGGGATAATATTATATGAATTTTACATAACAATACTTTAATGGGAAGCAAAATTGAAATCTTAAGTTATCAGATGTTAAATTCCACAGATATCTAGTTAGTTCAAGCTTTCAAGCTTAATTCAGTTTCACGCATTTTTGATTATTTATTTGTTTTTGTTTTACTTTGAAATAATTACACGAGGTCTGTTTTTCAGCAGTTGACATTAATATTATATTTACCTCACTTTTTTACTGGGGATTTTCTTTATGTTCTGAAATTTAAATTCGTTTTACTCAGGCATTAATAATTTAGTATAATGATCAGAAGGGAAAATTTAAGTTATATACAATGAATTAAAATTTATCTTTATGCCAAAGATCTTGCTGAAAGTGTCCAAAATTTTGCACAAGTATGATAATGCGGCTGGCAGTCTACCAAAAGATGGCTTGGCGGTCCGTATAGTATACCACATTCAACACCTTTAAAAGCAGGTGACAAATATTGAAATTAACAATAGTATTGGTCTATGGAGAAGAGAAATTTAAGCAATACTGTTTTATCTGCATTCAGCTCCATTATTAAAAGGTTGCAGAATTTCTAGTTGCTTTGAGGGGTTAAACATTTATAGTTTTTCTGTCACGTTAGTCATTTCTAAACAATACCAAGGAATATGACAGTGTTTGTTAATTTGAAAGATAGAAAAAAGAATAGATTTATTAAGTTATTTAAACTTAGCCAAACATTTTTTTTTTTATTGACAATGTGAATTTTCGTTAATTCTTTTTAGTACATAGTTGCTAATA